>JAHBCN010000406.1:0-194206 GCA_019359885.1 Listronotus oregonensis | reverse complement strand
CCAATGGCGTAGATAATAGAAGTCGGCCAAGTTTTTTTTTACGGAATCGATGGTACGCAACTGACTTTTTCAAATCGTGTCGACTTTTTTTAATGTATCAACTTAAAATACACAAAAAACGTCTCTTGTTTTTTTTTTTGATACAATGGGCCTTTTTGAGCAAAAAAATAAAATACGTTCATAAAACGTAGGAAGGATTTTTTCTTTGATTTTATTGTAAAAAAAACTAATTACTATACTATACAATAATATACAAATAAAGGGTATTAACTTTGGTAACACAGGATATTAAGTACAGAAACAGTTTCGTTCAAGAATAAAAAATTATAATACCAAACACAATAACAAAAAAAATGAGCAATGAATTATTGAAACATAAAAACTACAATAGGTGCTGAAAATGATGACTATTTACCATAATACATGCTTATGTTCCCTTTAAGAGAGTTAGAAAAAAATACCATCCAATGCAATCCAGTTGCACAAGACTTTACTACGCGATTAATTACGTTATTAACGTTTGGCCTAGAATAAACTTGACTTTGGTGGCCATGGCGGGTTTTGGGTTCTACCGCCCCCGACCAATCCAGTGACCTTTATATTTCCTATTCAAATATTCTCTTGCTGTCAAGCTAAAGTGCTCGGGAACCCCCATCGTGCATGAACCATACTTGATTTTGATCTAATAAAGGCAAGTCTTCGAAAAGTCCCGGCAATTCAAATTTAATAAAACGTCGATACTTTTTTCCCATCGAGTCTTGGGGGGAAAAAAAAAGGGCCCCCGGGAGATGCCCTTTATGTTAATCAGACGCGCTCAGGGGAGAACAGGGGGCCCTTTAAAACCCAAAAATGGTTTATTGGTTATACACCATGGTGGTAAGGCCTATGATATCATACGCATCACTGGTATGGTGAACAAAAATGCGACAAAGAACTGCTGTTACAGAACTGGCCAAGGTACAGAGACTTGCTTGCTTAGCTATAACAGGAGCAATTAAAACAACCCCAACAGCAGCCATTGAGTGTTTTTTTAGACCTTCCACCACTTAACCTCATAGTGATGGGAGGCAAGAATAAGCTACTTCCGACTGCAACAAAACCAACTGGTGTCTACGCTACAACAACATAAAAGTCAGGTTGGCGGCAACATCCTGGACGAGAGAACAGGCCAGATGTTTCCCCCAATACTCATTTAACAAAAACTTCCAGGTAAAAATTCCAGATCGAAGGAGTGGATGAACTAATCTTCCCGGCACGGTTGGAGACATCATCTGGTATACGGATGGTTCCAAAACCGAGCAGGGAACTGGAGCGGGCGTGTACAGTGAAATGAGGAACTTACAATTCTCCATTCCTCTAGGAACACACAGTTCTGTATTTCAAACGGAAATATATGCTTTACTGCACTGTGCAAAAGAAAATAACAGGAGGGCTTATAAAAATAAGCGGATCTGCATAATAACAGACAGCCAAGAGTCACTGGGGGCACTAGTAAACCCCAAGGTAACGTCCAAGCTGACATGGGAATGCCAAAAAGAACTGGAAGTCTTGGGAGAAAACAGAGTAACTCTCTTGTGGGTACCAGGACATTCGGGAATAGAAGGCAACGAAAAGCGGATGAGCTAGCGAGACAGGGATCATCCCACCATACTTTGGACCAGAACCTGCCCTTGGAGTGACCAAAACCACAGCACGAGGGCAAACCAGGGAATGACCGAAACAAACACGAGGAATACTGGGGAAACCTCAGTAGAATTAGACATGGAAAAAGGCAAAATGGGCCCACCCAAAAAAAAAAGAAGGAAGAACTACTCAGACAAAGTGGGAAAAGACTTCGCAAACGGTATTGCTAAAGGGCACATGCCTAAGGGGGCACTACACGATATGCCCATTGGGGACCCAAGTTGCAGAATGTGCGACGAGGGTAAAGAAACAGCCTACCATATCCTGTGCGAATGTGAATTATTTAGGCAACCGAAAATGAGCCCACAGGAATATATCAACCCAACCAGTCTCGGGGTTATCGGGACTTGTGGAAGGAACGAGACTAATGGGAGGATTGTAAAATGATAATGGGAGATTGGGCAAAAAAAGCCCAAGAGGTTGCGCTGCCTCCGGTAGTGAATAAAAAGACGGCTCCCAGGGAAGAAGAAGAAGAGAAGATCACTGGCCGTGTATCTTGCAAACAAAGCGTTTGGTGAACCTAGGTTCATCTGAACTTTTTTCTTGGAATTGTTTATAGAATGACCCCTTAATATCCGAACGTGCTTAAGGACCGCCCTGTAAAAGAAAAATCATTTAATTTCTTTCCAACACTTTAAAATTGCAAGTATTTTTTATTGGTACCCTATTTTGCCTAATTAAAGTACGCCTGAGCGTGTTTAAATACAACTTTTAAACAAGCGCGTGTTTTAAAGGTTACCATGGTACATTAATCAAAAACACGAGATATGTGAAGTTTAAGATAACATCCCCAACCCTTAACCTCGAATTTTGGCAGGTATTTTAAAGAACAATCATATATATTGATCTGACATGAGTACTTTATAACGTCAAATAAAATATTACTTATATTATAAATATTACCAATAAAAAAAACGTAAAGTATTCGTGAATTACTAGTTTTTAAAACACTTGCTCTATTTCCAAAACCCGGCTACGGCGTCGTGCTCGAAAGATAGCCCGTGTTTTAAAGACCTTAATATTCCCTTATACTTTATTATACTATTTTTTTAGAATTTTAAGTTCACTGGATGCTTTTTTCTAAAAGCAAAAAGGTATTCAACTTTATTTTGATTTTTATCTCTTTACTTAAATCTTACAAATTACACTAAAAAAGTCATCTCCGGCCTATATCAGTATTTTAGCTCTTCGATCATATTGCTCATTAAATAAGCATTAAAATATAAAGCTGCTCTAATTTTATCTATCAGAACATTTTATTTTATTTAATTAATTTTAAGTTACAAAAGCATACCACATATGTCTCATGATTTTCATTACAATTTTTATTGTATTGTCGATAACGCAGATTACCTAATATACAATTTGAAACTTTTTTTAAAATAAATACCTTTTTTATCCTGCGTCAAACCACACGTCTTTTCTACCAAAGTATCCAAGGAACGCTGCCAATATGCTGCACAACTGATGGCTTCTGTAAGAGCTTGCAAGGTATCGTGAGCGACCACTACATTTTTGATTAGATGATCCTGCAGACATTTAGGACAGCAATTGACTTGCTTGCCGTGAAAGTTATCAACTATGCTTTGGGATAGGTCTACAGAAAAAAAGTTTTAAAGTTAATAGTATATTTCATTACCAGTACGGAAATGACGATTTTTCCGTGCGCGCGTGACAAATTCTCGTGTGAGGCGCAGCCGAACACGGGAAGTCATGCAAGACACAAACAAAAAACATCTCAAAAAAATGATTTAAGAAAATTGCGATTATTTATTTTTATTTTTATAACAGTAAAACAAATTAACAAAAAAAATTACAAGCTAATTAAATCTAAGAAAATTAATTTTGGACGGAACCGTTATGATTAATGGTTATATTTATTGTACAATTCGTATTATTGTTGAAGCTCAATCCCTTTTGAATTTCTTTTTGTTGAACTAAAGATGTTAAAGCGGAGTGTTCGTGTATGTTTTGGTTCTCTTGATTGACTGTTACAGATTTTGTAGTTTCCAAGTTACAAGGCCTAAACAACTTTTAAGATACTTCATTTTTTCTTTGTACGGACTCCTCTATATATCCTTCTGCTACATTGGAAGAAAGCCATCCTCCGTGTCTTTTCAAAGTGAGCAAATCACCGCCGCTTTCTACCAACATGGTAGCCGAAGAACGCCTTAGCCCATATCCGGTATATTCTTCGTGATTTTTTAGTTTTAAGTATTTTGCAACAAGTTTTGGAATACCACTGATAGTATGGCACCCAACATGTTGAGCGTAACATCTTTGGTTTCGGTATGCAACAAATAATCTTCTACTCTCCATATTTTTAGGGCGGAGATCTGCGTATTTACGGTAAAGTGTACAGGGATTGAATTTTCAATTTTCATTGGTAATGGTAAAACTTTTTGACCTGTGAGTTTTTCCATCTCGTAAGAACACTACAAGGAAACGCCCATTATCTTCCACATCGTCTAAACTCAAACGTATTAAATCATTTCTGCGGCATGCGCCGAAGATGCCAAACACTAAAATTACTTTTGCTAGTAGATATTGTCCATCTGAAGCTTCACTTAAAAATTTGGTTACTTGTTCTAATGTAAGAACCTTGGATTTCTTTGGTACATATCCTACAGCTTGTCTTTTCAAAAAAACGATAGTTTTTGGATATTGGTTGTGAGTATTTTCTTTTATTGCCAAGCAACTCTTTAACATGGAGAATCGACTTCATAAGGTGGATGACTTCATAGATTTGGCTTTTTCAGAAAAATAAACTAAGAAAATATCGTCACTCACAATTTTGATTCTTTTCTGAGTCCGACATTTGGTAAAAATGTGATATTCATGTTCATATCTCAACCTGGATTTCACTGGTAATAAATCTGCACTCACTTCTGCCGCTTGTTGTAATATAATATCGGGAATATCCGGATTTTCTTCCAAATCCGAATTCATTTTTTGAAAATGGCATAAATTTCACTGACAAAAAATATAATATGTCATTAATAAATAAATCGTTGTTATGAACAGCTTCCATGGATGGATTTTTGTATAAGCGCACGGAAAAAGGGATCGGGAAAAAAATTCCGTGCGCTGTTCTGAAAATGTCATATTATTATTATACATAGTTGAAAATGTAGTATTTTCAGGTAAGTATAATAAAAATAATATTTCGGACCTCTCTATACCATTTTCGATATAATAAAGTTTACCCATAAAATAAATGTTAATCATATTAATTGGGACAAATTACTCGTTAATTATATACTATATTACCTTTAACATGTGCACTATATTGTCTCCAAGCAACGACATTTTCTTCAGTTTCTTTAATAAATTTACGCCATTCTGCTTTCCGTAAAACTTGAGCTTCACCACTAGGTAGTTTCACATCGCCTCGTACAATGGAAGCGTATTCTTTAATTTTTTGTATCACGCAACTCATCTGTAAGAATGAAACATGTGCAATAAAGTTCTTAAAGGTATTTTAACCAGAGCCTTTCGAATACGTTATAAATAAATTTATTTTACAGAGAAACTTAAAAGCCAGGTGGAGGCCAGGGCGGGAGGCGATTTCCTCCGCCCCGGCGTCTAACATACCTAATGGATATACACTGTGATCAAAAACTAAGGTGAATATTTTATTTAATATTCTGTGGTATACTACATTTCACATTCTAAAACATAAAAATCATTCAAACATTAAAATGCTACTTAATACAAACACAAAAATTTCATTTATACACAAATACCTATTTGCAACTGTAAAAATAACCCCATATAAAAACTTCGACTTGTGGCACGACTCTGTCCACAGCTGAGAATGCTAGTAACTTTTGGAGTTACCCGACAGGGCCGCCAACATAAGCCGTACTTTTCACACCCACACGTCTTGGACTTTTGCTATCCCCATTCTCGACGATGTCATAACCCCTTTAGATTAATAGACTCTGATTTTATTTAAACTTCTCGCGCATGTCGATTCGGGCAAACTGTTTTATTTTTAACTGCTAGTAACATCGGGTAAAAATTTGACGTCTATAACTTCATTAGTATTTTGTTTACGCTTGGTTTTGTGTACCAAGAATTAACGATTTTTAAATATTGCTTGCGGAGTAAAATTTCTTGTGCTGAAACGTTCAGAACGCTACAAAAGGCATTCGGTGATCATACCATGTAGCAAAAAACGTGTATAAGTGTATAAGGACTTTAAAGAGGACCGAGAACATGTTGTTGATTTGGAACGTTCTGGACGAACAACAACATCAATTAACAAGTAACACATCAAGAAAGTGAAGGATTTAGGGCTTGAAAATCGACGATTATCTACTCGTATTGGAAACCTTGTAGATATGGTAAATATATCATTTGGGTCTCAGAAAAGTGAAATCACGTTTGGTGCCAATTTCATGGAAAAAAAACGTCGCAGAGAAGTCTATACAGAGATGCTTGCCAACTATCAGGACGTTATAAAACGCATTATTACTGGTGATGAGACTTAGATCTATGCATACGACCCGGAAACAACCGAAAAATCGAGTGAATACCGTGCAAAAGGTAAACGACGGCCACGAAAATCAATGCCAAGTCGTTCATAAATCAAGGTCAGGTTGACTGTTTTCTTCGATTATCGTGGTGTAGTGCACTATGAATTCCTTCCACCCGGCCAAATAGTCAATACGTAGTATTATTTGAATGTTATGCGTCGTTTGCGTGAGGCTATTCGCAAGAAACGGCCAGAATTGTGGCGAGACAACTCTTGGATTTTGCATCACGATAATGCACCATCTTACACTGCATTGGTTATTCGAGACTTTTTGACCAAAAATTCTACTCATATCGTTGCTCAGCCGCCGTATTCGCCTGATTTATCTCCGTGTGACTTCTGGATGTTCCCAAGACTCAAAAAACCACTTCGAGGACACCTTTTTAAGTCGACTGAAGAGATTCAACGTGAATCGGTACATACATTAAAGGCTATACCTGAAGACGACTATTTGGCATGCATGGAGGACTGAAAGAAACATTGGCACAAGTGTATTTTATCGAAAGGGGATTATTCTGAAAGGGACGAAACAGATTTAGAAGAATAAATAAAGATTTTTCATTTTATAACAAAATTCACCTTAGTTTTTGATCACAGTAGTAAAACAGGTATTTTTTACAACATGCTGCGTTGTGCTCTAAACATTTACTCCCTGGGGTACCTGTTTTTTCAATTATACATATTTCTTTATACAACAAAATATTATTATTATTAATGAATAACAATATTGAAATGGTTCTATTTTTACTTTTTACTGCTAAACTAGGGAGCCGCGCATGGTGGGATAAAGCTAAGTAAGACAAAAATCAAAATTTTACCAAGTCGTATTTTACCATTAAATTTCTGTTTATTATTTGGTACTGGATTCACACATTAACACAGAGATTTGTGCGTGCTTGGAAACCAAAAATATTGTTGCTTCTACAGAAAACATAAAGTGTTTGTATGATTTATGTACATACTTTTAACAAATCATCTATTTAGTCAGAAACAGTTGACGAATATAAATCATTTTATAGCTTATTGACTGAAATATACAAAGCCTGTAAATTAAAAACTAAAGGAATATATCCATTTTTAGTTACCAAAAAATTGGAATCCGTTTTCCCTAATATATGCAGAATACACCAATTTTTTTTTAACAATTGCTTCAAACATTGCATCAGTGAAAAATAATTTAGTTTTAAATATAAAATTATTCGAAGACATAAGTATTTTTATTACTAATAATAATGTTTTTAAGAAACATACCGGCCCTTTAAAGATTGACCCACCCCCGCCTACTGCGCCACTGAAAAAATCCTAAATCTATACCGACTTTTTTAGGAATCTGAGATTTAATTTATCGAGATATTTCCTCAATAGATTTTTTCGACAAAATGTAAAATTACTTAAAGGGTAAGTGTACCACTTATAATTATTTTAAATTTTGTGCTAGTTTTTTGCTTACCCACTGAGTCCAGTTATGAGCATTGTGAGTGATTTCAAGTAACCAAACCGCCCACGTTTTGAGGGATAAACAGCACACAGTGTCTGGCGAATGTTCAAATACCCTGGATGGTTTATGGCCTTTAATAACTTTTCCATCCAACCTATAATTTAGAGAGAATAAATAAATAACCTTCATCCTTTTTCTTATTTTTAGTGCCTCTTACGGAATTCATTCTACAGAAATATTTTAATTTAGGAAAAATAATACAAAAAAAAAAGAAATGGGAAGTTTAATTAAATGCCCTTCTATAGTATTATTGAAGATATGAAAAAAAATATAAAGAAAATTTATAGTTTTTTGCCTGAACTTTTCAAAAATCTTATTAGAAAAAACAAAAGACGATCGAAAGTCCAATATTTTTTCACAAGTTGCATTTTTTTAATGTAACACCCTGTATATTATTTAAAAAGAACCCATTTCCTTGATTTCAAAAATTTATAGTTTAATACCTTTCTGATAAGCCGTTTAGAAAATATTAAAGTTTAAAAATGTTTAAAAACGAATATTTAGATCCGGGTTGCCGTTTATAAAATTACACAATTTAGTAACTTACTTATAGATACAGAGTATAACATACAGAAAAAAGAGTTAAAATTGCTCAATGTGGCCACCATTTTTATCGATATAGCCTATATGTATTATTTATAATCATTTTTCAATTTGTTCACAGCATTTAAAATGAAATTTGGGTGGTCGTTCAACTTTTCGATTTCTTGGAAAATTTTCTGTCTTAACTGCTCCAAATTTGTGCTTCTTTCGGTATACACCAGATTTTTTAGATAACCCCACACGAAAGCATCTAATGGGATTAGATCGGGGCTGTTGGCTGGCTACTGAATGCTACAATGTCTTCCCAACCAATCGTTGTAACGGTGCCAGACTACCTGTCTGACTGACAAGTTCTCTAAAAGAGCTCCTATTTCGTTTTCAAGAAACTTTAAATATCTTTGTCCAGAAAGGGAACCCTCATAAAATATAGGACCTATTATTTTATTCCTTAGTATACCGTACCAAACATGCACACTTTTCCGGCCTTGAAATTTTATTTCCGCAATACTATGAGGATTGCTTGTAGCCCATACGTGGGTATTTTTCCTATTAAAAACTCCTGCTGTGGTGAATGTCGCTTCATCACTCCACAATATTTTTTTCAAAAACATTAAGGCTCGCATTTTCCTTCTAAGCATTTCTTGACAGTATAAAACACGTTGACGCTTATACGCATTATCTAGTTTTTGCACAGGCAAGATCTTGTAAGGATACTAACCATGTGATTTAAAAGTGTTTTGAATTTTTTTTTGTGATACCAACCTGTGGTTGAATTTTCTAAAAAAAAGTACATCATTAAAAACATTAAAAACCTTACCCTTAGTAGGTCTAGCCACCTTAAAAAAAATTGAATGTCTAACTCTTCATTTATATTTTTTCTTGGCTTTCTTTGAATTGACTTTCGAAGACGAAATCCCCTTTTGATATCCTTAAATGTATTTTTTGATGGTAGTTGCTAATTGGGATATGCATTTGAATTATTTTTATAAAAAACGTAAAAATTCACACTTTTCTTCCTCGGTATAAATAATTATCGGGTGATAATAAAATAACTACTGCAATATGGCATGTTTAATGAGAACAATTGTGTAATTTCATCTTTTATCCACAGCAAGCTGGATCTAAACATTAATTTTTAAACCTAAATATTTGCTAAACGGCTCATCAAAAAGGTATAAAACTATGTATTTTTGAAATCAGGAAAATAAGTTCTTTTTGAATATTCAATAATATATGGGATGCTTCATTTAAAAAAAAAAAGAAAACTATTGGACTTTCGATAGTCTTTTGTTTTTTCCAATAAGATTTTTAAAAAGTTCAGGTGAAAATCTATACATTTTCTCTATAATTTTTTTCATATCTTCAATAATAAAGCCGCAAGCATATGGGTCAATATATACGGAATGACCCTGTAACTAGTAGGAAAAGCAAAACGTTACTGAATGGAAATACTGTGTCTCGATTGTGACTTTTTCTACTAGGTACGTATGTTATTACAAAACGACGAAGTTGGTAGCTGCAAAGGGTTTTTGCTTTTCATAGGGATCTCACAAGTTTGATTGGGACAGTACAGGGATCGTGTAATACACCGTCCTCTAGCGGTTGGAATGGATTTATGTGACAGGGCTTACACGTGACCATACAGTAAACGGTATTTTGTGGTGCGCTGACATTTTTTTAAAAGTCGTAATGGAACCAAAAAATGTGTCAAATTTGTATTTAAACTTTTGTCGGTTTTTAGTTAATTTAAATTGGGGTGATATTTTGTATCTGACAAAGCAGAATAGGTTGTAGTCAGTTTAGCCACAAAATATAGACTTTTTATATGCTTATAAAGTAGAACACAATATATCCAAACCGTTCACTTAAGACTACTGACTGCTCACTTAAAAATAAGGGAGTTTACAAATAAGACATTTATTCATACGCAGGGATATTTTTTTGTTTTTTTTTCCCATCGTCACCGCCACTGAGTAAGATAATATATAAGCAGGTATTCCAATCCTGCAATGCATGATGGGAAATGTGTCAAGCGGTCGCGCCGCCACGAGTGTGTCTTGCACACTAAAGTATTTTTATCCTTATTTTTATTATTGCGGAAGTTGGAATAATAATACTTCAGTGTGCAAGACACACTCGTGGCGGCGCGACCCCTCGACACATTTCTCATCATGCATTGCAGGATTAGAATACCTTCTTATATATTATCTTACCACTCGAGATCCTAATCTTACCCTTCTTCTCCAATCGCTCTCTCGGAAACTGTTGGTGGTGGGTATAATACATCAACTCCTTTTTCTTCCTCGCCTTCTTCCCCTTCTTTTTCAGGCACAAATTCGGAAACCCCACCTGAAAAGACAATGTGTTTACAAAATGAAAAAATACCTGCTTTTTATTTCAGACAGAGAAAATATCTCGAAATGTTTAAATTTAAAAAAATAATAATAAAGTGTTAGCAACTGATTATATACGTACCAATACCTTCTTCACCTTCCAAATCTGAAAACACTGTTTCTCCAGGAGTTGTTATGCCTCCTTCTGCTTCATCTGTCACTGAAGGAATTTCATCCATAAGAGTTTCGCGTGAGGCAACTACACAAAAATTATAAATGTATTGGTAGATGATCTGGTGAATGTTATAATAAAAAATAAATATATTTTTATAGTAACTTATGGTGCTACGAAATTTACCTAGTAAACAAAATTTGGCTGCTTATACGTCTAACCAAACTATACTGTGTTTCAGTTTTTTTAAAAATTCAAAAAGCATCTAAACCAATTGCATGGAAATGGCAAAAACTAGGATATTTTTAAAAAACAAAACGCACCAAATCTTAAATTATTATTGATACACATTACCCTTGGAGATTAAAGCACTTCCTAAATTAAAAAAAAAATACTGAAAAACTCTTAGTATAAATCCACATTATAAGGCTGGTAACTGTTGTTTTAAAATAATTTTGTTAAATTCATATCGAAAATATTCACTTCCCTACCTATGACTAGGGTAGTTATATATAACTATAACCTCTGTAATATGTACGCGCAATTGCCTCAATGATAATCCGGACCCACTTCGATAACCCGGACGCGCTTGGTATATTTCAAGTTGAAACCTGTCAGCAAGCAGAAGCAGGTGTTCTCTATTAACATGTTTAGTCACGCCTGGCCAACTTCTTATGGGGATACTGGAAACTGGTGACATTTGACAATTATATCATTGCCAGGAATAAGTGGATATCTATATTTTGTTTTGTAGTAACTTGGTACTAAATATCTAGATGGCGATACGTCGTTTTTTTTCAGCCAATGAAAAGTGAGAATTATTTTCCCATGTTTGCGTCGGCCATTTTTTAGTATATTTGTTGTAAATGATGGTTGTATGGATTCACTGTTAAGTCGGCTCCTGTTTTAATTTTTTCCACATAAATGTGGAACAATTATAAGGTAAGATAAATTATTTATGTATTGTAGTAAGCCTTCTTCGATATTAAACTAAGATCTTTGTAAATTTCTTCGCTATGGCATCAGCACAACGCATTGGTAGGTTGAAATATTCTTGTAAATATCCTTCTTGCAAAAGCGCCTATTATAGTAAAACTGTAAGCACAGATTTTAAAAACAAAAAGTTGCATTCTTTTCCTCGAGATCCTAAATCGTTAGAAGCTTGGAAAATTAAATGTAATTTAAGTCCCTCAAAAGATTGTAGAAATTTATATGTTCAGAAAAACCATTTTTCAAAATTAGATTATGTAAACTGAGGACCTTCCGCTTAAAATAAAAGCTGTACCTTGGTCTCCCTTAAAAAATTCCATTCTGAATGAACACAGTTATGGAAAACGTTTCAATTCTTTTAAAAATTTACCCCCGAACCATTAGACATTCCTAAAATTAATATTTTAAATAATGTTATTTTAAAAGAGGGCAATAATTTGGACAATCAAAACAGTACTGGACAGATATCAGGGAACCAAGTAATGCCAAGGAGCAAGAAACTTGCAACTGATACTTCTCAACCTGGGCCGTCTAATTATGTTTTTCAAGAGCATCGCCAAGGTTCCAATTGTTCCAAAATGAGTTCTAATCATGTTGACGTTCTCTTCCCTTTTTAGACCATTTTAGCCAACAACCCCTGAAATCTAAAATTACCTGAAAATTTTTAAAATTAAACACTTTTAAAAAAATTGTCCAAGTTAAAGTCAGAAAAAATGAAAGAGTTTTAAATTCTATTAAAAATCTTTATAATGATGGCAATTTTAAGTTTATTGAAGAAAATCTTAATGATGTAAGTAAAGAATTTATAAATTCAAAATTTTTTTTAATGTCAATAAAGCACCAACAGCGAGGAGATACAGTTTAAAGGATAAAGCTTTTGAATTTCCCCCTTATAAAAAGATCTCCTCGGTTATATAAATATCTTTCAAAATTTTTTACTCTTCCCAGTGTTACTACTTTAAAAAATATTTTAGCTTTAATTCCATTTGAATGTGGCATGATTAAACCTATTTTGGAACATTTGAAACCACAGGTAGAAAAAATGTCTGAGCTGGATCGTTGCTGTTCTCTTATCTTTGACGAAATGGCTCTAGTGAAGGCTTTTATTATGAAAGCCAAAAACAAAGAGTTTGTGGGTTCGAAGATATGGGACACCTAGGTAAAACACACCGAGTAGCGAACCATGCTTTGGTGTTTATGATTAGGGTTAAGACAGAAGTATAAAATGCCCGTAGCCTATTTCTTCAGTCATTATACCGTTACCGCTGAACAACTGCGTGAACTGATTCCTTTTATCATTCACGAGTTACAACAAATCGGCTTGTCTATTATGGCCACTGTATGTGATCAAGGCCCTACCAACAGGGCTGCCCTTAAGTGGCTCACTGACCATCATACTGATGATAAGCCTAGCCCTTATCATTTTGTGGTTAATGGTAAACCGATTGTTACGATTTTTGACGTTCCTCATTTGTTGAAAAACACAAGAAATGCATTGTTGACTCATTATATTCAGTTTGAATCAAATAAAATAGCAAAATTTGAATATATTGAAGAAGTCTATAGGCTTGATCAATCTAAACGTTCATTTAAATGCTTAAATAAATTATCAGATAAACATTTTAAATTAACAGACAGTTATTAAAAAATGAAGGTAAAGTTTGCAGCACAACAACTAAGCCATACAGTGGCTTGTGCTATTGAAACTTTTCACAGCTTGGGTGATTTACCAGCTGAGGCAATCTACACTGCAGAATTTACCGAATTTATTGACCAACTGTTTGATTCCCTTAATAGCTCAAGTCAGTATTCTTCTGAAACTTTAAAATGTGCTCTTTCTGGCAATACTCCACATATCGAGTTTTGGTCTAATGCTTTAAATAAATTTCAAAATTGGAAATTTTGCCAATTAAAATTCCTATCAATATTCTGCCAAATTTAAGTTTGTCGAAGGGTGGCAAATAACATTAAGATCTATAATTTTTTCTGGCAGAATTTGCAAAAAAGGGCTTTAGTTACTTATGTCTCCGCAATTTAAATCAAGACCCGTTAGAAAATTTTTTGGACAGATTAGGCAGCATGGGGTTTGTAACACCAATCCAACATGCCACCAATTTGTTGCAGCATTAAAATCTTTAGTTGTAAATAACTTTGGTGCCCCCTTTCAAAAGTGGCAATTGTGAGGAAGATTATTGTAGTACTTTAGGAGACTTTTCTGACTTTCTCACAAAAAATACAAATATTAATACAAACTCTTCTAACAATAAGGTTTCTGTCGATGTGGAGCCTTTTGACAGTTTAGATGACACGGATTTGATTACAAATCCTTCTTCTTCATATTTTGCGGGTTACCTTCTTAACAAAATTTTAATTCCATCAGAATGTTCAACTTGTCAAAGTAATCTTTTTTCAGTGGAGGTAACCGACAAGCATTTATTTGTAATGTTTAAAGAGTTTGATAACGAACGAAGGCTTAAATATGCTAGTGATGCTTTAGTCAATCTTGTAGACAGACTACATGCTGATATTTAAAAATATTTGGATGAGAATGTCTACAAGAATAAAATTGAAAATTTATTTAGGCAACAATATTTCGAAGCTTACTCCAGGCACTATTCATTTTGTTCAGACCATAATTGCTTTTCTGAAATATTTAACCGAACTTTAAAGATTTGTATTTATAAGTATCTTAAAGAAAAGAAAAATAGTTTTGATTCCAAAAAGAGAGTAAGCGATAGTCATAAAAATATTATAAAAAAATTTAAACATTAATTTTTACCATTTTTTTTATTATTTATGTTTATTTTTTAGTTACAACATTAATTTTAATTCCTAATATATATTTTAACCTACTGTTTTGTCTCTGCCTAAATTAATAGCTAAAGTTCACATATCATATTTTATTGATTTTAAGTCTGTTCTGGGTAAGCCGAGATACTGCCTAGTTTTTTTGCTTTTAGGAACCTTTCAGCGTGATTCCATTCAATCTCGGCTGTGATAATTTTGGAAGCATCTCTTCCAACTCCGACTGTGATACTTTCAGAAGTTTTATTTTATTTTTATTTTTAAAATATATTTTATTTTTCCTGTGTAGAATTTAAGTTGTTATCAGAAAATATTTTTTTATTTTTATTTATATAGAAATTTCTTGTTTTATTTATAGAGTTTATGTTTTATTTGTTACTTTTTTCCTGTGTTATCTCAGGTGTTAGAATTTAAGTTTTTATCAGAGAATATTTTTTATTTATTTAGAAATTTTCTGTTTTATTTATAGAATTTATGTTTTATTTGTTACTTTCTTTTTGGAATGTAATTTTTTTTGTTTTGTATAGAAAATTTGGGACAAATGATGAAAATGTCTTATAAAACAGTAATTTTTACAAATTATGTAATGATAATAACTGTTTTAAATAATATGTCTGATGTCCTAAGATTTTCTGGGTTTTTTTTAAAATATTTGTATCTAGAACATATAAATTTTTAATAAAATGTTAACAATAAGATTTTTTGTTTGCTTTATTTTTTGTAATTTTTAAAAATTTTCCCCATCCTAACAAAGATAAAATTTTGCAAAATCTTACTTAACAACTGCTTATCTAATAAAATAATCAGTTAAGTAATGTATTTTAGCAAAATCTTATTTTTGTTGGAATTGGGGAAAAAAATATAGAAATAAAAATTCATAGAATACCAGCGCATTTTATCATGTGCTGCCATCTATGATGAGTTTTGGTAATGCGTTAGTTGATTGTCCAGGTGTTTGCCGCCACTGTACTGACAGAAAATAGCTGCGTTCAGAAAGCACGAGGTTTGGATTTCTCTAACCCCTTTTTTATTCTGTGTGTTTAGTTAGCCTAATGCACCGCACTGGGTGTCAAAATAAAATACCTTTCTATATGCAAAATTTAATTCTGAATCGATTTGTGTATAGAAAAGTATATTTTATAATTGAATTTTTATTTAATAATTAGATATAATTTTTTTGTGACAGATACAATAAAATATTTCTAAGATATGCAAGTTTGAAAACCATGTAAATTTCATATAAAAATTATCTTCATATCTTGATGAGCGACATTTATGATGGACTTCCTCGAACTATTAAGCCACCCTGCAGGTACATAGTACATACATGGTGGGCCAAATTGGGCACTTTTAAAGGGAAACTCCCATTCCCAAGGAGATAGATGAAAATTAATGTCGGTGTCTGGAGCCCAATTTTCGTCAATAACATAATGGTAAAAACTGCACATCGATATCTGTTACCATGTCTGAGTTACGGGGTGTTTTTCAAAAAATGCATTTTTAAAAATCGTGTAACTTTTTGCTATGGAAAATTTTGAGTTTTAAAAACATTTCCAAAGCAACTTTTACGTAGAATTTAATGGTGTAAATATATTTTTTTACAATCAATAGTTTAATAGTTATTAACAGAAAATCGATGTTTCATATGACACCCCATATTTTTGAATATTTGAAAATAACTTTAAATTACCTTTCCAAAAATATAGCACACTTAATATTTTATAAAATGAAACTTATGTTTACAATGAATGATGTCGAATTTTATAACAATGTTAACTACATTTAGAATAAGATTAACAAATAAAATATAAAAAACAACAATAAAAAGTAATAAACCAGCGCAAGAGATTTAGCTACAGGAGATGTTCGAATTGTCGACGGGTATCGCTTATGCACAAACGGCACCGTTTCCGGACATTTCTTGCAGAATTCATCAATTCAAGAGGGGTGAGAGATGCAAACCCTTGCACAACCGCTACTTAATTCTCGTCTAGAACGTATAGGTAATTTAAAAAAAAGGTCCTTCAGTCTTCCCCAAAGATAAAAATCCATGTGCGTTAAGTCCGGTGACCTCGCTGGCCAACGGATGGGACCTTGGTTAGCTATCCAATTATTGTCAAAGTTATCTGCTAAAAAATTACTAATAATTTCAGCGTTGTGAAGCGGTGCCCGTCTTGCTGGAAAAATATGTTTCGAGTTCCATTAGAGGTAGATCATCAATGAAGAGTTCTATTTGTTGCCTTAAAATTTGCAAACATCGTTGAGAGGTGAGAATACCATCATAAATTAACGGGCCATTAATCCACCTCTAAAATACCTGCCCAGACACTAAACCCAAATCTTCCTTGGTTTCTTAGCTCGACAACTGAATGAGGGTTTGTTGCGCCAAGTATACGAGTTATAGCGGTTAAAAATACCGACACTGCTATATACGTTTCATCAGTCCAAATACAATTTAATGGAAAATCGCGCACACAGTTACATTTTTCCAGAAACCACCGACAAAAATCTATGCGGCGTTCAAAATCTCCAGGTCTAAGATGATGCACTTTTCTGGTCCTGTATGGTTTATATTTGTATTTCTTTAAAGTTTGTCTAACATTAGTTCTGCCAGTCCTGTTAACGTTTTCAATTTTCGTGTTGACGTTTTAGGATTATTTTGAACGGCTCCTAAAACTACTATCTCTTCTAACTCCTTATCCCTATTTGTTATATACTGTTTTGACCTATTTTTTCAAACTGGCCACTATTAATAAGGTTGTGTAGCAATCTTCCAAAATATCTTTAAAATGTTGTCTCTTTCTGGATATTGGTTGTGGTATAAATTGCTTGCTGCTTCTGGATTCTTCAGCTTGTATAAAACAAACTATCATATCCCATTTTTCATAATTTTCAAATTTATTTTTAAATTTATTTGAAAGATTTGACTAAATTACGGCGTGTTTACAGCCAAAATCACAATTTGACAATTACCAATAAGCATTTGTTTTTTTATCATAGGCCGCGCGGCGTCCTAGCCTACTTGTTCAAAGTAGGCAACTATTAAAAACTCTTTATTTCGAAGAGAACTGAGCAAAATATAAAGTCTGCTATCTTTTGGAAAGTTAATTTAAAGTTATTATCAATTATTCAAAAAAATACAGGGTGTCCCATATAAAACATAGATTTTCTGTTAATAACTATTAAACTATTGATTGTAAAAAAAAAAATATTTACACCATTAAATTCTACGTAAAAAGTTGCTTTGGAAATGTTTTTACAAAAACTCACAATTTTCCATGGCAAGGTTGTACTGTATTGTGCTTTTCCGACGTAAATAATTAAATAGCCAATACATTTTCGTCATTTGTAGCAGCTTCAAATATCATAACCTCTGTACATTATTTTAAAATTACTTGTTGGTATATTTATTTTAAAAAGATGTTTTGATATTTTATTTAAATCTGTTTCTCAGTTGTTTGATGCGATGAAAACAATTGTAGTAAACTTACTCTTCCCAAAGATGCAATATGTATGCGTCTTCTCGAAAGTTATAGCGTAAGTTTAATTTTGGTTGCATTATCATTTTAAAATTTCTATTTTACGCCAATAAATTATTTTACATATTGGTATTACCTTCATCTCCTTCCTGGGGTTCAGAGATACCACCTTCACCTTCAAAGATACCTTCTTCGCCACTGGATATAACGCCTCCAGATACATCACCTTCGTGTCCTTCACGTTCCTCTCCTTCAACTTCGGGCATACCTTCTTCAGCACCAGGTATACCTTCATCAGCACCAGAGATATCTTCTCCACCTAAAGCAGTGGAAGATTAATTTAAGCAAAAGAATCATGTAAACTTCTATTTTACCACTATATTCTTCTTCACCTTCCTCTCTTGTACCTCCTTTACCTTGATCTTCCAAATCTTCTCCTGTAAATCCGATACCCCCTTCTTCACCTTTAAAGAAATACAAAATAATGTTTTATTACGAACTGGAAGAATGCTTATATCATACCTGGATGATGTAGCTTATCCCAATCGTCATCTTCATGTACATGTTTTCCTGAATATAACCAGTCACCTAGAAGGCAGGAAACCTCATGGATCTTCTGCAGTAAGGCATCGTTTACATTATCAGGATCATTTTTAAGTGCCCAATCAATCATAATCTGTTCCAGGAACGGTTTTCCTCCCACGTCGGTCATTATACCCTCTTTTAGCTCTAGTTAAACCGGAAAGAGACTAACTTTAATATTTGATGATTTCAATATGATTCAATAGCATATAGATATTTAGTTATTCATTAAAAAATTATGATAAAAATTTAGTCTAGTAGCTTTAAAAGTAATTGATAAATAAGGAACGGGACGCTTGAATCGGTAGTTTAATTGCCAATTGTGAAATAGTTTAACAGTTTTTACTCATTTACATGCAAGCCATGCGCCACAATCCCTTTTCTTTAGAATAAATATATTTTAGTTGGCAATCTTACCCTTAAGTTTATTTAATACGTCAAGATACCTCACGCCAGGCATCTTCGAAGCATCTATGTCACTATTCAAAAAGTCATCCGAACAATTGCTAAGGATTTTAATCAATTTTTCAAGAAGATCTCCATCGAGGCCTTTGAATATTTCATCAAATTCTGTGGCACCTTAAAATAAATAAGTTCTTTAGTATAAACACCTCAACCTAGTGTTTGTTTCAACAATAGAAAATATTTTGATTCATTTTTTTTTTACACTCAAAGACAAAAAAATACCTTCCCCTTCTTCAACTTGGAATAGATCCTTCATTATAGACTCCGCCGCTTCTTGCCCTCCAGTTTCATCAAAGTCACCAGCTTCTTCTCCCCATGTAGCTTCTTCCGCTCCAAAAAGCTGAGAATCGCGCAGCTCCTCTTCGGAAGAAGATTCATACTCGCTGGAGCTCTCTCCTTCTCCTTCTTCCGATAAAGAGGAGATAGAGAGTGGAGGTATGTCTTCATCTGATTCTACAGCCTGGAAGTTTAGAAAATATATAGCCACTTCCAAACAATAAGTGTTCTTTAGTTAGTCATTGCGTAGAACGATGTATTCAAGTATCAACCATTTTCTACTTTTACAACGTTCTCGGAGATCGTTTTTTAATGTTTTCACAGTGAAATGCAATATTTGCATATTTCAGTGCTTGGACAGCGTTGACGAAACTGGGGAAAAAGATGGGTTAAACATCGGAAAACCCGGCACTTACGGTACTCTGGTACTTAGGAGCATATATGTATACGTATATGTCTAGCATATATTATATATGTATATGAAAAATCCTTCGTGAGCTGTCACAAAGATAAAAAAAAAGCTTAATGTTTTAAGCACACACACAAATGTGCCGAGAACAAGTAAGGGGCAAGCTTTAGTTATATCCAAGCACTTGTTAACATTTTTTAAAATATGAATCAAATTTATTTACAATTTTATACAAGGACACTCAACTAGGTTAGGTCTTTAAATAGCGCAAAAATCAAAAACATTACAAATATAGGTTTCTGGATATTTTGGGAACATTTTGTATAGTAGTTATTTTAAGGAAGTTGTAAGTAAATTTTTTAGGGCTCAGCTGTAGCGCAAATTTAATTATTTTGTTTGAAAATTGACTTTTTGATTCTAAACTAAGTCGCCCCATCACTGTTTTTGTAAAACATTTTTGTGCTTTCTAAAATCCTGCTAATGTATGTTTTTTTTTTTAATTTGGGGGCAATCTAAGAGAGCTTAAAACCTAGGTACTAACTTGAACTTGAGAGTCTTAACTGAAGCAAGAGGTACTTTATTATGGGACTTAAAGTTTTAAAGGTTTAAATGGAAAGAAAATACTTCTGCGTGCAGCAGGTTTTACTGTCTAGACCAGGGGTCTCCAAACTACGGCCCGAGGGCCACATCCGGCCCGCGGACAGATTTTGTCCGGCCCGCGGAGAGCTAGCATACTTGAAAACTCCTTTTAGAGAACAAATAATTTTTATAGCAAATTAAATTTAGTTTACTGAAGTATTCTAATTTTATGTTGAATAATTATTAATATGACATCTACATTGATATGGTCATGGGCTAACTCCGCTAACTCATAACATTCTTGTAGGCTTATTGTTATTGTTTTTGTGATAAGTTGGATAAAGAAACACAGAATTGTAATGAGTAAAGACATGTATAATATGCAGAAAATTTAACTTCAGTATATAATAACTAACAAATTATTGAAATGAATCCAACTAACATTTTATACATTTTAAATAATCACTTATAACAAACATAATGACATATGAAATACTAATGAGATTTATGTAATTGAGATTTTCCACTGACAATAGTTTGTAGTTGTGGACTAATTTTACTTGTACCAATTATTAAAAGAGATTTAAGATGCTCATCAGTTAATTTCGATCTGTAAACATTTTTTGTTTACTTCATTTTGGAGAAGGTTTTCTCACACAAATAAGTAGTACCAAAAACAGAAAACAGACCACGAGCAAATTTATGCAAATTATCAAATTGTGTCAGTGGAAGACTCTTATAAAATTCCAACAAAGATGAGTTTTGATATTTGTTCTTAATTATATCACTGCATTGTAGATCAATCATTTCCATTTGAAGTTCCGGGCTAGGGTTTCAATGTCAGTATTAAAAGGATTCTGAAAAATCTTAATTTGATTCGCAATGGCATCAAAGTCCGAGAAACGAGTATCAAAATTTATTTTCAAAGCACTTAAAGTTTCGATTGCAAAATCGATAGGAAACTCAGTCTCAGTAGTGTGGCTGAATATTTCACATATTTTAAAATGTGAAAAACATTTACTTCGTAGTTGTGATTGAAACAGTCTCAATTTCTTCCGGAATGATTTGATATTAGTGTATAAATCAGGAAGATGCTGGTTTTCTCCTTGCAATCCCAAATTCAGTTCGTTCACATGTTTTGTCAAATCAACATAGAATGCTAACTTCCACAGCCATGCGTTGTATTGTAATTCAGTAAGAGGGCGATGCTTTTCATTCAAAAAAATTTCGATCACTGCTCGAAGTTCTAAAAAGCGCTGAAGGACTTTCCCACAACTAAGCCAGCGTACGGCAGTATGATAAGGTAACAGTTGATATGACTGGTTTCAGAACGTCAGACATATCCAAACATTTTCCGCACAAAGACTGTTGATGAATGATACAATGTAAGACTAATGGTTTTGAACCACCGTCATTTTCTACAGCCTTTGACACAAGAGCGACCACTCCTTTATCTTTCCCACTCATGTTTTTGCCTCCATCAGTTGTAATACATTTCAAGTTTTTCCATCGAAGGTTCTTTTGATTAATGGCCATTTCAACTCCTTTAAAAATATCTGTACCAGTAGTTGTGCCATGAATACTATACATATCAAGAAGTTCTTCGTGCACTTCATAGCTTTTATCTACTCCTCGAATATAAATCAACACCTGAGCAGTATCTGACACATCCGTTGACTCATCCAATTCCAAAGAAAACCACTCAAAATGTCCATTTTTGTCGAACAGTTGAGAGGATATATTTTCAGCGATGTTTTCTACCCTTCGAGCCACAGTGTTTGCTGACATACTGACAGTTTTTAATAAATTTACCTTTTCAGGGCACATTTCTTCGGCTACTGCAATTATGCATTATTTGATCATTTCTCCATCGGTGAATGGTTTTCCACGTTATGCAATTTCAAGAGCCACACGAAAGCTGGCACGAGTTGCAGCCTCTTGTTCAGTTTTGAGTTTTGTAAATGAAGATTGCTGCGATTTCAATCCGCGCTGCATAGCTTCGAATTTTCTGTCCGCAAACTTCCTGTATATTTTGAGTAATTTTGAAAATGTTTTGTTTCATAATGACGTTTAATGTTATATTCTTTGAGAACGGCTATGCTTTCATTGCAAATCAAACATAGCGCCTTGTTACTGGACTCAATTATGAAATACTGAATGTTCCACTGATCTTTGAATTTTCTGCATTCACTATCAATTTTTCGCTTCTTTTCCATACTACTAATTCACACACAAAAGCAACAATTTAAATCAAAATACTGTTATAAAGATGTTTTAAACTTAAACACGCACAAAGACGTTTTAAGGAGGTATGCAATATTTTATTTAACAACAGTGTCATAGGAACTGACTTGTGGTTGCGCCACTAGCCTTCTTATATATTCCAATACTGCATCTAGAAGTGAGTGGAAGACACCAGAACTTTCTCGACCAACGAGATTATTCTGTACGTGCTATTAGCGCCATCTGTTAGCGATAGAAGGTACTACCTATTTCCGCTTGTGTTCCCAGATGTCGTGTCACGTTACTCCTCATGGCTCGTACTCTACGACTAATCTAGAAATTACAGATAATGACAGGAAAATTAATAATATGCAGTGTTGCCCTTTTGCGGACTTTAGTCCGATTTGCAGCTTTTTAAACGTTGTGTACTTTTTCGGACTTTTTTTCATCAGTGGACTATTTCACTTCTTACCACCGGCAACATTGATAATATGGTTTTGGCCCTCGGAACTTACTGGAGTAATCAGTATGGCCCTAAGGCTGGAAAGTTTGGAGACCCCTGGTCTAGACACTTAAGGGATAAAGAATCAAACAAAATAAGAAGCTGGAGGCCTTTCCAGATGGTCTTTAAAGGTATACATAAGAGTGGCACTACATACAAAAAATACAGATTAAAAGAGAAGAAATACTTTCTGACTCCAAAGATGGAACCATTTTTAAAGGCACTATGGCTGTGCATGTAATGTAATATGCCAAATAAGATTAATCCCAAAAGTAACGACCACAAGGTTTAGTGACCTTGGTTCCGGCTTGGTGAAAACCAAAAGAGTGACCACCTACAATAAATGATATACGAGTCCTTGAAAATCAGAATGGTGTAAGTCCATATTTCAAAAAACTCACGCTAGAGTCCGCATCAAATATTTTAGAAAATTCTGTATCATGGCTTCTTTATACGGTTTATCCTTCTTGCACATTAGCTGAAAGATGATGCCACCAAAAATATGCACTGTAATGCAATTGCCTACATGATAATAAGCACAAGGGTGCATGTCTGGACTTACACGATGTTGGCCTCGCAGAAAAATAACCCAGACGGGGTCTATTCTGGGGTTGGCCTTTAAGCTTAGATATTGAGATTTTTATGGTTAAAAATGAGCCATTTTTCGTAAGTGAAAATAAATATAAACCCTTAAGTTCATCAGGTATATTTTACAAAAAAAATACTTAATGAAGAGTGTTGTGATCCAACCAAGATCAAATATAATATTCTATTATAAATGTGATAATACATTATAAGACGGAATTTCCTTTTATAATAATTAATGTTTTTTATAGTTTTTACGTATCACGATAACACATTTTTATTAGTTACTTTCATTATTCAGAATTATCATTATTGTCAAAGAACCCCAAATATTCTATGATCATTATTTACATTTCCCAAGACTTTTAACACCCTAATAAAAGGGTAGATATTTCTAAAAACACGTAAAAGTAATTTAAACTTATCCTTTGCATAATAAATGTTTCCTTTAAACTAACAATCTATTACCCTACTATTAAAAAGCTTTTAGAACTATAAAACCCTAAATAGGTTATTGTATACTTGGATCGTAAACACCCCAAATTAATATTTTAACACTTGATCTTTTCAAATAGTATTTACATACAAAGGGACAAAGGAAATTTCCAATCTTAAAAATGGCTCCGCCCCTTGTGTTAGTGGTCAACACAACCCCCATTGTAGAAAAATAAGTATCTAGCAGATTTTTCAAGCATCAGTATCTTTAGGTGAGCCATACATTTAAGTTAGTCTCTAGTAAATCTTAGTATATTCAGTGACAGTTAATATTATAAAAAAAAACTAAATAAATAATTTAAATAAACCAAAAGGAATTTAATTTAAAAATAGTTTGAAAATAATAAAACAAAATTGTAAAACTAAGTGCTACAGCCATTGTAGCAACCAAATTTAATAATAATTTGTGTCATCGATGACTACTGCATTCGGTGGCACACAACAAGAGTTTCAATTATCTTCTATTAATATTGCACCATCCGAAAAGGGCAAACCACAAAATATTTTAGGCATAAACTTTGAACCCTTATCCAAAGATATCTTACCAGTGTCAGAACTGAAAAAAAGGATATGATATCATTTTTGCAGTTTATTTCACTTGTTCACCACTCATTTCCCCAATATGAAGACTGAGAAATATATGGATAATATTGGATTACTTGATGCTGTTGAAGAGAGCGAGGAAACAAAATAATATTTGTTGTTGGGGATGTTTATTTTTCGAATAAAAGTTTTTTTTTAAAATAGTGCGCTATTGTCTCGTGTAAATCATCAGATCTAATTTTATTTTTTATGCCATAATGCTGTAAGTACTTGGAATTACAAAAAAAATGTGAAGTTTACATTATTTTACATTATTCTCTACAGTTAATAATTTTTTACTTGTAACAGTTAGTTAAATCGTACACATCTGTTTTGTATTATCTGGAGGGATTTTTCAAATTATACTTTAGTCTAGGAGGAATCGGCGCATGAGTATCGAAAACTATTCCACCTTAATTTTTTTATACGATCCATTTAAATTGCCCTACTGATGATATAAATGCATGTTGCCATATCGCCACCTGGTGCCCCTTATGTTTAAACCGAAATTGTTTAAACAATTGCAAGAAATTGTTATTTTTTTAACCGGACAATTTTTTTCATATTCTTTATTGAAATACAAATAAAAAAGGTTTTATGACTTTTTGCGATAAAGTTAATATTTTTGGAGATATGAACTTTTAAAAGTTCGAAAAATCCATAGTTTGGGTACTTTTGACCCATGAAAAATATATATTACAAGAAAAATAAAACATAAAAAATATATTTTTTTATAGTTTATACAGGTTTTTTAATTGTTTATGCAAGGTGTGCATCATACTAGGTTTAGTCAAAAATATTGGATATGTTAAAAGAAACGATCTGGGATTCACCAAGGAACTAAAGGAACAAAATTGTAAATATGGCGGATTCATTTTTTAGTATGTTTTCGTTGGGATTACTTGCCTTGAAATTTTCTAGAAAATGGGACCACTTAGGTCCTAGGTCCCGGGGTAAAGCGAGCTGAGCCTACTCAGCCCTATTTACCCCTATGAACTCAAGAACACTAATCTACGTTTCGGTAGCAAGTCGGCCACTGTCGTCAAGATAAACTTAGGAAATTCTGAAGGCTTTTATACTCTTTATGACGTTTCATGACATGTTAGTTTATTTGACTGGTATATTTATAATTTTCAAAAAGACAAAAAGGGTGGTATGGTGTGTTAATTGATTTTAAATTTATTATTATTTATTTGAAGTAATTTCAGGTAAACTTAAAATCAATTAACAAACTATACCACCTTTTTTGACTTTTTAAAAAATATAAATATAGCAGTCAAATAAACTATTATGTCATTTATAACAAAACATACTAAACAGTATAAAAGCTTTCAGAATTTCCTAAGTTTCTAAAGCAAAATTTCTTGAAATTAAGTTTAACTTTTTATTTTATTTTTCTTTTAATTTCATCTTGAAAACGACAACGGTGGCCGACTTTCCATCGAAACGTAAATTACTTTTCTTGATTTTTTTTTTTTTTTTTTGGTGGTTTTACTTCTTGGTTGCAGGCGGTCTGCAAGTTCATAGGGGTCAATAGGGGTACCTGGACCGAAGTGGTGCCATTTTCTAGAAAATTTCAGGCGAGTAATCCCAACGAAAACATAATAAAACTTGATCCAGTTGTGTGATAAATAAAAAAAGATCTGTAGTGTAATTTAAAAGTTGTTACCTGCACATCCACAAATCTAGTCAAAGTATCAATCCAAATGGCAAACTTATCAGCCACTTCTATAATAGTTTTCTTGTAATGATTTTTAGTTTTTCTACTAGGTTTTTTCATGATATTAGTTTTCTCCAAACGCTCCAAAATGCCTATGTTAAAAATAAATCAGTTTTTTGAGCAGCACTAGTTCGATCAACTTTGAAGACACAAATCACTCCATTTTGATCATTTTACTTAATTGTATATGATGTATATCAGCTTTATAATAAAAAAAGTTTTAGTAATTAAATGTTTTTTTTTAATCTTGGGTCAGTCCACAAAGGCCAAAAGCCTAAGTTCACCGTGGGTGAATTAAAGGGTAGTTTATTGACACGAGACTTAAGGATTTAAAGATTAAAAGGAGAAAGAAAGATCTCTACAGGCAGTAGGTTCCACAGCCTAGACAAAGTCCTTGGCGCTAAAACCGTAAAAATACCTACTAAAAAGTGAAGACAAGGCTAAAGGCCCCTCTCTAGACTAAATTAGGAATGTTATGGGAAACGTCATTCTTCAGACATGGAAGCAATATTCTTAGACAGGGTCTGATTTGGGGTACATACAGAGTATACAGATTAGAAAAGAAGAAGTACTTTTTGGCTTGAAAAAGAAATCATATGTTTTTGAAAGATAACTCCTTTAAGATTAAATAAATCTTTATTCGGAAGAACTTGGCCGCTCATAAGTAGAGGATTAATATTGATAGACTTTTTCGCGACAACGAACATGACTGTGTTTTTGGAGCATGAACTGGACAAGTTTTTTGGTGCTTTAATCCAAAATTAGTTAAAGGTCCTGTAAAAGAGATATCTGCATAGAGAAAAAAAGATGAAATTATCTCACAAGTATCAAATTACTCGTAAATAAAAACCAAGATGATCATTATCTTTTGTTTCGACAATTTAAAATTTACCCCTATCTAGAGGCTGAAAATTCCCAAAAAACGAATATGGACAAAATAAATTTCGTATTTTTTCCATTGTATAAACCTCATTAAAGCAAAATTAAGTACTTTCGTGATTAATGAGAATTTATGAAGGTTAAAAATGCACCCATAAGCCCTCTAACGGGGTTAAATTATCCTTAAAAATTGGAAAATAAACCACACATTTTAAAAAATTCTAAAAAAGATATTTTGCATTTTCAAGTCATGAGAACTATAAACCAATATTATTTCTTGTTAGTTTTGATAAGAAAAAAAAACGTACAAGGGTAAATAAGTCATTCCCTATTACAGGAAGATAATGAAAATTCATAAAAATAGGAAGAAAAAAGACTCGTAGTTATTTTTTTGCATATAATACTTATGATAACTTATCCTAGTCATTTCAATAGATTTTGGTTAAATCCCACCCTTGCAAGGGGATGAGCGTTTAAATAAAAAAACTAAGAAACATATTTAACCCTTATAAATCCTCATTTATTAGGACACTACTTAATTTTCCTTCAATATGTTGGAAAAAATACAATAATCATTGTGTTCATATTTTTCGATATAATATAATTTATTCTGTTTTGTTGAACTTTTATTATCCGGTCAAGTTAGCCCGAAAAATAGGGGTACCCTTGCATAAATTCTCAAGAAGCTGAAAATTTACATGGACGTTAGGGATGCCAATATAATGAAATTGTGAAAAGTCTCCATCCATCTTATGTGTGCAAAAAATTTTATACAAGGTCAAAGTTCGTGAAAATCGGTTTTTCGGATTTTATAGCAAAACGGTTAGTTTTATGAGAAAAATTGCTTTGACAAAAATTGTAGATCATGTAATTGTCTACAAAAACTGTTTTAACACATTTTTTCCCTAAAATTCACCATTTCTGAGGAAAAGCGATTCTAAAATTTACTAAAGTTTCATTCCCTATACTATGCATGACTACGCTGCCTTTATACATCGTTGCACACTAAATATAAGTAAAACTATTAGTCTACGTGACTAATACATTAATATTGAATAATAATTTTGAGAATATGAACTAAAAAGAAACTCAGTCCCTCATTTAGTGACCATGTGACCATGACCATGTCGTCTGTCCGGTAGCGGGGCAAGCCCGGCTCCGCGCCGCATCGTTCGTCGCACCGGGAGACCTATTTAGTAGTGTATTTAAATAACGTCCGTGGTGGCACTACCGCTTGTCTAAGGTCTGAAATGCAATTTGCATGTTTCGTGCTTGGGCAGCGTCGATGATGCAAAAGATGGTTAAACATGGAAAACCCGGCAACGTTCTGATTTAGGTATATATGTATAGTCTAATATATATATGTTATGCAAATTTCGTGTGTCAAAGATAAAAAAAATGGCCTGAGCAACATCTGTCTACTGCTCAATCTACGTGATAGTGCCTACGCTTTTTTCTGAGTCTTAAAAAAATTTACCACTAAACATATTTTAGTCAAGCAAGCTGACAATAACGCTGATGTACTCATCAAAGAAACTAAAATAAATCAAATAAATCCAACTGATGTAAATGTTGTTGTTGGTGAAGATGTTGATCTGTTGGTATTACTTACCGCTCGAACTCAATTAAGAAAATTTATTTTTTAAGCCAGGCAAAGCTCAACAACCGTTGCAAATATTTTCAAATTTGAGTTTATCGGCATGTCTATTTTTACATGCTACGACTGACTGTGATACAACCTCTGCAATGTTCCGGAAGGGTAAAACAATAGCTTATAAAGTTGTTAAAGATATCAACTCAACTCCAAAAACTATAATTATCTACGGAATTCAGTTTCTTTTTACAGTATATGGTGCTTTAAAAAAGTTACTTGCATAGATAAGTTACGTTACTTATCTTTTGCAAAACTGCAAACTCGAAATAAAAAGAAACGTGTGCACTTAGCTTGTCTTCCTTCAACCTCGGCTTCTGCTCAACAACATTTTTATCGGGTATATTACTGAACCCAGAAAAGTAGGGTTGGAAGCTAATTGATAATGTATTTGAACCAATCCGCACAATACTTCCACCTGCACCAGAGAAGCACCTTAATACTATTTTTTGCAACTACGAAAAGGAGTGCAATTCACTCCAAAAAAGTTGGTTTATTTTGTTCACCAGCATGCACCGGTTGTCAGGGTCAGTCGTGTTCAAATTTTGAATCTCCAACAGAAAAAGATCCTTACATCAACGACGAAACAACTGATGTATCGCTGTTTGAACAATTTACATCAACTCATGGGAGAAGAAGAAGATGGAAAAAGAGAAGATGACGATGAAGAAGAAGATACTGAATAAAAAGAGCTTTTATTTTTCTAGAATTTAATAAAATCGACCGTCGAGTAGGCTACTGACGAAACCACGTTAAAAAAACGCGTCAAATAAACTACCTCACAGATGGCGTGGAATCGTGTGCATAGTATAGGAAATAAAAATTTAGTAAATTTTAGAATCGCTTTTTTTTAAGAAATGCTATATTTTAGGGGAAAAAGTGTTAGGACAATTTTTGTAGACAATTGCATGATCTGCAATTTTCGTAAAAGCTATTTTTATCATAAAACTAACGGTTTTTCTACTCGAAAAACTATAATTACCTACGGAATGTGATTTCTTTTTACAGTATATGTTGCTTTAAAAAAAGTTACTTGCATAGATAAGTTATGTTACTTATCTTTTGCAAAACTGCAAACTCGAAATAAAAAGAAACGTGTGCACTTAGCTTGTCTTCCTTCAACCTCGGCTTCTGCTCAACAACATTTTTATCGGGTATATTACTGAACCCAGAGAAGTAGGGTTGGAAGCTAATTGATAATGTATTTGAACCAATCCGCACAATACTTCCACCTGCACCAGAGAAGCACCTTAATACTATTTTTTGCAACTACAAAAAGGAGTGTAATTCACTCCAAAAAGTTGGTTTATTTTGTTCACCAGCATGCACCGGTTGTCAGGGTCAGTCGTGTTCAAATTTTGAATCTCCAACAGAAAAAGATCCTTACATCAATGACGAAACAACTGATGTATCGCTGTTTGAACAATTTACATCAACTCAGGAAGAAGAAGAAGATGGAGAAAGAGAAGATGATGATGAAGAAGAAAATACTGAATGAAAAGAACTTTTATTTTTCTAGAATTTAATAAAATAGACCGTCGAGTAGGCTACTGAGGAAACCACGTTAAAAAAACGCGTCAAATACACTACCTCACAGATGGCGTGGAATCGTGTGCATAGTTTTTTTTTTACCTTTGTGACAACTCACGAAGGATTTGCATATACATATATACTATATATATTAGACATATATATAATATACTCTAGTACCAGAGTACGTGGTGCGGGTTTTCCGTTTTAACCCATCTTTTATGCCCCAGTTCGTCAAGCTGTCAATGAAACATGCAATATTGATTTCAAGATTTTAAGACAACGCTGAATTTTTATGAAAAACTTATACCTACAATATTCTTGTAGATTCAACTGCATGATCAGTGCTCAATTACCGTAAAAGCTTTTTTAGCATAAAAATTAACGGTTTACGCTTATAAAAATCTATAAAATGTAACCATTTTGGCAATTTCTGACCTTTGTCTAAAAGTTATTTTTGCACAATGGGCATCAATGATTGGGTACTAAGGTTGTTTACAACTTCATTATACTCGTAATGGCATCCCTATCCCGTTTATGTAAATTTTTAGCTTCTTGGAAATTTATGCAAGGGTGAATATTTATTTTGACTGGATAATTAACCCCTAAATAAGGGTAATTTTTGAAAATTTTCGAAAAACAAAAGATAATGATCATCTTCGTTTTTATTGACGAGTAGTTTTATAACTGTAAGATATTTTTATATTTTTTTGTCCTGGTCGCTATTACATAAAACCGGGCACACTTCGCGGTTACTCTTTACTAAGCAAAATTTAATGAATACATTTGTAACTTTAAAATTCTGTTATCAATATATAACAAACTAGATGAAAAGCCTGTCTCCGCCAGGCGAGAGACAATATTAAGTAGCCTCGGCTAACGGTAAAAAAACACTTTTTTGCTCCTACTTTTGTCCCGGGGCGAAATTCAAAAAACGGGCTTCGTTAGGTTCTAGCCACTGCTTAAGACTACCACTGTGCCAAATTTCATGATTTTAGCTCAAGCCATAACTTCAGAATCACGTGGACAGACCAATAAATATATATACCTACCTACATATAAATATATCCACATTAGCAAATTATACAGTGTGTCCCAAATTGGTGGGGAATGTATGGGGATCTTGGAAACCACGATAGATAGAAAATCGGTTAAATAGGGAAAGTTTTGGACAATTATGTTAGTAAGCTAATCCCGTTTACTACATGGTTTTATCTATTTAGGTTTTTAAGAAATTTTGAAAAAACCTGAAACATGCAATTTCGAAAATCGGCCATATTTTTTTATAAGTGAAAATTTTTCAAATCTGTAAAAACTTCTTTAAAGCAACTTTTTTTGTAGAATATGACCGACTAGTCAATTTTTATTTTCAACTTTTCGGGTTTTTAGAATCATCATCAACTTTATTTTTTCATATGGACGCCATATTGGATTTTTACGCAGCCAAATAGTGCTTTTAATTCTAATTTCAACAATGTATAACATGTTATAATTTAAGAGTTTATAACCTCATTTATTTCAAAAAACAAATATTTTCTCAGTTGGCCTTGATTCCGGCGAACGTCATTTTTTGTAAACAATAAAATATTAGTAATTAGCAAAATAGATAAGCTGAACGGACATTTTACAGAAATGGGTTTTGCAAACATAGCTATAACGTTAATACCGTGTTACAACAAAATGTAATGGCGCCCATATGAAAAAATAAAGTTGATGAATCATCATCAACTTTACTTTTTCATATGGGGTCCATATTGGATTTTTTCGCAGCCAAATGGTGCTTTTTATTCTTATTTCAACAATTCAAAAAACCAATATTCTCTCAGTTAGCCTTGATTCCGGCGAATGTCATCTAGCGTCATTATCAAGTTATTAAATTTTTTTCAACTTTGTAAAATGGTTAATTATTTAAAAAAAACTTGATATTTTGCAACGTTATTTCAAAAGCAATAGAAATGTTAATATAGCTGCGCAAACGTATTTCGACAATTTTCCTGAAAGGTAGCATTCTAAACAAACATACTTTTAAAAACTGGTTACAAATTTGCTTAAATTCGGAAGTTTTAAAAAACCACGACCTAAGAAATACGTTGAAGAAAATCGACAACGAGATGCTGCAGTTAACCAACATTTTAAAGAAAATCCAACATCTTCAGCCAGGGATGTTGATAGATAATTCCACATACCTAAATCAACCGTTCATAGGGTAGTTAGGACTATTTAAAAAAATATCGTTAATATGTTGAGAAATATAAACAACATTTTGAATTTTAGGTCGTTATTTTACATCTTCATTTTAGTAGGAATATTAGTTTAGCCACTTTTCATTGTATTTGTTTTCACTTGTTTTAATTAACTTGTTACGTGTAGTTTTGTTGAAACACGGTATTAATGTTATAGCTATGTTCGCGAACCCATTTCTGTAAAATGTCTGTTTAGCTTATCTATTTTGCCAATTACTAAAATTTTATTGTTTACAAAAAAAATGACGTTCGCCGGAATCAAAGCCAACTAAGAAAATATTTGTTTTTTAAAATAAATGAGGTTATAAACTCTTAAATTATAACATGTTATACATTATTGAAATCAGAATAAAAAGCACTATTTGGCTGCGTAAAAATCCAATATGGCGTCCATATGAAAAAATAAAGTTGATGATGATTCTAAAAACCCGAAACGTCGAAAATAAAAATTGATTACTCGGTCATATTCTACAAAAAAGTTGCTTTAAAGAAGTTTTTACAGATTTGAAAAATTTTCACTTATAAAAAAATATGGCCGATTTTCGAAAATGCATGTTTCAGGTTTTTTCAAAATTTCTTAAAAACCTGAATAGATAAAACCATGTAGTAAACGGGATTAGCTTACTAACATAATTGTCCAAAACTTTCCCTATTTAACCGATTTTCTATCTATCGTGGTTTCCAAGATCTCCATACATTCTCCACCAATTTGGGACACACTGTATATATATGGATATACATACGCATAGAAAGTTTTGGTAAATATTTGTATATTTAAAATAAAATAAGTTACCATCAGAAAGCAGCAACTGCTTGTAATTTAAAGTAAATAAAGGTTCGTCTTGAATATAGTCCACAATATCATTGGCTAGCATGTCAATTTGAACTTTTTGCCAATTGGAGTCCTTTTCCTTCTCACGTTTTTTCTTTTTTTCTAGCCTTTTCTTCTTTTTAAGGTCTTTCCGTCGTTGTCTAATAAAAATATGTGATCGCTTGATGGCCCAACAATTTGTTACATTAAAAAAACCGTTATATAACCCCTTTGTACTATTTTTAAACTACTTTTTGTTAAAGTATATCTAGGATAAAGAAATAACTTATGTTGCCAATATTTATTTTAATGTATAACTTTTAGATAATTAGGTACAGGAAATTATTCTAACATGTGTGACTTTTTGGGTATAATGTTCAAAGGAATACTTCCGCAGCTAAAGGTGTTTTGTCAGTAGTACAACCTAATTTTTAATCTTTTAAAAAATTTAAAAGAAAAATAAACATCAACACTAATTAAGGATAATCAAATTTTGGATGCAGAACAAAAAAAATCCTTTAATAAGAACTAGATTCCTGACTATGAGGTTACAGTAATTTTTAATGCAACTTTTTAAACATAAGGTTATGCTTATAATGGCCAGTTGCACCAAAATTATTTTAAATAGACATTAACTAAAAAGCTCTTTTTTTACTTTCGCCATTAGATTTTTATTGTGATTAAATGATAGTAGCTTACTTAAATTTTTGTAAATATTGAATTTTCAACATTTTTCTCAAAAATTGTCACGTCTAGGCATCATATTAAAACTTTCAAAAACTCTTTTTTTTTCATTTTGTGTACATTACAACACAAGGGAGGTGATTTTTTGTTTATATGATATATAAACACAGAATTAAAAACAAAAAAAACGTTTATTAATTTATGTAAACGAATTTGAATATTCCGAATTTACAAGTAAATATCCAAAATAAAGGCTAATACAAACTTGTTATGTTTTTTCTTCCAAAAATAACAGAGCAATGTTCAAAAATAAAAAAAAAAGATAAAAACAAACCTGAAAAATGCCATAAAGTAATTAAAATTCACTGAATTTCTATTAGAAATCTATTTGGGTCAATTTATCAATACAGGGTAAGGTTAATTTCACAAAGGGTTATGACCTTGGCACCAATCATTTGTTTTTTTATAGTGCCGGCTTGGTTAAAATTTCTTCACTGGCCCTTAATATCTCATTTATAATATCAAATTCCTAACCATTGTTTAAAACCTTTGTTTTATTATTTAAAATTGATTTAAAACTACAAACGAAAAATAAATAAACAAAATATTTGTCACATGTCAAATCTTTCAACGCTAAATCACGTAAGGGATCATTAAATCCTGAAAATCTTAAACTTAAAGTTAAGGAATCCTTAAGGACAAATTTCAGCTAGTGCAATAAACATTTGAAATTTAAGGGGCAGTTAATGTTTAAGAACAACTATGTCAAAAGTGTCCCTTACGGGATCATTAAGTACAAAATCTAAACAAGTTAGGGATCTAGGACAATTTGTGGGGCAAACATTTAAAACTTAAAGGGTAGTTAGTGCTTAAGAACAACTTAAGTGTGCAACCGGCCATAAGAAAAAGAAGATAAAAAGCCTTACATATATTCTTTACCTGTCTAGTTTCTTGTAATAATAACGGGCTTCCCTAGGTTCCAAATTTTGATCCGTATGTAAAATTTCCTCATATCTCATTAACATTTCGGGAGGTAAGAAGCGAGCATATTCTTTCCAGTTTGCAAAGACCTAAATAAACAAGGCGCAAATTAAGAACATTGTCTTTAAAATCAACCACCATAAATACAAAAAAAAACAGATAGATTTTGACTTTTTGATTTGCCAAGCTCGTTATAAATATATTACAAACATATGCCAGACAAGTGAAGATAGGCAGTCACTTGCTCTTCAGGCCCCTAAAAAGTGATGATTGGATTAACGCACTTTCATCTTCGTCATGATTACTTTCTTTCCTGTCTAGTTTCTGCTATATAACAGCACAACCAGTTTCCAAAATTTTGGTCCAGGTTAATGAAAATTTCCTTCAAAATATCTCATTAACATTTGAAAGTCAGAAGCGAGCATATTCTTTCCAGTTTGCGTAAAGACCTAAATAAACAAGAGCGCAAATAAGAACATATTGTACTTTAAAAATAACTACCTTTAAATACAAAAAAAAAAAGGACAGATAGTAATTTTGACTTTTTGATTTGTTACTCAAGCTCGTTAGTATAATATAATTACAAAATAAATGCCGCAAGTGAATTATAATGCCCCTTTAATTCATAAAAAACCTTGCATCTCAGGCCCCTGAAAAAAGTGTATGATTGGATTAACACTTTTTCATTTCGTCCTTTAGATAAATTTAACAAAAATATTAATATTTCATCGCTCTAAACTTGGTCTGACTAATTGTTTTGAACAAGCACAACAAATTTCAAAAAAAGCGAAAATCTGATATGGTTTCTACTGGGTTAGCTGCAAGCAAGAAAGAGCGCCCCCTTCTGTCTAGACACAGTCAGATAAATGACATTATTAAGAAACCTCTGATTTTAGCTGAAAATCCTTCTGTGTTAGAGCCTCTTGGAGTTTGCAGAAGCGATGGAAAACGTGTAGATGGAATGACCTTAATTCCCTGGAAATATGGAAAACAATTATTTTGGGACGATACTTGCAGCCATACACCTGCAAAATTTTATCTGGATAAAACTTCCAATTTAGTAGGTGCGGCTACTGGTCTTGAAAAAACTTTGAAAATTTTTAAAAAACAAAAGGCTAAGGGCTTTATAAATGAAATTTGCAAAAAAAATCCATGCAAAAAATCTCGAAGTTTCATTATCCAAAGAATTGGTTTAACTGTGCAACGTGGTGATGTAGCCTCGGTACTAGGTACAATCCAGGAAGGCCTAGGACTCGATGCAGTTTTTAATTTTTTAATGTAAATTTAGTTATTTAGTTAATTCTAGAATATTGTAATTTGGTATTTATAACATTAAATATTTTAATATAGAACATTGCAAGGTATGATTGACCATATTTAAAAAAAAATGTATTTAAAAAATATTTTAGCTGGCTGAAAAAAGAAAATATATCTCGAAAATATCACATCGCCAAGGTTTGGCAAATTACAAAATGGGCCAAGTTTATAAGTGGTTTGGTCTCTTAACGTATGAGAGTTGTACAAAACAGGCTAACATTAGGGAGAAAAATTCAAAAATCTTACAGGGATTTTGAAGTTAAGAAATTTAGAACTTCAATTATTTGGAACAACATCCGGTATAATTAAAAATGGGGGAGAGTTTATTATTTTTTTATTGTTTTAGATAAAAAATAAACTTGGCCTTGTTTGACATCTTCATTATCTTTATGAAATGATTCTTTTATGACAGTTATCTTTTCATGTACAAAATTTTGTATTAATAAGTTCTCTTTGTGCGCACACCAAGATGGGACCACCTTAGACATGGTCCCAGGGTCAGAACTGTGTGTGCACAGAAAATATTGACCTCTACGAAGTGGCGGATTGCTCGAAACAAAATAAGGAAAACCGTCAAAAATTCGCAAATACTACCGATTTTTAAAATAAAATTAATCTGAAAAATGTTTATCAAAAATTAAACAATATTTAAAAGTAAAATTAATTTAATTTTAATATAAAAATTAAGATTATTCCAAGAACTTATTTCGTCATAATTTCTTACCAAAAGCTCCGACTCACAACATCCTAGTTTTTATATTAAAATGGAATTGATTTTCTTTTAAATTATAATTTAATTTTCAGTAAAAATTTTTGAATTAAATTTATCTTGAAAACAGTGGTTACCTTGCCACCAAAGCGTATTTTGGATTTTGAGGGTTTTTTAAAAGTTTTTCTTAAATTTGAAGAGTTTTGAAATATTAAAGAAAAACACCTAATTTATTTATTCGACTGTAACCGCTGACCCACAACATCCGGTGAAACCTGAAAATTAAAAATGCAACGATTGTCGCGGCTCATTACGGAATACATAAAATGGTAGTTGCTGCTGCAAAATTGTCTAAACTTTGCTGGCAACAGATTGTGGCGATAAACATTAAGTTCAGTGCGTCAGAATTGGATTAGTGAAGCATCCCTTTAAATCAGAACAGCTTATATCATTTTTAGCATAGATTAATAATTGTTGTACTTTGGGAATGTTTTGCACAAATAATAAAGCAGGTCTTGGACATTGGTTTGTGTGTAAATTAAATTTTGATGGTTAATTCCACTATTAGAACCTATTTTTCTTCTGCAAACAATCGGAAACATTTTACTATATAATTTCGTCTAATATTCTCAAATTTGGCAAAGCCGGACGACAGTATTTTAAGAGCAAGAGTGTGTAGCTACTTTATATTTTGCTTGGAACCCTTTCACTTACCCCGGAATTTCCTGATCCACGCTCGTTCCAAAACTACATACCCTGTCATATTGATTTATCTCCAAAAAAATTATAGATGTCTTCGCTATCAAAAAGACTAGATGACTTTTTTTGTAAATATAATTTATGTAAATTAAAATAAGGTTTTTGTATTTTGATTTTAACAATAAAGTAAACCTTAAACAAAAATCTTATGTTTTTATTTACTGATTCTATTTTAAAAATTCAAATAATCTTAGGGTCTGGGCTACACCAGTCGGTTAGGTAACAAATGTGGGATTTGCTGCGTGTAGGGTATATAGTACGCGGTTTTGGGAACACACAAGCGTGGATGTATAAGGTATGTAGTTTTGTGAGCTTGGGTATTGGTTCTTTCAAAAGTACTCGCTGCTCGGGATGGAAGCAGGGCGTCAAGAGGTTCATTGACAACCCCTCGCCCGAAAAAAAACCTAGCTACCGCCAAGCTAACTTTAATAGCAATTTAAACAAACAAACTCGTTAACTTGCTATCGACTAATTCTTGCTATAGGCTATATGTATTCCATGAAACAAACAGACACTTTTGCGTAGACATAAAAATATATAATATAAAAATAAACAAAAATCTACTTCAAATAACAAAGTTTAGTAAATTATTGAACAAATTTTAAATAAAAATAAACCAAAAAAAAAATTTACTCCAGATAGATTTTGGGTAACCCTTTTTTTTAAGGTAAGAAGACAATTACCTTTCGTTTATTAGGTACCGCCAACTGAACAAATCTAGGTGGACACGGTTCTAGTTCGCATCTTTTTTTATACTTTTTTAGCTTGGGTTCATCGTGTCTGGGATTTGGAATAGACAGGAAGTCCATGTATTTGCTTTGAGACCAGACACTTCTATCCAAAAGCGAGGGCTTTTCCATATCTCTTTTTCTCTTTTTCGATTTTGATTTGTACGCAACGGATTTACCTAAAAAATTTAATAGCCCTTTATTAATGGTTTTTCTTCGTTTAACTAAAATATTGCATAAGCAAAATGTACATACAATAAATTGTTTTTTTTTTACTATATTGAAGTTTTTTTTATTAGTGCATTTTGCTTGGTTAATTGGTTGGTTTACGCCAACGATATAGCTGTTGTTTTTAAGAGCATCTATCTTATGTGGTTTTTGTCTCCTGTTTTAATAGTCCGAGGACTGGCTCTGGGCCGTTAAGGTAGTTGTATCACGAGAGGCACTCTTTTAGGATTTTTAGGAAGTTTATACCGATTATTATTTAAATAATTCTGCATCGACTGGTGCAGAATAAAATTTATGAAATTACAGTTCCGAAGATATTTAATTTCAAATATAGTATTTTTGAGGCTTTTATATAATGTACTATACGAAATGAGGAAAATTTTACTTACACATATAATTTTAACTTTTAAACTTTTTTACGCTATTCATGAAAAAGTAAACTAATATTAAACAACAACCAAAATTTTTTTTAAAATTAATAATTAATTAATAATTAATAAATAATGACAAATTAATCTCATTAAAATACACTAAAAACAATCTGGCATGTATTTAACCCGCGAATAAAGTATACAGCTAGGGTTTCCAGATACGGCCTTATCTTCTCCTGGACATTTCTAGGGTTACAAACAAAGTTGGAATTTTAGAGTCGAAATCCAACTAATAATGTTGGCTGTTGGGGAAAAATATTACAAAATTACTAGTCAGGTATTTTAAAAGAAAAAATGCAAATGATTATAAAACATGCATTTATTTTTGGTGAAATCTATTAACCAACAATCTGCATACATAACCATACCATATACAGTCATAGATAAAAAGTTATTGTTAGTCTCCAATCTAATAAAAAAAATCAGCACCCCTTTTAAATAAAAATTAACTTAAGGTACATACTCGAACATAAAAACTAAACTTAAAATACAAATTAAAACTTTGGTAAAAAAAATAACGTAAGTATTGTCTAACATAAAAAAAAACAAACTCAAAACAAAAATTGAGCATCTCTTCAAGGCTTATTACTAAAACTTTGGTAAAAAACTTAACATCAAAGATTATTTACCTACATAAAAAAACTTTACAGAAATTCAATACCTCTTTGGCGAAATTAAAATCATCTATTATCAAAATAAATCTAAATTAACTATTTTTTTAAATATTATTTTCTTCTTGCGTCGCCCCGTGGTGCCCTAATTTTGTGGAAAAAAACTAGTATTCATAAATTTCGGGACAGTAAGGTGTAATTGCTGGACACACACAAAATTCCGAACTTTCCCGGAATTCCAGGCTATCTGGCAACCTTATATACATCGCCCTTGCGTCAGATGTTACTAATTGTTTTTGAAAAACATAGTTGCCAGATTTAGCTCTCTATTCTTAAGTTTTTTGCGATTCGCAATATTTAAAATCTAGGGGGCGGGAAAATTGACGGATTCTTATTGGTCGACTTAAAATATGTTAGTGCCCAAGGTTATGTCACTTTTTTGCGATTAATTTAAATGGAAGCGGGAAAATTGACTTTAATTTAAGATTTTGCAATTCGCAAATTGAAGACCACGAGCATGCGTATTGATATAATACTGATTTTGGTTGCTAAAGTTAATTACTACGTTCAATTCCTGGCATGTATATATATATATATATATATATATATATATATATATATATATATATATATATATATATATATATATATATATATATATTATATATATATATATATTATTATATATATATATATATATATATATAATATATATATATATAAAAATTATTAAATTTAATTTATAAAATATAATATAAATATATATATATATATATATATATATATATATATATATATATATATATATATATATATATATATATATATATATATATATATATATATATACCAACGCTTGCGCAGCAAAACACCGCTTCTTATGAGAGCGTTGTCTAAAAGGTGCTGTAAAATGCAAATTCTGTATGTTTTTATGCTTGGGCGGCATTGACGGAACGAGGAATAAAGCGGGGATCGTTGTGTGCTTTTAAAGTTTTAAAATAAAGAAAACTAGGGTGTTTTTTCTTCGATAAATCATAATCTTATAGGATTAAAGCGATCCTTTATTTCATGACAACCTGTCATTCTCTCATATGTTTTAATAGCACATAGGTATGCAGTTGTGATTTCAAGTAAAAATAAAATAAAAAGTTTAAAGTTTCCAGCATATTCCTACTGATTCAGCCTTACCGTTAAGACAGTGCCAAAAAGCGTGCAAGAGAGAAAGATGAATCAAAATATAATCTTTTTCTCTCGCTCCAACGTGCTAATTGGTCGAGAAGGACTGGCTGACGAATCAGCACGACGAATGGGATATATACCCTTCTCACCGACCAATGAGCACGTAGAGGCGAGAGGGAAAGGTTATACTGTAATTCTTCTGTCGCTCTCGCTTGCTGCCTAGTAGCAAGGCTTCCTCTATAAGTATATGCTCAAAGGTTAAAATAAGTTGTGATCTTTAATGTAATTTCTTATTTTTATTTTTTGTTATTTGCCTGTATAAAGGCTTTATGAGAATAAAGTATATTCTATTTTTTGTTGTTGTTTGTTTTAATAAATCCACCTTATAAGACGCAATTATGAAGGTCAGTAAATGCAATAGCCCTTCTTCACCAGTAAAAATTTTCAACTTGATCCTTATTATTCACTGACGACCAAAGCATTATAAATGTTTATTAAAACAATACACAGAGAAAAACCTAGCATAAGATACAATATTGTTAAAAAAAATATTATAAATAACACAAAAAGTTTTAAAGAAGAAATTAATTAAAACGTCAATACAGAGCGTCAATACTTCCATCTTGCATCTTGCCAACAGTTCCAGCACTAAATCCCTAAAAAATTCGCAGTCGCAGCGCTATGAAATACCAAAAAAACCGGCGGAAAAATTTTGCGAATTCGTATTTCGTAAATCGCATTTCGCAAGCTTATGAACTACGCTTTAGTCGTACGGGACTGGCTGGAAATAGTAGTTAGAGCCAAAATGTGTGAGCTTAGAAGTAACGACGCAGTGGGACGGACTCATAAAACGTGTAGGAAAAAATTAATTTAATTAAAATTGTTCAGAATCATTCAAGGAATACAGATAACCTTTTTTAGAATTTCTGAATTTCGGACTTCTGGAAAAATGGACGGATAGAAAAATTTTGAGACTTATGCAAACATTCTGAAAAAATTCACCCATATTCCTGAATGACACTGAATACTTTTTGTGCAAAAAATTTGGTTCGACGGTAAATAACATACAGTACTTCCTCTAAAAAAATAAGGTAAACGTGTGTTTTGTTAGCGTAAGACAACCCCACATAACGTTTTATAAATAAATGAAAAACAAAAGTTGGGCCAAAGGTAATAATATGCATGTTGCATATATTTTTTCCATTGCCTAAAAATAACCCCTTATACTTAAATAACACTTTTGCTAAATATTTGTAAATAAGCATTTCAAATTTAAATACAAAACGGCCGCGCCAAAACCACATAAGGGTTTTTAAATGCCGAGTGACGTCACAATGTACCACAAAATAGGTGCAAAAGGGCAAGGGCAAAACTTTATAACAGAGCTATAAGAATTTCAAATTTAAATATAAAACGCCCATGCCAAAACAACATACGGGCTTTTAAATGCCGCGTAACGTCACAAGCTATCAAAAAATGTCCAAGAGGCCATTTCATCATGCGGGCACAAAAAGCTTTGCCACATTTTGTTTAGAGAATCAACCAAATGTTTAAAATTCGGATCTAACAATAAGTACTAAAAATGAATTAACGAAATTGTATATTCTTTAAGAGTCTTTTTCTAAAGACGAACCTACATAATTAAAAAAAAATAATTTGTCCAATTTTTAATCTCCTTTAAAACCCTATTTGGAAGTAATATTTAAGGCACATGTTTAATTATTTTTTTTTCGATCGTTAGTTTTAATGCGATTAAAAGTTTTAAAAATATTTCTTATTTTACTTTCGAAACGGACAAACTTAGCATTGGTTTTGCAAAATTAGAGATGTTTTAATATTTTAATTTTCCATCGTTACCCCTTAATACGTTTACCGTATATCTAACAAACTACTGGCTTAACTGCTTAAAGCAAACAAGTTTGCTACACTAGGGGTCTAGTTTCATAACCCTGTATTAATTATCGGAGCATAACAAATAGCTAAAAATCCAATAAATTACCCAAAAAATTGTCTACCAGAATTAACGAGAGACCGAGGTAAATTTACCAAAAAAGTAAAAACGTAATAAATGTGGCAACGCTGGGCACACGTCCCTACCTCGTGTCGCTTTGGTCCGATGCGACGAACATGGACATTACATAGCCATATTTAAATTTTCCTGAAAAAAATAATTTAGTAGGTGGTTGGTAAATTGGAATTTTAGTCTAGGAGGAATCGGTGCACGAATACCGAAAACTATTACACCTCAATTTTTTTATATGATCCTCTTTAAATTGCCCTACTATAAATACATGTTGCCATGGGACAACCTGGGCCATATTGTTTAAACCGAATTCAAGGAATTCTTATTTTCCAACCGGACATTTTTTTATATTCATTATTAAAATACAAATAAAAAATGTCCCATGACTTTTGGTAAAGTAAATATTTTTGGAGATATGAATTTTTAAAGATTCGAAAAATCTCAAATTTGGGTACTTATGACCCATAAAAAATAGATTTAAAAAAAATTACATATAAAAAATGTTTGTTAATATTTTTTATACAATAGTTAATAATATCCTTAATTGAGATTTGAAAAAATTCATTGTTTATATCTGTTTTTGATTGTTTATTACGCGCGCTCACAAGTAAAATAAAGCTCCCATAACTTTTGTAAAATTAATTTCAGAAAAAAAAACTTATAAAAACAAATTGTAGATAATTTAATTATTAATAACATAGCTTTCTTTAACAATTTTGATAAAGTTAATAGCTTTAAGATAAATGATAAATAATGATTTAGGTCACAGAGAGGCCGATACAGCGTATGAGTCAGAGAGACAGCAATACTTAGAGGTAAGGGACGCATATTTGTGAGCGCGTGTAATAAACAATCAAGAAACAGATATAAACAATGATTTTCTTAAAATCCCAATAAAGGATATTATTACCTATTGTATAAGGAATATAAAATTTATATTTTTATATTTTATTCTTTTTTTATATATATTTTTTAAGAGTCAAAAGTACCCAAATTTGAGATTTTTCAAACATTTAAAAATTCATATCTCCAAAAATATTAACTTTATCGTGAAGCCATAAGACCTTTTTTATTTGTATTTCAATAAAGAATATAAAAAAAATTCTCTGGTGAAAAAATAACAATTCCTTCCAATTGTTTAAACCATTTCGGTTTAAACAATATGACACCAGGATTCATTCATAAATCCATGACACCAAAGGAGCCAGGAAAAATTTTTTGGGGGGGGTTTTTTGTGCAGGGGTATCGACCCGCAAAATCGGGTGATCTTTTGGGGGTATACATAAGGGTCCCAACGAAAAGATCCACCCCTATTTGTGACTCTCCTGGTATTTTTGGGGAAAATGCTCGGACACCAATTTTGATTTCTAGGGGGACTTTTTCCTCACCAATTAAGATTTTTTTAATGAAACCCCCATTTTTTTAAATTTTTAGATTCTCTATGACGTTTTTAGTAGCTTTAACTAGTTGTAATAAATATTGAACAATGATTTATTGAGTTTTAGAAGGGGTAAAAATAAAACGTTTACCAAAATGGGAGCATTGAGCTACTACCCGGTTGTTTAATGCGTTACATCCAGACAAAAAATTCAAAGTATGTGGCTAATTAATTAGAAAATTTGAAGAAACTGGATCTGTTATAATATTCGCCGTAATATTAAAAAATCGACCATTTAAAAATAAAGTCGCAGAAATACCAGTGTTGGAAACAGCATTGAAATACCCAAAGCCCTCGTGGACTGGCTACTTTTCAGAATTTACACGCTCAAAGTAGAGAGAATTTTAAAGACAACTAATTTCACCCGTCAAATAAAATTTGCCATGAGCCTAATGAAAACGATTTTGATGGAAGATTGGAGTTTTGGAATTACTGTTCCAACTTTTAATCAACAATGCAAATCTGTTATTTAATATTTGTTTCTAGAATAAGTGTACGTTCTATTTAGGTGTGTTGACTAATTGTCGATATTGGAGTGACTTAACCATATTTGTTTCGGGGGGTACACCCGCAATATCCTGAAAAAATAAATGTGAGGGCCGGCATTTTGAAATTATATTGTAGAAGCTTTCATCCCTAGAAACTTGAAGGCAAGATGTATTGTACATGTTAGAAAATACAATAGAGCCATTTACCGAAATAAAAAAGACGTTAATTATAATAAAAAGATATCCCCAACCAACAAGATGTACACCACCGCCTTATGTGGTTCAGTTTTTGGATACCCATTTCTCCAACCAGTCGATCGGCCGACGAGGCCCCATTGAGGGCCGCCAAGATTCCGGACTTAAGTCCTTTAGATTACTTTCTTTGGGGTATTTGAAAAAGTTTTTAGTTGAAGCCGATTTATTAAGATTTTCGGGAGCGGAACGGCTGAACGTTGACAAATAAATGTTGAAAAGGAAAAGATTCGAACAAAACCTTATTATTGCATGGAGGTAAATGGAACCACTTTTAGCATTTTGCCAATTACCTAATTCTTTATAGAAAATTAATGTTTACTTTCCTTTAATTTGGCAATGACTGTAGGTTGCTTTTTGTTTTTTTATACTGGAGAGTTGTTTTTAAATTTAAAGTAAAGTCTTGTTACTATGGGAACCATTTGATTATTTTTTTAGTATACATTTCCTTACTTATCACTATTTCTAGAATTTTTTATAAACCAAATAGCTTCAAACAATTAAGATAGGTATAAACTTTTTAACAAAGTTACTAAAAACTTTACGGAGATTCTAAAAATATTTAAAAAAAATATGGAGGTTTCCATTTAAAAATCTAATCTATAACGCAATGTTTTTTTTTGGACCACCCTGTATTGTACGGCTACAGATGAAGTGACGTCCCCCTGGAAATTAAAACTTACGTGTTACTGTTTTTCCAAAAATATACCAGGATATTTACAAATGGGGGTGCAAACCATTTCCTTGGGTCACCCTGTATAATACTAAAAGATAATGCAACTTAGATTGTAAAACCTCGACCCTTTCTTCTGCAACCTACGATACTCTCGAACTAAAACTGAACATCGCTGCCCGCGCGTTTGTACTGGATATGTACAGATACTTAGAATTAAATCGGTAAGATAGTTTCTTAATGTTTGTTTTCCCCCTCAAGACTTAGCATTACCAATTATTCACTACAGTAGTAGTTCTTTGTATTTACTATTTTTTTTGTGAAAATTTCGGGGGGTTCTGAACCCCTGACCCCCCCCCCACTGGCTACGGCCTCGCATGACACCATGGATTTATATAATTAGTAATGCAGTTTAAAGAAGATCGTATTAAAAAATTGAAGTGGAACAGTTTTTGGTACTCATGCGAGGATTCCTCCTAGACTATTTAACGTGTTTTTGATTTTTATCAAGAAGTATATTGATTTTTTCATACAAGTACATTAGTAATGTTTGTTGTACCAGTGCCTTCGCCATCGCCTTTGTCACCCTCAATCGTCGAAGATTTGTCCTCAAAGCGCTGTTTACCTTTTTCTTTTTCAGCATCAAATCTGCCCTACAAATTTCAAAAGGAATATCGACGGGTGAGTGTATTTGCCGGATAGGTTTTCTTTTTTCATTTTCTTTGTAGTTTCTGTACGTGAGTCCCCATATTAGTTCATTTTGTAAGTTCAGTTTTTGCTCTGTTGGTTTTTGAGAAGAGGACTCTGAGGAGTCAATACTAGGGCACAAATGCTCGCAAATCGACATTATAAAACGAGAATTTGCAAAAATTTTAGTTTAGGAAATAATATTTAAAATATGTAAAACATCAATTTTACAGTTATGTCAATGTCGGATACACGAAGTAAGGTTACCTATATACAGGGTCTTAATTACACTGAACTTATTTTAAGATAAAAAAATTAATACATACATTAATGTCCATGAGTTAACTTTAGTGAAAATAGTTTTGTCAGTTAGTAAATAAAAGGATTAGTTTTGAGTATATTAACCAGTTGGGTTCGGGCAGAGGAAGGCTATTTTTAATTTACCAATAAAAAATTCTGGTCGCACTAAGGTTAATTTGAAGGTATAAATAATTATATGTTTATTTATTTATTTAATATATATATATATATATATATATATATATATATATATAATATATATATATATATATATATAAAAAAAAAAAAAAAAAATAATTAATAATTATTTAAAAAAAAAAAAAAAATACATTAATGTCATGATTAACATAAAATAGTTTGTCAGTTATAAATACAAATTAGTTTTAGTAATTAACCATTGGGGTTAGAAATATTTTTAATTTACCAATAAAAAATTTTATAAGTTAATTTGAATATAAATAATTATATTTTATTTATTTATTTATATATATATATATATATATATATATATATATATATATATATATATATATATATATATATATATATACAGGTGCCACAGATTCGAGTGCATGTGGGGTCTCGGAAACCATAAAAGATACGAAGTCGGTTAAATTATGGCAAAGTTGCGCATTTAGGTGCCTAACAACATGCCGATTAGAAAGTTGTAAAATTCCGAGTACTTCCGGAGATATCCAGAAAAAAACGAAATTTGCTGATTTCGTTTTTATTTTTTTCTGACGTTATTTACAGAGATATGGAAAAACAAAAGACACTTTCTTATGACCACTTTTTAAGCTCTACAAAACAGCGTTCAGAGATTTTCCGTGCGACGTTTCGTTTTCCTTAGACCATCATCAACTTTATTTTTTTAAATACGGACCTGGGTTTTTTATTTATTTTTTCTGAACCCCTTATTATCCCAATTACAAAAATGTATAACCCTTAATATTTATTAACAAATATGGAACGCCCCTATAAGAAATGATGTGCGTTCCTTGTCTTACTTATTGTCTCTTTTGGAAAATATGTTTATTGAACAGAAAAATATTAAGTGTTATACATCATTTAAATTTGGATTTTATCTTCAAAAAAATGCAATAAACAATTAGTGCCGCATTTAAAAAATAAAGTTGATATTTTACAAAAAAGAAACGTCGTATATATATATAGATATATATATATAATTTAAAATATATATATATATATATATATATATATATATATATATATATATATATATATATATATATATATATATATATATATATATATATATATAAAACCCACTCTGTGGAACGCTACGTCGATGACATATTCATCATTTGGCCACATGGAAGACAAATCGACCACTTCCTAGAAGAACTGAATAAGATCCACCCTCGCATCCAGTTTACACAGAAGTCGAAGAAAACAAGTCTCCATTCCTCGATCTCCTTATAACCAGAAAAGAAGATCTTACAATTGATTACACAGTCTACAGAAAACCCCACACACGAACAGATATCTAAATGCCGATTCCCACCACCATCCATCACAGCTACAGTCAGTCGCCAATACCCTCATCACCAGATCCATACGTCTAACCAATCCCACAAACCGGCAAGAAGAACTTAACAAAATTACCACAGCCCTAAGACAAAACAACTACAAGGAACACAACATTAGAAAAGCTTTAAAACAGAATTCAAATACAACAGCAAAGGACAAGGAAGATACATCTAATCCAAAAGCAACTTTACCATACATTAAAGGTGTAACAGACGTAATCGGAAGAATCCTGAGAAAACATGACATATGCACAAGCTACAAACCTCAAACAACAATCCACAACACACTAGGCAACCCGAAAGACAAGATACCCTTAGAAAACCAAGGAGTGTACAGCATACCCTGCAGAGACTGCGACAAGAAATATATCGGGCAGACAAACAGAAGAATTTCCACCAGAGTCCAAGAACACAAGAATAGTGTAAAGAACAAACAAACAACATCAGCATTGTTCCAACACCACCAAGAGACTGGACACGCCATTAACTTTGAAGACACAAAACAAATCGCTGCAATAAAACATCATAGAACACGACTAATTAGAGAAGCACTTGAAATAGAAAACACAAACAACCTGAACAAGAGAGACGATGCACAAAACATCCCGACCATATGGAAAACTTTACTTAAAAACAAAACAGGCCAAAGACAACAAACCAACTACACCCGGCAACGAGTCAACAAACCCAACGAAGCATGACAACCAATGAACCGGAACCAAGGTACAACCTGCGCAACCGTATAAAAGGACATCTGAAGGACCAAAGGACTCATTCCAAGTCGAGCAGCCACCCAGGAAGCATCACTTGAAAATGCCAACTGAGATGTTGGTGAAACGTCGTGAAAATCTATCTACTGACAAACGGATTGAAAACCGGAAAAATACAAATGTATATATATATATATATATATATATATATATATATATATATATATATATATATATATATATATATATATATATATATATATATATATATATATATGTATATATATATATATATATATATATATATATATATATATATATATATATATATATATATATATATATATATATATATATATATATATATATAAAATACAGTGGCCGCCAGAAAGTAGGGACATATGGAAAAAAATTATTATGACGTTTAGAAAAAACTCGATTTGGCAGATCAACTCTGCATCACTTAAAACCTTAGAAACAATTGAATGATCCCGATTGTCATTTATTATTTGGCAGAAAATTTGAATTTTGTAGGGTCGGTTGACCAAAAGTCCCCTTATTTGTCAAAATATCAAAATAATTTATAAAGATAAGTTGTTCAGAATTTAATTCTATGGCTACGTGTAAAATTTTAAGCCATTTGGATAAAAACAAAAATTTGAATTTTTTTTCCATTAAAATATTTTTGTTTGAAAAAAAAATCTTTTCCATTTAGAAACAGGTTTTTCAGACCTAAACTAAGGTTTTGGCACAATTTTTTATTTACTTTAGTAAATTAGTCCTTTTTTCCGAAGAAAATTTTAAAAATTGGTATTTTTCGGAAAAATCCGAGTTGTCGCATAGGCATTATTTAAATACCGTAACTCGGAATTTTAAATATTAATTTTTTATTTGGTGTTATTTTAATTATTATATTGAATCGTTTCAAGGGTAAAAATTAATATTTAAAATTCCGAGTTACGGTATTTAAAAAATACCATTTTTTTAAGTTTTCTTCGAAAAAAAGGACTAACTTACTAAAGTAAAAAAAATGTAAAAATGGTAAAGAAACATTTTTCAAACAAATATATTTTTATGGGAAAAAAATGTCCAAATTTTGGTTTTTATCCAAATGGCTCAAAATTTTACGCATAGCTATAAAATTACATTCTAAACAAATTATCCTTATAAACTTTTTCGATATTTTGACAAATAAGGGGACTTTCGGTCGACCGACCTAACAAAATTTTAATTTACTGCCAAATAACAAATGACAATCGGGATCGTTCAATTGTTTCTGAGGTGAGTGATGCAGAGTTGATCTGCAAAATCAATTTTTTTGAAAACGTCATAATAATTTTTTTCAGTAAGTTTCAAATGAACCGCGTGTAACAAAAAATCACAAAGCATTAGCCGAATGTTCTAATTACGCAAGTGTTATTAACAAAGTGCATATAAAACGTGTGTCATTCAAAATTTTATCAATGCTGCAAATTGATTTCATTTGCATATATTTAATTTTTTTAACATATTAAAAACATGTTCTTAAAAATAACAAAATTATCAGGTAATCATATTAGTCGATGCATAGCGACCGCCCTTGTTGATATATAATTCTGGCATATAATTTTGTGCCACACTAGGTTATTTTAGGTAGGTCCTCAGATATGTATCCCACATACAAGAAGGGTGTATTGTGTATGTAATTTATTTAGAGTAAAATTGTTGGTCTAATTTTAGATCTTAATGCTTTAAAAGGCCGAGATGTTTGAATAGGAACTTATTTGACATATGCGTTTTTGGTGAGATCTCTTCTCCTTTTCCTGAGTTCAATGAGTGGAATAAAATACTACATGCATTTTAAATTCTAAGACAATTATGACCTCAAAAACTCAGGTGCAATTAGATTGTAAACTTCTAAAATATAACATATTACCGCCCCTGTTTCAGGGCGTTCCGGGTAAAAGTATGCAGTGTTCAGAATTTTTCCTTTACTTGTGTTCTAAAACCTACTTACATAGCAAATTTCAAGTTTCTACTCCCTCGGAAAGTGCTCCATAATTTTGACAAGACAATGAGTGAGTATGTAAGTTGGTCAGTAGTAAAATTGGCGTTTTTTAAAATTACTTTATCAATAATTTTACAGATAATTAGAATACTTATGTGAATTTGCATACCAAATATCATATTTTTATGTAGACCGATAACGAAGTTATGTGAGGAGAGAAAACACATTGAAACGTTTCGTGTAAGATACACACTGTGTGCGTCAGGCCGGAACTGGGCCTGGGCGCACTACAGTGCGCCTAGCTTGAGATTTTGAATAGTAGATAAAAAACTATGGTAGGAATGTAAAACGCAGTTTTGTTTCGACATTACTTTTCAAATCAGCCGATTGCTAAATTGTCAATAAAACCGTTTTGCATGCTAATATTTTAAAACTAGCACTAACTCTAATAGTTAAGAAGGGGAAAAACAAGGACGCAGGTGTAACAAGTTCTTGTCGGAGCTCCCAGCTGTTTACAAAATATGTATTTTTGATCTTCACAAGATCACACATCCCCTGAAACGTGAAAACACTTTTAGGTCCTACCGGCAGGCTTTCATTTTTCGAAAAAGCTTTATAGCTTTCAAAACGCGTGTTACCATTTTAAAGGTTGAAATAAAAATAAATTTAAAAACTATATATGCACAATCGGGCGGTAAATTTAACTTACCGCCCGCACTTCCGGGCAGAAAATTGAATTTACCGTCCTAAGGCGGTAAGTAATTGGGCCACCAGCTTAAACAACCATGCTCAATTTAGGATGGTTTTGGTAGTTTATATCAAAAGTAGAAAAAAAAATTAAACTGTCAATTTATTTCTTTTAGGAAATAAAACTAGTAGAAATATTTACTATATTTACTCAACAACTAATATAGCTACATATACTTACTAAATTTAAATTAAATACACAGTTATTTGAGTTATTTATCACAACAGTTCTTTTTTTATGTCTTTATCCAGAACAACCGAATTACAGCGTCACAACCAATGTTCCAAGCATTTTCTAGTTCACTATCACTATTATCACTAGTTTTTTTACGGTTTTAAAAAATGTTCGCAACAGTATTGTTTGGAAGCACGTTTTGTGTAATCAACATAAGTAAATAACTTTGGAAAGCATCATGACTTCCAGCCAACTTTGAAAATATTATACGGGAGAAGACTATTTATTAATGAAAATAATGTGAAATATATGCTATTTTAAAATATTTATTTTTAAACTGAGAACATTTGATAGTGCATAAAAGTAATAAGTACTTTGGGCGTTAAGTGTTATACCGCCCTCAAATATTAAAGAACTCCGCTGTCGCGTCGATCTTCCAAAACTTTCGAGCGGTAAACTACTTAGCGCCCTTAATACCTAAGTAACTATTAGGTCTGTTTGTTATCCAGATATAAAGTACTCTTTTTTACACTTTTTTGTTAATAAACTTTAAATTTGTTATCGTCAATGTATTTAATACTAGGTGTTTGGTATGAATTCTGGTGTAAACTTGTTTTCACTTAATTACTCTAACTTTCGAAGTAGTAAGGTTAGATGCATTTTTGCTACAAGACTTAAAGTTGTTTGTTTATAAACATAACCATAAAGTCATTTATAATTTTTGAAATAAGTCTAAAACGCGATTGGTATAAAAATTCAATACGAAACTTATTTACACTAAGTTCCAGTTTTTAGTCCTACACTTACCTACTCTGAACTTGATAACAGACCTATTAAATCTAGAGAAAGGATGCTTAAGCACATTACGTATTTGTCAATTTTTGTATGGAACCGAGAAGTCGACCCTATAGGAACTTACTCAAAAACAAAACTTAGTTTGACCTTTAATTTAGATTTTGTAAAATTATTAATAAGCCCCTTGTACACATTTTTGTTATTGACTAAAAATAACCCCTTTTTAGACCGAAGTAACACTTCTGTCAAAAATATTTTCATACGAAATATGGAAGCGGAGTTACATGTATTTAAAATTTAAACTCACAACTTTCACGAGAAAACGCTATCCACATCACCAGACGCTAACCACATATTCACAATGTCTGGTCGACACGAGGTACTGCGCCTATGTTTCAATATTACTTTTCGGATGAGAGCAAAGTGAATCGAATTCCAAGCGGATCTTATCCGAATATTGAAACACTTTGAATATTTTATCAGTGGATAAATATCATTTCCATGAAAAATAGAATAGAGAAACTCGATAAATTTTTTATTTTTTGCTCTAAATGAAATAAAGAGACGAGGCAAAAAGAACTAATATAGAAAATCAGCAGACTCCTTTTTGTCACAAACCTTTTTAATGTGACGTCAAATTTAAAGCGCCGAAACTTTTTTTTCCTAGAAAAGATATTTAGCATCATATTTATTATTTTTGTTATTTTATTATTATTTTTTCATTTATATATTATATTATTATATTATTTACATTTATTATTTAAAACTTGAATGTTACGTAACATACCATGTTTAGGGGAGAGAGGAGGTCTAAGAAATTTTACATAATGTTACATGGGGGGAGGGCGCGTAAAAAAGGCATGAAAAATGCATTACATGGTTTATGGATGGCCCCGAAGACAAAAAAAGGTAGTCAGCAAAGATTAAAGAAGGTAGTCGTACCATTTTATTTATTTAGTCCGATGATCTTAATCCTAATATGGGTTAATAAGTAAAGCAAACCAAGTTTTTTCTGTCACATACGTTTATTGTAATTATTGAATGCTTAATACATTTTAGTCAGCCTTAATATCAACATTTAAAATAACAAATAAAGTATTTCGCATTTTGATACTTTTACCATATGATAAGATGTGCAAGATCTTATCCTTATTTTAAAACTATTTAAATGTTAAATGTATATATAAAAAATGATGAGAAATACATGGTTCTGCCAACCTAAATAAAAGTCAAACTATTTCAAATAAGGATTGCAGTGCAATCAAAAAATAAAACATTAAATTCGGAAGTTAACATGAAGAGACATTTAGTTATATCCTACATTAAACAAATATGTTGACTTTATAATGAATTATAATGTAATTCTCTATTTAAACTCAATAATAAACTATGAACCAAACTTTTGTGTTTGGTACATGTCTTATGCATAATCAGTGAAATCTTCAGTCTGCTTTCTACTTTTACTTTCTTCAGTGGGATAAGTGTTTTGCTCGTCATTTTTAAGTTCATCTAGAACTTTGTTTCGCACATTTTTAATTTTTCTCAGTCTTTCCAACCAATTTGATGCATATGGATCATTAGGGCTGCTTTTTAATGACCTTGCTACTAGCGAAGCCAACTAAAACCGAAATAAGTGTGTTTGGAATTTTTAAAAATATTTTTATTGTCGAAAGTAAGATCTACAGATTTTAGTGCTTAGAATTAAAAAAAAACAAAACGGTATTTGTCAGGAAAAGAAAAATTACCCTTTTCACATATTTATTGCTAGCCACCCTGCACTGTTAATAGGGTGTTTTTTACGACTATTTTTTTCACTTTTAACATAAAATTTTATTAGAGATGTGTCAAAAAAATTCCCTTAAAATTTGTGCCCTTAATATTAACTCTAAGTACTTTCCCAGAGCGTGGAAAGATTTTCCATTTAAAATACACGTAAACTTAAATTTTTTATTTAAATAACTATATCTCAGCCGCATTTAACGCTATCATATTGGTCCAAAGTTGTATTTACTAAGGATTAATTGTCCTACAAAATAACCTATTACACTTTAGCTGTCATGAGCAACTGTACGATTGTACTGTCACTAAATCAGATTTTTATCAAATTTAACCATTTTTTAAAGTTATTTTATAAATGACTGAATTTATAAAAAAAAAAACTAAAATGACAAACTCGTAGAAAAATGTTTTGCTACAAAAAAAGTCCTTTAAAGCGAATTGCTAATATTGATATTTCTCGAGATATAGGCAATGACTTTTAGTTTAATATCGGAGAAAAATTTAAATTGATTATTCTCAAAAATTTCATTTTATCAAAAAGTAATTGCGTTATAACTCGAGAAATATCAATATTAGCGATTTGCTTCAAAAGACTTTTATGTAGAAATTTAAATTTTTTGCAAGTTTGTCATTTGAATTCTTTTTTCATAAACTAGGCCATTTATGAAATGTCAACTTTACGCAATCAAAATGGCTAAAGATTCGTTAAAAATCTAGATTATATTACTCCGTCAACTATCATAATAAATTATCTAGTATACCGTAATACGAGTATTATGTGTATGGACGTTATTGCTGACAAACAAAAATCATAATGTGTAACCGTGTAATTTAATAAATTGGAAAAAATACTTTAAAGCCAACCGTCTGTAAAAGATAAAATTAGGTCTCAAAAATTAAGGTCAAATTTTACACTGGATAACGAATGCTTTTATTTTGACACATAGTGCCAATAAAATTTTTGTTCCCTGAAAGGAATTTAAATAATTAGATCTAAAGACCCTAAAACCATTAATGCATTTGAAATGCTTTTGGAAATAAATGTTTCAAATTTTCATTTTTGATTTTTACTGATTTAGGATAAATGAAAGACTTTTATCTTATTTAATGACCTTTAATTACAGGCTTGCTGGACTAATTGAGAATCCAGCTTCTTATAAAAGAAGAGTTCAAGGAATTGAACATTAAATAAAATATGAAAGTTAACTACATAAATTACTGTTACAAAATGTCAAATTTACTTTAAATTTGTAAATAGTTTATTATTTTGCTAATTACAGGCTTCCTATTAGAACGCTATATGAAAATAAATATACAATATTAATAGGATTCAGAGCAGATTTAAAATACACAATTATTCCAGGAGCAAACAAAAGTAATTATTATTTAACAATAATTAATCAAACAAAAAAAAATTCAAAAGATGCTAAAAATGGTATATCCAGCTGTAATACATTTTCCAATGCGTAGTGGATTAACAGAATCCATGTGCAAAATACAAGACATCTCCCGAATTTGCCAGTTTTTAATGCCTTCATAAATAAAAATATAAAGAGTTACTGTCTAACAGTTTTTTTAAAATGTTCATGCGTCAAGTTTTTAAGAATTAGTCAAAACATACCAGATAATATTTAAGTTTTTTACATGGATAAATTGATGTTAACAAACGGCTTAATTACAGAAAAATGACGGGGAAAATAAAGAAAACTTAAGAACCACATTTTGTTTAAACAAAAATAGGTTTGAGGAAATAATCAAAAAAAATTTACCAGTGGCGTACCACATTTTTAAAAAACCCTACGGTAATATCCGTATGCAAGCCACTGAGTAAATTACGCATATTCCAATTAGGGTCGGGCTAAAATTTTATTTTAATATCTTGCAGCTTTCACAAGTTATTACCCTAAAACGATTTTTTAAAACATTTTTAACACTCTGCTTTTTAGAAAGCAGCTAAGAAATTTACTGTTTAATTTATTCCCAACCTCTATGTTACACCCTTTATAACAGACGAGACGTAATATTTATTTATCAGGTACATTTCATTTCACTAACACCACCAGTAAAATCATTTTACAAAAAAAAGTTTTGCTACAAATATAATGGCTGTATCTGTACATACTCTTTCGACAGTAAATTAATACAAATTAAAAGTTGTCATTTGTACTGTTTACTTACATTTGCATGAAGAGCAAGCTGTCTCGCCAAAATGGCAACATTCTGATCCGAAACCACTTTTGCGTCATTGCCCACCACCGCCAAATCCTTTAATTCGTCCTTTATTTTTACAACAACTCTGTTGATATTGTGATCCAGTGGTTGAATTATAATGCAAGCAAAATTAAACTGACTCTGAAAGAAAAAAAGGGACACTTAACATCTTCAACTATTTGTAACATTTTTTAAATAATATATAATGATAAAACATTAAAAGTAGTAACATACTTTTATAGTTTTCATATCAAACTCCTCTCCACTTTCATTGTAAATAATATTAACATAATCGTTTCCGATGTGCATTTTTTTGTTATTACAATTTGGATCGGTGTCCTTGTTAGGCATCATTGTTGCTATGTGAAAGGTGACTCTGACTACATCGTCTTGCCATATATAGACGAATTTACCATCACCTCCGTTGTGATCCAAACCACCTTGAACAATGAATTCAGACGATAAGAATGGTGCAGCAATTTTATTTTTATTTCATAAGATAAGAAGCCATAGTTTTTTTTTAAGAACTAAGGATGTTTAGTTATTTCCATCTATGATATTTACTATTCTAATAATGGTGCGGAGTAATCTCACGGGGACTAAATAAGGCAATAGTCATATTAAAAAAAAAAACAATCGTGAAAGGACCCCGCAAAATCCTTACGAAAAATTGGTTTTGGCCAATTTTTTTAAAAACTTTGCAAATTGATAGTTCTTAACACGCTGATAAAAAGTCTCCAGGGGCACAAAACCCTATAACTCTCCAACTTCCTCAAAATCGCCCCCAAAGGTCAGGGAAATGCATTTGACAGTTATTGGTCAATTTTTCTACCGAAATATTTAATACTGTAGTCGAACCTTTGGACACCTACACAGTCACTAGATCTAAATTTGATATTTCCCAAAGATTCAACTACTTCCCTTCCCAACCTCCTTAGCATTCCTACCACCGATCAAAGCCTATCTTGTGACTTTTCCCTGTTTACGGGTTATGAAACCGTTTGATCGTGAATTCCGTAACACAGCCAACTAAACGGTCACTACCCAATACCTTCCGACCACAACAATTAAACCCCCCCTCCCCCCAAGTCCACCCCATACCAACGCCTGCCATATGACTTTTCCCTGCTTAATGGATGTGAAACCGTATGATTATGGATTCCATCCCACGGCCATCTAAGCGATAACTACCCAATACCCTTCGACCTAAATAATTAACCTCCCCTCTAACACTACCCTTACTAAAGCCTGTAATGTGACTTTGCCCCACTCATGGGTTGTGAAACGGTCTGATCGTAAATTCCATCTCATGTGCATATGTACATTCAGTGGCAAGCTCTTAACCCTTCGGGGTTTAATACAGCATGGGCTGAGGTGTTGGTGTCAAAAGGTATTGAGTAGTGATTATTTAGCTGTCCGTGGGATAAAATTCATGATCATAAGGTTTTACACTATAATCAGGGAGAAGTGACATGGCAAAACTTGGTATGAGGTGGTGTTGAAAAGGAGGAAGGAGTGCTGTTTTTAATTGTGAGGGTCGAAGAATATTGGGTTGTGGTCGTTTAGATCAAACAGTTTCACAACCCGTAAACAGGGATAAGTCACATACCAGGATTTGGTCGGTAATGGGAAGGTTGAGGGGTGGGGAAGAAGAGTACCTAAACGTCTGGAGGATATCAGGCTTAAGTCTAGTGATTGAGTTGGTGAAGATAGGCCCGACTACAGTATTAAATATTCTTGGAAGGCAATTGGCCAATAGTCAGTTCAATGCATCTCCCTTACCTTTGGCGGGGATTTTAAGGGAATTGGAGGGGTTATCTGGTTTCGTGTCCATTGAGACTTTTTATAATCATGTTAAGAATTATCAATTTGCAAAGTTTCAAAAAAAATTGGCCGAAACCCATTTTTCATTAAAATTGAGCGGGGTTCTTTCCCATCTTGCGTATGGGTAAAGCCTAAAAAAGGCTTTAAAAAATAACTTAAAGCCAAAAGAAAAGAGATACCATATAAATAAGATTTTTTTATTGGAACAATAAGGTGTTTTTTAAAACATCTTATTTTTTAATACGATACAATAAAAATAACTTTGGATTAACTTTTAGTAAGAACCGAATTATTTTAATTTAAAAATAGCGATTTAAATTAGCAAACAGAAAAAAGTAACATTAAATACCTTAAATGGCCAACTACAAATAGTAAATTTTCTGTAATAGTCTAGCGTTTATTACCAAGTTTAAAACATCCTGGTAAAATAAAGCATATAATTAAATTAATTTTGTTTTATTAAGGATAAATTTGAAATCTTTTTTATTATAACATATAAAAACAATGAAACGGTTTCAAAAATAAACCAATAAATAGGGTGTTCCATTAAGAAAATGTTAATTTCATGTCGTATCTCCTTTGTTTATACTCAAATCATGTTCTTAAGTATTCTTTCCGATTATAAAGGAAACCCAAAAATATGGCCCTGTTGAGTCCTGGTTGTATGACCCTGTACTATTATAAACAGAAATTTAAAGCTAAAATTACAGTTCAAAGAAAAAACTATATAAACAATTAAATTTAATAAGGCCCGATTTATATAGATTTACACTTAAAGAAAAAGTTTAAGTTAAAGTAATATACAGGAACATAGTTAAATAAAACAATTAGTTTAATTTTTAAATATTTTAATCTAACCTATAAAGTAAAATCCTTACCTAAATAAAAAACTTGTGGATCCACATCCGAAATTTTAACCAACGTTCCCAAGTTCTGCAAAAACATCACATATCGCAATGAGCCGAAACTATTTTTTAATATTTCTACTTCATTGTTAACTTGTCCATCTCGTATGTAGAGAACTCCTATGGTGTGAGTCTCATAGGGTGGTATTTTATCCAATATTTTTACCGACCTAAAAGAAACCATATTTTAAATTTAAGACCGATTAGAAAGAATTACTTCTAAATCTCAAGATATAAAAATAAAAATGGAAATGGAAACCAAAATTGCCTATACATACCTATTAACCATATCACTTGATCCTATCATCAACGGTTTCTCGACCTTAGTTTGGTCGTTAAGAAAATATGAGGTATGATATAGTTGTAAAAACACAAAACTAGGATTAACACCGCTTCTTGGAATCTCCTTGGTTCTTGTGGGGTGTCGAACAGGTTCTGACCTAAAAAAAGGAAATGTTTGCCAAATATTTCATTTCCCAATTAGAATTTATATGGTACCTGTCAAAAATTACATCATCATGAAATATTACATTTAACACATCAAAAATGTTACGCATAATTAAATTATAAATAATTTTAAAAATAATAAGCGTCAAAATTTACCTCGTATATAATAATATAATCGTATAATCAATTATATTCTTCGGCCGAGATGGGCCGTTGAAAAGCAGATCAGATTACCATACCAGACATACCAGATGCTTGAATGTCAGAATACTGGCAGAAATAGTCACTGCAAATTTTATACATTTCCAACTGCTAGTTGGAAATTAGAAAAAAGGTCAAAATGGATAAATGCAGTTAAAAGAAAAAAGTAAATGACGTTCGGATTTCGGGGTTAGGCGAACAACTTTCAAATTTGACAAGAAACAAGAAAAAAATTTATCGTTTCTTGGCGTGTACCGTTTGTTCTTACCTTTTCTTAAGGTTTTTTAATGATTTGCGAGTTTTCAAAAGAAAAAGGTCATTTTAATAGACTAAGTAGTGTCTGTGTAGTCTCCTGTGATTGTGAATAAAGAAAATGTAAGTAAGTAAAGTATCCAACCGCTGTGTTCACACGTCGTCGTTGTGGTTGGGCCCAGTAGGATCTTTTGGAACATGCGATAGAGTTGCTGGTGATCGGCAACTCTTTTGGCTACCGTATGGACCGGGATCCGAAGCTAAGATGAACACAAGGCTTAACTCAAGGTGTTAGCATACCGTACTGATGAGTGAATGACATCCTGTGCCTTAAACAGGTGTCTCCAACGGTGCCTCTGAGATACAGGGCGACCTCTCAGAGTATCTAGCCTTACTGCGGGGAAGGACTTATCCATCCCTAACAAACAGGTGCTTAGGAAGGGATCCCCGAATCCAAACATAAGGCGGACAGAACCGCCATTATAGGGAAAAGGGTTTCCTGGCTTTAAACAGAAAGCGGATAGGACCGTTTTCATAGGGTAAGGCCGGAGATGCGGCCTCGAAAAGAACATCTGGTTCCTGTAACAAGGACCTGGTAGCTACCCACGACACTAGACCGGAAGAGAAGGGCGTGACGGATCTAATCGTCTGCTCGTCATACTCTCCAGGAGACAGGGACACCAGAACACATCAGAACACATATTGTGCTCGTGTCCGGTAGCGGCACGAGTAAGAGGAGATGTAAAAACTCTCTCCCAATCTGGTATCGGATTCATTAGAAGTCCGATCCTATTGGGAGAAATATAAAAAGGTGTGAGCTACAATAGACCGAGCGGTCGCAGTGGAGGGCGTAAAAAGTCCACTCACTTTAAACCTATCAACCTATCAAGTAAAGTATGTATTAGTGTTAAATATATTGAAAAAGTCCTAGACTCGTAAGTTTGTCAGGTGATTTTTTACTTATCGGACCAATTGCCGATTTTTGTCTAAGGTTAATAAAAAAAACTATTTATCAATTGAAAATAAAGTTTTTTTTTTAAACCAGTTTAATATGCTACATTTTTTAATATATTTTTTTATTTTTCATACTGAGATTTGTAATGTTATCTGTCATTTGCATTGATTACACCAGATAACCTTATTCCCCAATAATAAGGCCGAGTTCGATTCTACAAAACTCCAAGAACTTTTTTTATAAAAAATAGACTTTTTATACTTACTTTCTAAGCTTTAAAATTCTTTATTCACTATTGATATTGTACTTCACTTTAACAGTGCTGAACAGGTTTAAATATATATTAATTTAAGAAATAAATAAATATTCTAAGTAATCTTACACTCTCCCATGGCTTTGAAGAATGATTTAATGCAGCTGTCAGATGTCGTTGTCATCGTGCACGGTGCCAATACTGTCGACTATTTAGTCGAACTATAAATAATACCAAATTTGATTTAAGCTTGTCGTTGCGTTCTTGTAATAAGTTTTTTGTGAATGCTGTTTTCCAAAAAAAAAAGAGATAATCTGTTACAACCGGCACAACCAATTGGTATAACTTATTTTGATTACTTCGATTAGAAATTCTGGCAACATACACCTATGACATAGATATCATTAAAAACCTAACATTCACACATTTTTTTTACCACATGTGGATAAATTAAGTCAGTTTCTAAAATAATTCTTTTACTTTTTACTTTCTAAAACAACATAATCTGTAAGAAACGAATTCTTTTTCCTAAATTTAGAAAATGAATGTGACTTGTTATTTTGTAAAACAGTATATTAAACCGTAAAAACGAGAACTCGACTTTGCAAATTATACCAGAAAATAAAGAATAAAAAGGAAATATCTTTCTGTAATAAAAAAATTGCATGGTTTACCTTGGCCTTCGATTCGCTGGACTCATAACAGAGATAGTATGAACTCTGTCTCTCCCTCGGCCCTGAGTCTGATTAGGATCCAAAGAATTTAACCTTTCTGTGCTGCCGCTATTTTTGCGTTCCCTTGCTCTCTCCCTTGCTTGACTCAAATGGCTATTTCTATCTAGCACAGTAGAGGAAGAAGAGCTTTTTTGGAGTTCTTGACCACCTGTAAACAAATGGTTTAATAATTTAAACCTAAACATTCAAATGGTAAAGTTACAACCGCAAAATTTATTTTACAAAAATCCAAATATATTACTTTACTTCTCTAAATATTGTATTTGCTAAAAAATAGCACCTCGACATTTCTGGGTAAACCTAATAATACTGTCCTCCTGAAAAGGAAGTAAAAATACCTGCAATAAAATTTATAATAAATCTAACCCACCTTTATTTGTATGCCTGGACAATCTGGGACTTGTCTGCGTAGGACTCTGGGGGGGTTTCCCCACCAAGGGCTGCAAGCCTCCAAGAGGAGGCAAAGTAGTCGGTCTCTGGGGAAACTCCATCTGTGTTCCACTCGTAGAGAGTACTGCTGGACTAGGAGGAACAGTCTGATAAGGCTTTGGAGCAATGTTAGACTCGGTAGGGAGGGAAGAACCTGGGTAACTATGGTAGCTTAAGAATGAAGGATGACTGGAGGTCTGGGTACTTGTGGGAGGTTGGGTGACTTCATACTAGGTGGTGTCGTTCCTAATTTAAAAATAGTTGCAGTTATTAAAAGAAATTATTTTCATATGTCACAATAAATCATTTATTTACAGTGAAGATAATATCAAAAACGCGATGTTGTAAAAAGAGTAATAAAACTACGTGCAACTTTGTCATAAATGCAAGTGTCTTAATTAAATTGATATCACTTAAATTAATTAAAGTCAGAATTCTATAATTAAAGATCTTGCTGCAAGAATGAGGTAAGTCCACTTTTTATGTTTTCGAGATAATCGAAAACATTTCCTAGCGTTTTCAAAATATTTTTCAGAAAGTTTATTTCTAATATATTATAATATATTCTTATAATGTATAATTTGCAGGATACGCATTAAAACATATTGCATATTTAAAATAAGTAAAATATTGGCACTTTTAGGTTGAACCTACCGTGGTCTTGCAATTGGAAAAAATGCCTATCAAACAGAAAAAAAAATAGCCAAAATTTGTTTTTAATACCTTTTGTAACTTGTAATGACTCGGCTATTACTTGGTGAAAATCCATTATAACAAAGGCCGTCCCACCGTAAACGAACCAAAAAATAATTAGAAAGTGATTACATACTTTGGTCATAGTAGTAAAATAGGTAATTTCTTAAAAAAACATGAAAATTAATATTGCCTTTAAATCTATTAATACTTTGGAAAAGTATATTAAAAACAATAAAACAAATTAAGATAAGAAATTTGGGGTTTATATATTAGTGTAATGATTGCCTCAAAATTTACATAGGACAAAAGTCTGATCTTCTGTTCCTTGTTTCTTTGTCATTTGCATTTGTTTGTTGTAGTTGAAGCTGCGTTTATTAAATTTATCTAACAAGGTATACAGTCTTCAGTCACATTTTTATACTTGACCTTCTTAAGGGTAAAGTGACCTTCATAAGCTTTATTTTCGAAGGTTGAAAGTGATACTGGAAAGCAGGTAACCTTCTGCCGGATGTCAAAATTTGAATATATTGGAATACCAGTGTGAACTTACCTTATTCGTGCACCAATCTGCTTAGGAAGGCAAATTAAAAATAGCTGTTTAAACAACAAGGGATGCACTTATATTGATTATTTTGCACCAGTCGAGCGGGCTTGGCGAATAGTATATAATGGTGTCAAAATCTTATTTTCGCCAAAAAGTGGACTTACCTCGTCCTTCCAGCAATATCACCAATTACGTTTAATAGTAAATGTAGTATAACTACAACATGAATTTAGTGTTGTAAATAATCTCTTTTTCGAAATTAACAAATCATTTTAAAAATATTTGGTAGCCTTTCCATGCGTTAAAATCAAAAATGAAAGTAATCAGGGTTCGAGGATATATATCAATGGATATATATCATGATATATATCCGATGTATATCAAATGATTTTTTATGATGTAAAACAACAGAAAAATGGTTTAAAAATTTGATATTATTAAGTAATTTTATATTTCTAGTTCCCAAATGTATATAGCGTTGGAGTAGAGTTAAAACATACTCTCTAATAGTAAGTTCTAATCCATAAATGGCAACAATTCTGCCGGCATTAATGGTTTCAGTCGTGTAAGAAAAATTTCGTTACGAAAGAGTAAGTTTTTTTTGTGTTTATTCCATTATGTTTTACAAAGAAGGTAATTAACAAAGTACAGAAACGATTTTACTTCATTATTGAGTATTAAAGAAGCATTAAATAACTTTTGTATTTATAGAATATAACTGTTTATTAAGAAAATAGATATATATATATATATATATATATATATATATATATATATATATATATATATATATATATATATATATATATATATATATATATATATATATATATATATATATATATATATATATATATATATATATATATATATATATATATATATATATATATATATATATAAAATATATATATATATATATATATATATATATATATATATATATATATTATATATATAATAATATATATATTATAAACATTTGATATATATCGAATATATATCATAAATATTTTCAAACCCTGAAAGTAATAAAATCTTCGTCTTGGTAAAAAGCCGCCCTTCCTATCTGAAGTCCGACTGACATGCAGGTGTTCAAAGAAGTTTAATTAAACATATAATAATATTATTTTTTAAAGTTAGCCGCTAGGTTTCTCGTTATATGGAAAAAGTACATGAGCATCAAAATGTATGTGATAAGTGTGAAAATTTTTTCTTAGGAATAAGTATCGCAGGACGTAAAGTTTTTGTTTTTGTGATTAATGGCAAAAGTCATGTTAACTTTAAGTATACGTCAAAAAAATTGTTAATAAAAGTTAATTTGTGTTATCAATTTGACTGGTGTGATTCACTAAAACAAAAAGACAAATCTCCCATCTTTATGAGTAGCATGCTACCCATAAAAAAAACTCGTAAAGAAGAAAATAGCAATATTTTGAAACCTTTTTTAACTTCTCTGACCCTACTAATAATGTTATTTGATACTTTTACTACTAACAGATTTGATATGACAGACACAAAAAAGTAGACTATTTTTAATTGCAATTTTTGGGTTCATTAACTCAGTAATTTATGGGGGTAATCTATTTTTAACACTTTTTATTCATTTTATTTTTACACAAGGAAGATTTGAAGATTTCCTACCTGCAATTTCTTCCGGAATAGCCTCACAACTAACTCGCATGTCCTTAGAATACAACTTTCCCTTTTTCTCTTCACTACTATCTCCCTCTGACGATCCTGAAGATGACCCCATTTTGTGAAAGGGATTTTTCCACCCTTAAAAATAATTATTTACTTTATTAATATAAAAAATAAGAAGGTGTGGATATTAAACGCAATTAAATATTTCTCAAGTAAATTTGACCTAAAAACGAGAAATCGCTTACCAGCTGACATTTCAGGACTAGAGTTAGACCGACGAACTGGATTCCTAGACCTGGTACCATCTTCATAGATTATTTCTTCATTTTCTTCTTCTATACTATCTTGGGAATTTTGTCGCGAAGGAACTTGTCGTGGAGAATCTAAAAAAACATGTTTAAAAATCGCTCAATCTCTACTGACTTACGAGGGTGGTTCAAATATGATCAAGACAAATACTCTGACACGTTAATTTACTATCGAAAAAATTTACAAAAATTTACAACTTTTCTAGGTAGTTCCTCTCACAAGTTACGCATTTTGTCCACCTTTCCGGAAGTTTTTTGATGCCGGTATCGAAGAATTCCTTAGGCAACTCGGACAGCCATGTGCGCACGAACTCCTCTACCTCGTGGTCGGTGTTGAATCTTCGACCTCCGAGGGCTTCTTTCAGTAGTCCAAACATGTGGTAGTCGCAGGGTGATAAATCTGGACTGTAAAGGAGGTGTTCCAGTACCTCCCACCCCAATTCCGATATTGTATCGAGCGTGAGACGCGCGGTATGAGGGCGCGCGTTATCCTGGAGAAGAATCACACTTCATGCTGGAATGCTCCTTGGTTTCGAGCGATAAGCGGGTTTCACGTGTGTTTTCAGAAGGTTAGAGTAGTATGCAGCATTGATGGTACGTTATGTGCGCAGGAAATCGACGTACAGCACGCCCCGCCGATCCCAGAACACAGTACACAAAACCTTACCCCCGGACCTGGTTTTGGACATTGACTGGCGCCCCTTCCTCCTTCTTCCTCCACCCATTAGACGACACCTTGCTTTCGGGAGTGTAATAGTGCACCCATGTCTCGTCTGTAGTGAGGATTCGCGTTCAAAAACCGTCCCCCTCAGCCTTGTATCGCGTCAGCAAGCGGTGACAAACGTCCCTCCGCGTGAATTTGCGATAATGAAGGTGTTCGTGGATGATAGACTCTACACTACCAATACTGACGCCGAGTTCAGCCGAAATGTCTTGAACATTCATCCTACGGTCCTCCAAAATCATTTGTTCTACGCGGCGAATGTTGTCTGGTGTGATGCTCGTTCGCGGTCGACGATTATGCGGCTCATCTCGACGGTTTCGCGGCCGTCCTTGAATGCTTTGGCCCATTTAAACACGGCAGCCCTACTCAGGCACTCACTACCGAACTGATTGCGCAAACGCAGTTTGTAACGCCTTCCCACACTAAAAAACGAATGACAATACGTTGCGCAACGGCGGTCGGCACTTGACGTTCACTCATGGTCGTAGCACGCGCGTGAAACATGCGCTCCCGACGAAAACTATGCCACACTGTTCGTAAAGGACCCAGCTATCACATACTCAAGGCACGACCTTTAAAACATACATGCGCGCCATCTACATCGTTTGTCTCGATCATATTTGAACCACCCTCGTATTAAGGACTCCTAATTAAAAAAAAATAGTTGTCTGACCTTGTCCACTAGCCATATCTTCTTCATGGTTACTTTGGTTCTCATCAAAAGTATCCTGTCTCACGAGAATAGGCCTCTGAGGTTCGTCATACAAAGTAGGCATATACAAAGTTGAGACTTCATTCACGGGAAAATCGTAAGTGGTATGGGTGTAAGAAATATCGTTTTGAATACGCATAACCCAAGACATATCACCTGAAATAAAACACGACAAATATTATTTGACCTATGTCACACCAGCATGGCGGCTCCTGATTTATTAGATGGTTTAATGATACATCCCCTTTTGTTCATCTATTGTGTCAGTTTTCCGATGTATACTAGTAAAGTCTGCAGAGGCGAATTACTTTATTATAAAATTACCCAACTATATTTAAGTATTCCAATCCAATAACTTGAGAATTCTATAAAAATTTGTTTAGCCGATTTTGAAAAAAACATTTTTAGGTCAAAATGACGCCCGATTTTAAAAATGGGCAAATGTTTCCTTATAGTCACTAAATTGAAGTTTACTTTGGTTATTTTATTTTTTTTGTCGTTTACCATAAGTACCAAAGGGGGACCAACAACGGTTTACAAGGGACAATCAGTATAATGAAAAAGTATTATATTAAGTACCTATTGCAATATTGTATGTTTTCTTAAAGTTTTTAGACAATCTTATGGTTTTAATTACACCTAAATTTTAAACTTCCGTTGGGTTTATTTGTTAATAGATACACAACGTTTCGGTCAGTGTAAACCTCCAATCGTTTTCAAGTGATAATAAAAAAATACTGATTTAAACACGAACGTACTAAAACAGTTTTTTTTTTTCTATCATTGGCAACAATGATATTATGTTAAATACTACCGTAAAGCGTGGCTTTGAATGGTTTTTTATTGTTTCGTTGGTTTGTTATGATGATGAAAACTACTGTCGCATGCTGGGTACCATTAAAAAAATTTAAAAACATATTTTTTTTTAATTTATTTTATTTCCCAACTAACTAAACAGTTTATTACAGGGAATGTAATAACAATTAAAAAAATAAATTCAGCAATAATTACCTTTAACAAGAACTCGTTAACAAAACGGTAAAATTAATTTTAAATATTTTTAATATGATGTATTGTAAGCAGTAATATTTTTTACTTCTTATTGGTAGATTATTATACATTTTTATTTCGTTATGAAGTATTGATCTCATTCCGAAATTACTTTTAATTTAAATTGTTTGTATAGTATTATGTCCATGTAAGTTATTAATATTTTTAAGTATGATGGGAATGAATAAATATACATGTTTTTTATTTGTATATATGATAAATATCAAAATAATTATTTGGTTTATACAAATTAATTGTTCATTCAAGATGTTGTATTTTTTGAATACATTTAATATTATTACTTTGAAGTCTTTTTAAAGGTGTTAATATTCTTGGGTTTGCTAAACCCCATATTGAAATTATGAATTGCAATTTTGAGTGTACTAAACTATAATAAATACCAAGATAGAACCCTTAAAAATAATTTTTGAAAACGATACATTCGATTAAATACTTATTTTTCATGAAAAAATGCAAAGTAATTTGTTTATACGCGTTTTTCACAAAATTGAGTTAAAAATACCCCTAGGCTAGTTTGACGATCTATTGCCGCTAAAATTTGCGCGAGTAAACTTTCAATTTTCTACCCTAGCATTACCAGTGGCAAAGAAAAGAACTCTAATCCGGTTCCTCTTCTGTATAGATAAATATGGTGTAAAAGCCTATACCGTTCATTCTCCTGGGTATCTATTCTTCGTGGTCGACATTCTAGTCAAAAGACATAATGGACATATATAAACCTTGGTATGCAGAAAACCTACTCCCACAGGACAATACTTACACCAAAATTTTAATCACTCCATCAAGTAAAAAAATACTTTGCATAAAAGCAGGGCTGCTAACAGGGCACGATAACCTAAGAGGACACCTACATAAGATAGGCTCATACAATGGGGACCCAAGTTGCACAATGTGCGACGAGGGGGAAGAAACAGTCTACCATATCCTGTGCGAATGTGAGGCGATGAATCACAAAAAACAGGCATTATTTGGGCAACCGAAAATGAGCCCAAAGGAATATATAAACTAACCAGTCTCGGTGTTATACAGACTTGTAGAAGCAACAAGACTAATGGAAGGATTGGTATAAAAGATAATGGCAGATTAGGCACAAAAAGCCCATGAGGCTGCGCTGCCTTCGGTAGTAAATCAAGGCTCCCAGGAAGGAAGAAGAAAAACAAGGAATTTTGTAGCTTTAATAGTAATTTTTAATTATCACTTGAAAAATATTGTAGATTAATACTAGTGATGGGATAATTCGAATTAAAAATAATTGATAATCCGATTATTGAAATAATCGCTATCATGCGATTATTCAGATTTAATTTGAATTACGAAAAAACCTGATCCCACAGAATTGATTACGGGTCGCGAAAAAAAAATAACATGTAATAACGAATAAGATTTAATATTTTAATAGTAAAGTATATATTTATGTAAATAGAGAAGACAACTTAATTATAAAAAAGGTAATTTTTTACTTACCGGGCTCACGGCCGATTTTATTAAAATTTTGTATACAGGGGTTTTTGGGGCGCTTATCACGAATCTAAAGTCATATTTTGTCGGACTCTGCTTGTTTTTGAGTTATAACGCCCCACTCGAACCTAACCCCACATCTGCACAAACTCCAAAAATTCCTCCTTCTTAAAACTGATTACACCCAAAATGGAAGATTGTATGGTAATATACTTATTATTTTATACGATAAATTTAATTTTACCTTAATTTAACAATTATTTTTTAATAAAAAAAGCACAACAAGAGCTTTCCAAAAAATAATATTTTTACTTTTATAAATGTCAACAAAATTGTCTAGGTTTTTTAGACAATTTTATGTTGGTACACCAGGGACCCGCGAAACAATTTAATGCGCTAAATTTTTAAATTTAAATCGCGAAAAATAAAAATAATTCAAATTTATAAAGTAGGTCATTCAATTGTTTCGCGGGTCCCTGGCGTACCAACATAAAACAGTCTAAAATCTCTAGACAATTTTGTTGACATTTATAAAGTAAAAATAATATTTTTGGGAAGTGCTTGTTGTGCTTTTTTTATTAAAAATATTTGTTAAATGAAGGTGAAATTAAATTTATCTCATAAAATAAAGTGTATTTCGATAAAATCTTCCATTTTGGGTGTAATCAGTTTTAAGAAGGAGGAATTTTAGGAAAGTTTTGCTGGTTAGGTTCGAGTGGGGCGTTATACCTTAAAAACCAGCAGAGTACGAAAAAATTTGACTTCAGATTCGTGATCAGCGTTCCAAAAATCCCCGGTATACAAAATTTCAATAAAATCGGCCGTGGGCCCGGTAAGTAAAAAATTACCATAAAAAATTATGGCAAATGGAAAATTTACTTACTAAAATAATAATAATAATAATAATAATAAATATTATTCAGTGTCAAAAAAGTCAAAAATCCCCGTTGACGAATTATTAAGGGGATCCCGGAGTTTTATGACAAACTGTATATAATATTTAGTCTTTGTGTTTAGTTACATCGGAATCGAGTTACATATTCATTCAGAAATCAAGAATTTAAAATTCAAACGATTAAAAAAATAAAATAATTATATAATTCGAATTATCAATTAATCCGATTATTGAAATCATTCATAATTCAATAATTGGATTCTTAAAATAATCCGATTATGCCCATCACTAATTAATACCAACCAAACGCTGTGTACTTATTAACAAATAAAAACCATAAAAGTCCCAAATGTTAGCATGATAGCAATATTTTATGATTATTTAAATAATTTAAAAGTACTAAATTTATATAAATGATAGGTCATTTACTATTGACACTATTAAGAAACCGCCAGACGAATATATTTTGCTAATTGAATAATTTTTTACTATTTTTTACCAGTAGGTCTTCGAATATACACCTCAGCCCATCCTTGACACCAGCAAGCGCAAGTATACTTCTCTTCCTTTTTCTCTTCAGTCTTGAACATCTCTTGTAACTGAGTGGCCACTGTCTCCTCACCAATGTTTCCGCCTTCTTCTTGTGGTGAACTCACCGAATTGTTGGATTTATCATTTGAGTTCTGGCGACTTGTTTCTGTACTTCCACTGCCTAATGAAAAATTTTTGTTTTTGTATAAACTGTAAGCAATACTGATATTGAAAAAAAGCGAAAGAAGTGGTGCACAAACGTTAAATTTATCTAGGTCTTGTACCTGCAGTAAGTAATCTATTATCGGTCCTGGTATTACACATGCTCCAACATTTATCACACAATCCCTGTTTAAGAACTTTTTGTGAACAACCACTGGTAGTGACGGTGACAAGCTTGTTGCCAACCAACCAGGTCATTGACTGTCCTCCATTTAACAAGAATTCGGCACCTGGTAACCTAAAAAATATTTATACCTGTTTACAATGTACAGGGTCTTTGATTATATTTACGTGGCTTCTGGAGCCTTTATTTTTGAAGACAGAAAAAAATGTTTTATATAAAAATTGTAGGATTTTTCCATATTATCTTTTGAAATTATCAGTAAAAAATATCGCAATAAAAAAATGGAAAAATATAGGCAACTTCAACTTTTTTAAATGGAACACCCTGTATATTATGCGCTACAATAAAAGATCTTTTTTTCTGATTTCAAATATATATACATTGATGATATTTGGATATACCATTTTTGAGATATTTAAGCTTAAAATATAAATAAATTGAAAAAATCATATTGGTATCAAGAAAGCTATGAAAACAATAAAATTGTTTTAATAAATTTGACGTATTGGTATTGTAAAAAGTTGAAATTTATTATTTTAACTATTAAAAGTAGTTTGTATTGCTTTTTTGTCGATGGGCTATTCAGAAGAACAAAAAATCGCTATTATGCGTGTTTTTTATGGTAACAATAATAATGTGACGACAGTGCAAAGGGAATATTACTTATTATATTCTTAACAAAGGGTACCATATATAGATACTATTAAATACATAGTAAGAAAGTTTATTGAACGAAAAGCTATAAAATGAAAAAAAGGACTGTAGCACGCAATGAAAACAAAGTTTTGGATATCCTCGTTTTTTCAGGATAATTATTTAACTTTTTCTATCGGACTAGCACTAACTACTTTTAATAATTTTAGAAAATCCTGAAATATCAATCTGGGATGTGGCATCTGAATTTAATAAAACTGATTATAAAATTTATTTAACCTTAAAATTTTAGAAATTTTATCCTTATAAATTTTTGTCCGTTCAGAATCTTCCGAAACAAAACGTGCAGGACCGACCTAAGTATGCATTGGAAATAGCTAGGTTTATGCAGCAGGATCCAAAGTTTTTAAATAAAATTCTATTCATCGACAAGTCTTCCCTAACTTTAACAGGAATGTTTAATCACAAAAATAAACATTATTATTCCAGAGAAAACCCTCACCTAATTCAGCAACATAACAATTTTATTGTTTCCATGGATTTCTTGATACTAATATGAAACTTTTTTTGTAATTTATTAATAATTTAACCTAAAATATCTCTAAAATGGTTTATCCAAATATCATCAATGCATATATATTTGAAATCAGAAGAAAAATATCTTTCGTTGTAGCGCATAATATACAGGGTGTAATTTAAAAAAGTGAAGTTGCCTATATTTTTTCATTTTTTTATTGCGATATTTTTTTTACTGATAATTTCAAAAGATAATATGGAAAAAATCCTACAATTTTTATATAAAACATTTTTTTCTCTCTTCAAAAATAAAGGGCTCAGAAGCCACGTAAATATAATCAAAGACCCTGTACATATTCCAAATACCTTATTCCTTTAGTCCATTATAAAATAATTTCAAATAAACATAGAAAGTATTTTGTTGTCATAGATAATTCTTTCATTAATAAAATTATTAAAAGTTTTTTTATCAAAAAAAGCGCAAAAAGAAAAAAACTCAAGTGGATACTTATCTTTGGTAATTGTTTAGAAATGGGGTACCAGACAAAACTTCGTCAAAAAAATGTTTAACCTCCACCCATTTCTATTCATAACAATGGCAAATTAATAATGGAAGAAGACATTTTTAATTATTAATTATTAACAAAAAATTGGTTTAAAGAAAAAAAATTGTTCATTTTTTCTATTTATACTCAAAATAAGCTTGTTCTGCGCTCTTTGGAATGGTTAAAAAATTCTGGTCTAGCCAAAAGCCACATTCTAAGTGTGGTAATACTCGAAATAGGCTTTTTTGCGTTCTTTGAAGTAATTTATTGTAATTTCTATTGTTTTTTAAAGATTATAGAAAATATAATAGGACATTTCTTTCGTTTTTTAAAAAAATTAAAAAAATATTTTTTTAATTAACCTCTAAAAAAGTGGCTCCTCTACCTTTAAACATCTATTTCTATCCTATAGAATAGTCTTTAGGGGGTGAAAATTTTTGGACCAAGTTCTGTTTGGAGCATTTCTAAATAAATATCTTATCTTTCAAATTGAACGAGAAATTAAAAAATAAATTGTTCCGTGACACCCCGTATAAAAATACGGATCCTGATTTTACACCTTTTTATTGGCTATCAGGTTTACAAACGTTTCTATGGTAACACTTCAACCTAACGTAATTATGACAATCTCTTTAACCTTTAATTGTCTGTCAACTTTTTATCTCTTTGAAAGACAAAACTAAACTGGCCCGTGCGGACTTCCTTTGCGCTTTATATAGTAATTTGGAAAAGAATAGAAAAGTCTGGAAAAGTCTAGAGTTAGCTGGAAGAATTCTTTTACTACAGGATGCAAGAAAAGTGTAAAATGGATGTCTCCAGCGCCCTCAGGATAATCCGCAATGGCCGTAGAAAAAGGGAAAACTAAGGTAATTTATTTCAAATAAATTATTAACCTAAATAAAATAATGCTAACCTTCTACAATTCTATGAACTAAACAGATATTTTTAAAGTTCGTAACAATATATATTAGGGCAAAACCTGTTGGCGTACTATTTCTGTGATTAAAAATATTAAATTCAGTGGTCGTACACTAATACACACACTTATTAGTGAATTTCACTGACATATCTTAAGCAAATTCGGAAATATTAATTGATTTCTATGTTTTTTCTTAAAATTTAACACGCTGTATTTTCGTAATGGAACAGTTTTTGAACCGTCGTTTATAAAACAAATTATTATCTTTTCATGTAGAACACCCTTAAATATTTACATATCATTAAAGAATATCCTGTAAAAGAGAAAGTTGTACTAAGACTTCATAAAAGTACATTTAATTTTAAACTAAACTGAAAAGTTGTAAATAAGTGAAACTTACCTTCTTGGTAATGCACTACACGGCGAAAACGCATATCTGGCCATCAAATCAATGCAGGTCTCGTTGAGTTCCTCATAAAAAGTACTTAGTTGCTTACTAGAGGGTTGACCTTTTTTTATTGCACCCTTATCCATTCTAACAGACAAGGTTCTTTCATCCCTTCGTCTAGAACCTAAATATAAAAAAAAAAACTAAAATGGAGTCTATATTTTTTTAATTTATGTTAAAATTAATTAAAATGTTTTATAAGCAGAAACTTGATACTTTAGCAATATTATTACAAATCACAAGGTAATTAAATATCTATATTTCGACAATTAGCCATTAATATAAACCACCATTAATTTATTGTAAGTATAACTAGGATTTGAATAATTATACGGACAGGTATTTAGGTTTTATGAAGGACCCTACGAAGTCCTTTTTGGTAACATTTTCAAAATGGACACCATATTGAGAATAGCAAGAGCTGCAATACTTTTAAACATTGGGTTCTCAAAATAAACAATTTCTAATTATTCAAAACCCGCCAGAGTAATAAAGGAACAGTGATATGCAATCTACCACTAAAAAATACCTTAACTTTTAAAAGAATAGAAGTATAAAAAACATAAAAAAATAGAATGAAATAAGCACATTTGTAAGTTAAAATTTCCTAGATTAAAGACTTATACATTCTCAGCCATTATAATCATATGAGCAATATCATTATAAGGACAGATATTTTTACAACGACGCAATGCAGTTTATTTATACGGTGTGGACCTAAAGTCGATCCCCCCACCTATTAATTCTGACGCGTTTAGTGGGCCCACGTGATACTTCATTTTAAAGGTCTTTTTTTTCTTTTATCTTGGGACAGTCCACGAAGGCTGATGCCTAAGTACTAACGTACCGTGGGTGTCTTCAGTGTGGTGAGAGGGAGTCTGTTCACACGGGACTTAAATCTTTGGAGATTGGGAGGAGAAGGAAAAACCTCTGCGGGCAGCAGGTTCCATAGTCTTGACACTCTAGGGATAAAAGAACGAAGAAAGCGGGAAGCCTCTCTAACTGAACTGTAAAAGAATGCATAAAAGTTGCACTACGTGTTGCTCTGTTGGGAGCTGCCAGAGGAGGAATTATACTGGCCAACTCCTCTGAGCAGAGGCCGTGAAAATACCTGTAGAAGAGCGACAGATCCCCTACAGCTCGACGGTGGGCAAGAAGAGGAAGCCTTTCTGTGAGCGTTGGATCATTAATAAGACGAACGGCTCTTCTTTGAATGGACTCCAGAATGCTTTTTATACTCAAAGCATTCTCCAATTTTGAAAACCTATGGTTCAGTATTTGCTAAAAAAATACGAAAACTAATTTCAAAATTTCAAGAAACGGGTACGGTGAAAGACGCTCCAAGGTCTGTGAAGCCAAAAATTGGAAAAAATGTGAAGTCCAGATCTTAGCTGAAATGGTAGTTATTCCCCAAGAGCCAACGTGGCACGTATTTGAGGCGCGCAATATGTCGCGTACTTCTGTCAAAAGGATTTTGAAAAGCCATAAACTTTACCCATATAATTGGCGACTCGAATTTTGCAAAATTATGTCAAAAAGAATCGCCGGGAATCATAAATATTTGGGGAATATCGGTTTCAGTGACGAGTGTACTTTTTTTTACATGAAAAATTTAAGAACCAACAATGTAGGTACTGGAGTGGCGAAAACCACCATGTTTTCCGGGAGGGACACACACAGTTTCCCGAAAAAATAAATATTGGGCCTTTTTGGGGAATCACATTATAGGTTCTGGACAAAATCTTAATGGCCTCACATTCCTGGATATGTTTCAAAATTAAATTACTTCCCTTATTGATGAGGTTGTTGCCCAAAGCCCACATGAATTTCAGTAAGTTATATTGCAAAAAGACGGGGCCCCGATTCCTCACTATTTTAGACAAGTCAGATATTACCTGGATGAAACTTATGAAAATAGGTGGATCGGTCGTCGAGGTCCTACGGAATGATTACAATAGCCAGATCCATGTCTAATTTTTTTCTTCGGAGATACGTTAAATCTACGGTTTATAAAACGGCTTCTGGCTTATTAAATAAACTTAGAGAAAGAATTACAGGTGTTTGTCCAAGGATAACGCCCCAGGTGCTTCACATTGTCAGAATAATTTACCCATAGAATATTTATTTCTCAGGAGGTCCATAGTGCTCAGCTATTGAAGTAACTACTGTTTTGCAAAACTGTTTGTGATTTAAGCTAGTATTTAAATTGATTTCCTATTGTTTACTTAAAGTTGGTTCATTAATATTTATTTACTATTAAAATGTGTTTGAAACACAAATAAATAATTAACAGTTATGTATACTGGAGGATTTTTTTCTCATCTCTATTGGAAAAGATGAGAGTTTTCGCCAGTAGCAAACCTATTTTATTAAAATGAAAATAACCTAAATGCAGATATTAAAAAACGGTATAACAGCTACAATCTTGTCAACAATAATAGTTCTTATTTGGAAAATACTGAAACAGAGGTTTTCAAAATTGGAGAATGATTTAAGCAAAAAAAAGATCTTCAAAGTGAGGTATCACTAGACCACCATTTCGATTTGACATTTAAGGTTGCCATTGATATGTCAAAGAATGCAGACCTTGCTCATATATTATCGTTTCAAATTTCACCACAATATACCGAACAGTTCAGAATTTAGAGGGAGGGAACTTTTGGTCCTCACTGTATTAATTTTCTATTTAAAATTATCATCAACACTTTTTAATATATAAAACAAAGTAAAATATAATTTGCATCGTAATTTCAAAGTTTTATAATTTTTGGGGGTTCAGTTAAAAGTTGACCTTCGGTCGGTTATTGGTTATTATTATTCCTGTCCCTAAATAGCCGATCTGTGCAAAAACCTTCAGCAAATAAAATAAATAAAAAAAACATTAAATGTGCAAAGATTTTTATCTGTTTAGGTTTTAAACTGTTCTGTAAATAGTTTTATCATATAAGGACCATAAGTAAAATACCTTGTTCTGTTAAACTTGAAGATCGCTTTCTGTCCGAACTATCTTGATTCAAATTTGATAAGTCTAGTTTCAAGAAGAAAGCCTCTTCATAGGGTTGAAGATTTGTTTTAAGACCCTAAAACAAAAAACTCCAGTCAATAGCCAGCTAGCAAACACCTATTTAGACTACAAAACAAATCTTCTGCAGGAAAATGACTGTTAGATTACTTAAACTAATAAATAAAGTGATTATACAGTAACGGACATATTTTATTATTGTAAGAATAAAGTAAAGAAAAAAAGTGTCATTACTGAACACTTAAGTTATGGAAGCTAGATTCATATCTATCTATATTTTGCATCTACTTACATTGATAATGAACCTTACAAAATCCCTTCTAAACGTCAAGCGGCACTTCAAGAACCAAACAGCGATCACGTGATGCGCCAGCGACACTATATAGTGGTTATATCTGAAAGGATTTGTGTAAGGTAGCGCCACCGCGAAGACGGCCATGTATTGGTCGGCAACGAAGTTTGAGAAGATCATTGGTAGCTGAGTCATTGCTGAAAAGCAAACATCAATCGTATGCGTAATTTTAGATTAATCTGTATATTTTTAGTGGCATTTATTGAGTGACAAACAAGGTAGACACCAGTTTATACACAATTTATTTTATTATTTTATGCACACATGTAGCTAATAAATAATTAGGTGCTTAGCCAATTAGATGATCAATAACAGAACTAAGTTTAATACTGTGTTTATGTCTCTCGATTTCTTATACATTCACTCACACTTCTGGGCACTGATTTGATGATGTGGTCCATATCATGGGGTATCTCTTTTCAAACAATGCATAATTTACGTCCAAGTGCTGCCAAAGTATGTGAAGCGGGCTGTGTATTTAACAACCTAAGACCTGAGATATCCCACACGTTCGATGGGAGAGAGATCAGTGTCGATCCATGAAGTCTAGAGTTACTCTGGCCACATGCGGTCTGACTCTGTCTTGTTAAAAAATTAGGTTCTGATCGTCTTAAAATATGGAAGGAAATGTGGTTCGAATTTTTTCTAAATGTACCGAGGACCGTTATGTTACCTCTGATAAAGACTGAAGGTGTCCTGCTTAAAGATGTTAAATTTTCGGAAATTTAAGATCGTTCGCGAATATTCGCAAACTTATTTTCACTACTAAAATTTACACTTATAGCTTGTTTTTCTGGTAGTAGGTCCAGTAGTTGTTGTGAAATAATACCCTATAGCTCCTTTATATTTAGGCATATTTTGCAATAAAATATTCACGCTCCACAATAATAATTATTAATACCCGCACTCTAAACAGTTTTACTATGGAGGTTAGCGAGGTAAAGGAGCACCCTCTTTTATGTATATGTTTAGGAGGCGCTGGTGGAGCTAAACGAATCTATAAGAAACAAACCTTGACCGCAATATATAAAGTGAAGTTTAAAACAACGAGGTAGTTGGTTTAGAAGTGGTCTTGGGATCACCAGCGCTATCTTAATTTATTGCAATTTGGGGGCCATTTCTGTAACACAGAGATGGTAATCCTGGTCTTTGAAATCCATGAGATCTCCAAACCAAACAAATATGGGATTCCCCTACAGCCCAGTCACCCCACTCTCAATTAAAAGATGTCAAAAGCAGATGGCATTCAATCATATGCCATTTTAGTGGTTCGGAAAGCCTTAGGTTTGTTGTTCGGCGCAATGAAGCTAGAATCGAACTTTCTGAGTTTCGAGCTTTTAGTGCTCCAAAAGAAGGAAGAAGTGCTCGTCTTTCAGAGAGAAAGGACCCCGCACAAACCCAACAAAAAACCAAAATTTTAGATTTTTACTATTTTTGAAATTCAGAAAAGTTAAAAAAAAACTGAAAAAAATATTTTTTTTTTGAAACTGCCATTTTGAAGAAAAAAATCACTTTTCCTGGGTTTTCCTGGTTAATGGATTTAATGATAAAGAATCTACCATTTTTAATTTTTTCATATGACCAGAATAGACGGAATCGTGACAAGATCGACAAGCACTTTTTTCCCCTCTACTGCAACAGCATGTAACTTTGTGAAATATGTTTTTTTCCTTAATTTTTTTTCTGTGAATTCTTAAAGTATAATTAAATAAATGATAAAAAAAGCCAAAATATGAATTGCTTTTTACCACAGTCAAAAAACAAAATTCGAACTTTGGACTGAACATCTTTTAAATGTTAAACCACAAAGGTGAAGAAAAATACAGTAAAAACGCACCGTACTGCGAACATAGGAGGCTCCTTGATTTTGATGTAATCAATTCTAAAATACCAAAAAAATTTTGTGGCTTGTATTTCAATTTCCGTCTCGTTTCCTCGCGTGGTTCAAATTTTTTGGGTTGAACTGGTGGGGAGTGGTGATAAATTGGAATAACCAAGATTATCATAAACGCCTTCTGACATTTGCTAGAATGTTGAGGGTAATAATCCTAAAAGAATTTTCAATTTATAATTGCAATTTGTAGATTATTAATCCGGATTTTCCTGAAACCCTAATTTGGATTTTACGTGACCCAAGAAAAAAATCATTTTTAATTTTCATTTCCATTACAGTTTCACAAAATTGTATCTCTAAAATGGGGTTATGGGGGAAAATTTTATAGGTTTTTCTTAATTTTTTTAGGATCGGTATCCATTTTTTCCCCGGACTTTTACCCACTGATCTTCTGCTCAAATTAACCTGTTTTGGAATTTTTAATGAAAAATTTTAGGATTTTAATAACACTTGCCCCACCATAATTTCTCTTCTTTATTTTCCTTTCAGTTTTCTTTTTGGGACACTATCATGTTTATGTTTTTTGGAGATAACAACCAAATGTCAGAAGGTTTTTAATGACTCGGGGAAAGTGGGAAAACGTGGGAGTCGGCCTGGTTGGAAAAAATTAATAAATTCTAATTCCCCTAACAGGGTTTTCTTAAGGGGTACCATTTAATAATTTTAATTTTCCTTCCAGTTCGTAAATGATCATTATATAGACTAATTTTATTTTATTAAAAAACTTGGTCGACAATAATCGACAAGTAAACTTTACTGTCGAGCTCTGATATTAAAGAATGTATTTCCTGTGAAAAACGTATTGAGTTGATCGTGCCTGGTCGACGCGTTTGTCTTATGAATTTGTTTACCGAAAATTATTGATCATAAGCAATGTGCAGCGTTTTTAGGTACATCAAAAATGCCCAGGAATGTCTATATTCGCAGATCCTCTCGCTTTTTACTGTATGTAAAATTTCAATTGGATAAGGCTGAAAGAATAATTATTTTTTACTGAACTGAAAAGAAATATGCTTACTAAATATTATTGAAATAAGATTATAAATCTAGGTGTTTTCCTTTTTTGTCACTTACTGTGCGGTACATTTTATTAACATCAAAATAAATTTTTTGCTTCATTTAAGATTCACGAATAACATTTGGTGATTCTTACTTGATAAAAATTCCAGAACAGGAACGGCCACGTGGTTCGTAGGTGACATTTTCGATAAATTAAGTAAAACCTCGGGCAAAATTTTCACCATCACGTCCTTCATTTCAAGGGTACATATCGTAAGGGCCGATATGCAGGGCTTTGAACTCTTTGGAGCACTCTGAATGCACTTCATAATACACCTAAAAATACGAATTTATAACATAATTTTTCCATTTGACTATTTTTCGTGGTAACATAAAAATTACTTTTTAGAGTGAATTTTTATGTTCCTTATTTCCATCGTTAAAAAAATTGAAGTGTGATAAGTTTTCTATTTTTCAAAGACATATTTGCATATTTTTCAGCAACTTTGTAGCTTTTTTTAATAAGACACCGTTCTAAAAAATCAAACATTAAACATACAGTAGAGGCCAAAATTATAGCAACTTTAAAAAATTCTCAATGTTTTCCTAACTTTACAAATGGTGTGCAGTTTATAATATAGTTTAAATATGTTTGTCTAAAGCAGCGTTTCTCAAACTTTTTCACATATGGAACCCTTTAATGGGAAAATCACGGAACCTTCATGCTGAAATTATTTTAGTGTTTAAATTATAGAACTGATAGACTCAATATGTTATAATTTTTTTTTTACAAAATATATTATAATACACTTGAAAATATTTTATTAAAGAACCTAAAAGGAATTTGAACATTTGAGTTATTAAAAAGGATACTTTTATAATGATAAGGCTATCGATAAGGAATAAAACTATTTTCACCCTTCAAACAATATTTTTATCTTGGGACAGTCCAGAAGGCTGTGGCCAGTACTAAAAGTGGCTATCTGAAATGTGGTAGGGAGTTTACTGCACGAGACTTAAATATTTGGAGATCTGGAACTATAGTCTGGAGTCAAACAAACAAAGTTGGAAGTTGGGCGCCTTTTAAGTTGGACTGTAAAAGGATGTATAAAAGTGGCACTACGTGTTGCTCTGCTGGGCGCTGCCAGAGGAGAAATTATACTCGCCAACTCTTCGGAGCCATATATAAAAGAGCGACAAATACCTTACAGCCCGTCGGTGGGCAACGGAAAGAAGCTTTTCTGTAAGTGTGGGATCATTAATAAGACGAACAGCTCTTTTTTGAATGGAGTCAAGAATGCTAAGTTGGCGCCACTTCCCAGGCATAAGAAAAACATAGATAATTTAGCGAAATATGAGTTTTGAGGATATTTGATCAAATTCACAAAAAAAAAAACAAAGAGGATTTGCTTCTGATAGTCCGATTATTTACCAGCAAATTTCATTTTTTTTTACCAGTGTTCCCCTTAAGACCAATAGCAACTGGTAAATTTAGTTTGGATCTCATGTCTCACTTTTTAGATAAAAAATTTTGAAAATTCAAGAGCTGCCACTGGGTCTTATTGATGAAAGTTGCAATCTCATATTGGGCTCCGCGTCCAGCTTATTGCATGCGATACTTCTTTTTCGGTAATAAGTAAGTCGAAAATCCAGTCCGGATTCTGGACTCAGAGAATCATTTTTTTTCGCGGAACCCTTGCCGAAGTCGTGCGGAACCCCAGAATTCCGCGGAACATACTTTGAAAAACGCTGGTCTAAAGTATTTTTATTGTAGTATGCAATCACATTTTAGACCTATATGGCAACTTTTTTTATTTCAAAATAAAATTCCATAGTGGCCCAAACATCTTCAGTAGTTGTTTTGCTTAAAACTTAATTACACTTAGTAGACACTTGTATTAAAAATAGGTCGCGGTAAAACAGTTCCTTTACTTAGAAGTTAGAAATATTACACTCAGACGTCATCAAAATGGAGAGAAGCAGGGCGAAATAGCGCGAAGTTTGGTATTAGATAAGTCTATTGTATCGTGAATAATTAAAAGATTTACGGAAACGGGATCACTAAAACCTAAGAAAAATACTGGAAGGCTGAAAAAAATATATCAAAGGATGACGCGAATATTTTGAGATTAGCAAAAAAATCCATTTATAACATCAACCCAAATTGTGAACGAAATATCTAATTCTGGCAAAGTAAATTTTAGTTCAAAAACGGTAGAGAGGAGGCTAGTGGATGCCGGTCTATTTGGACGCAGACCAGCAAAAAAACCACTGCTTTCAAAAAAATGTAAAGGCCAGATTGGAATTTGCTAAGCAACATAGTGACTGGAAACTTGAGCAATGGAAAAATGTAGTTTTCAGTAAAAAATCGAAATTTAATTTGTTTAGAAGTGGCGAGCACTTGCTCATGAGACGTCTTGTAGATAAAAGGCTTAATAAAAGAAATATTTCGCCTACTGTAAAACATGGTGGTGGTTCCATACAAGAATTGGGCTGTTTTTCCGGTAATGGAATGGGTCCACTTTATAGAAGTAATTAAATTATGGACAAATTTGTATTTAAAAATATTTTGAAATTCCAATTGATTCTGTATATGGGCGAAATGATGCTCCCTCATGATATTCCCGCAGCACAATGATCCAAAACACTCTTCTAAACTTAAAAAAAAACGTTTTAAGAAAAATAAATACATGTATTATCTTGGCCCTCGCAGTCGCCCGACTTAAACCCCAAAGAAAACTTGTGGAATTATGAAGATTTCAAAATCCGTTCTAAAAATTTCTCCAATTTGGACCAGTTTTTTAATGTCCTTCTAAAAGCTTGGAACTCGATTAATGAGCAATATATTAACAATGTGTTACTCTCTATGCCAAAAAGATGCGACGAGGTTATCAGGGGAAAGGGATACTATACTAAACATTTATAATTGCAAGATATTTTTGTTAAAAAAGAACTTTTTTAATTTATTTTGTAGAGTTGCTATATTTTTGTCCAGAGGAAAAAATGTTTCATTTTATTATACTTTTTGCACAGCTTAACTGGAATTTTATTTTTAATATAATATGGATTTTGCACTGAGATTTACTAATGTAATTTAAGGAAAGTTATTAATTTAATTTTTTTTCAGCCATTTTCAAAAGTTGCTATAATTTTGGCCACTATTGTATATGTGTCTTTTTTTCCACGCCTACCTTATCATCTTCTGCTGACTGTGATTATCTAGGTAAGAGTGATAAGACGCCAAGTTTACCAAAACTAGACTCACAATGGAATGGAAATCTGGCTTGTTAATTTTTACATTTAAAGATTCCGGAAGATTCAGGGTTCTATCCGACACCTAACAAACAAAAAAAAAAGTTACATAATGGACTTTGTTGTTGTTTTAAATGTAGGATCTTACACTATCAAATTCTGGAAGTAAAATAAAATTCTAGAACTAAATTAGGAAATCTGATTTAATGAAAACTATGTTGTTAGACTGACCGACATCATCGACCACCAAATTATTCTGCGTGGGTTCTCGAGCAATATTTCAATTTCCTGAACATATAAAACATTTTTATTAATATATTAATTCATAAATGTTATAACAAAACGTCATAAAAAGTAAAAAGCTATCAGAATTTAATAAGTTGTTAAAGCAAAATTTCTTAAAATTTAGTTTAATTTTTTCTTTCAATATCATCTTGAAAAAGGTTGTGGACTTGCCACCGAAACGTAGATTATTAATTTTGATTTTTTAGAGGGTTTCTCTTCTTTTTTATTGCAGGCGATCTGCAAGTTCATAGGGGTCAATAGGGCTGAGCAGGTTCAGCTCGCTATACCCCGGAACCTGGACCGAAGTGGTCCCATTTTCTAGAAAATTTCAAGGCGAGTACTTCCAGAGAAAACATATAAAAACATGAATCCGCCACAAAACTATAGAACATATTTAATAATAGACATATTTAGAAAAAAAATCTACGAGGCGTTACTAATCCCTGAAAAATATAAACAGTGTTAAAACTTTTATTTTTAAGGTGTTTTAGTGACACAAACTCCAAAGGGAGAACAGGTATCTGTATCAATCTGTCAGGTATTAGTAGCACGGTAGAGGCATTTTCGCGATTTAAACGTGCGGGAAATAGACGTTTTTAAATAAAAATATATAATTCTTTCATTTAAAACAATATCAAAATTACCCCAAGCAGTTTTATTTGATGTTCAATTGTTTTTCAATTATCATTTTCGGATTTAGCGGGAAAAATTTTATAAGATGGTTATTTTAGTTTTTTTATAAAGTACCGGGAATTTAAAAAATATATATTTACTTACCATTGAACAAAGAACGTTGACAAGCAAGTCAAGCTCGTTGTTTCCTTTTCCAAGTATTAGAGATTTGTTTTGGAGGCCTTTGGTTATTCCACTAAGGACCAAACTTAACACTTCCCAATCTTAAAAATGAATAAAATATTTTTATATTTGTTCTTATGTTTTTAACAGAAATAATGATTTGGCCATAAAAAAGTATTTTTTCATGGCTTCATATATATACAGATTTTTAAATAACTTCCACATTTACATTGCAACTTTTCCTAAGTTAATTAATAGTGCTTTCAGATTTCACATCTGGATTTTCGTCAGTCAGCCACAACCATCAACTTTATTTCTTCATATAGGCATCATATTGGATTTTCACGTAAACAAATAGCAAATATGTTTACAAGTTTTTATCAAAATTCAATAAATAATTCTGAGTGTTGCATTTTTTATGTCATTTAGTATAGTAATATCCACAATAAAATAAAAATGTAATGCTATTACACAATAAAATGATTTGGTATTTTTTATGTACATACCTTTTTCAAGTTTTAGGCAGGTAATGATAATCTTAAATGCCCTACGGAGGGACACGTAAGTAACTGTACAACTGGGCTGCGGAGTTACGGCGGGTGACTGGGGTGGAGGCGAATTTGGTGTGCTCCGGAAAACAACGCACAAATAAGGGCTGAACTTCAAAAGGTTTCCTTCAGGGTATCCGAGATGGTAGAGAGAGTCAGCTCGCATTTTTAGAAAACAGTCGAAAATCTAAAAATGAATATTTACATTATATTTGATATATTTTAGCTAGAAGAGTGGTTGAATTAATGACAGAAAACTCTTACTTGCATTTGACGTCACGCGAAACATGTCGACGCCATTACAGAGACAGCGTTTTTAGCGCGAATTTAAACTTTACATTTAGCTTTATTAAAAATACAGATTTCCCAGAAATATAAAATGTATTGTGTTTGTTAGGTACCAAAGAATAATTTAAAACGATTTTTCAAAATCAGTCAAATAGCCTATTATTTATTTTTGAGTAACCGACAAGGTACAAATGAGTATTAGTATTTTTTTCAACTACTTACTATTTTCCACACAACCACTGGGGTAGAGGCACATTTTTTTTGTGGTAACATAATCTAACCTAATTCCATTAAAAATAAAATATTTTTTGTAAATTATTTCATGAAATTGAAAAGTTATTCTATATCCCTCTTTTGATGTATATCACAAGGTACTTCCTGAAATTCAAAAATTTCAGTGCCATCTTTCTTTGTTGATTTTATGTCTTGGATCAAGAATGCCATGACATCAATCAATATCTTTATTAAGCTCTGTCATTTTGAGCAAAGCATTTAACTGCAATACTCACATACAACGAAACAGCGAAGTCACACTTTTTTACAACTACAACTTGCATTGAAGGCTTCAGGCAGTTGTGGTACAATATAGTATTTAGCAATAGATGAAGAGCTGGTGGTAAAAAATTTCTAATAATTCCAGTTTATTGTCGGTAATTGCCCATCCCCACTCTTTACAGTTTAATTCATGGAGGCTGAGTAAAATGAGATACCCCGAGAAGGTTTAGACGACCTCATTATGTCAATATCCAGACGTGTCAGTGCATGTATAAGAAATCAAGGGTTTTCGACACAATCTTAAACCTAATTTTATTACTGGTCTTCCGATTTGGCTGAACACCTAATCATTTATTACCTATTGTCTGCTATCCATGTAAGCATAAAATTATTAAAATATATTGTATATTAATAAGTGTTTACCTTTTTTTGTCACTCAATAAACGATTAATATGATTTTGCTTAAATTAAGCCATCCACTAAACATAAAAATATGATAAACGAGATATTCTTTATGGCGGTTGCACCAAAAGTATTTAAGTAGATCTTTATTACGAAGCCCTTAAAATGAAGGGTAACTTAAATTGTTTTCGCTTTCACCATTACATTTTTATTGTAACTTAACTAAGAGTACTTAGAAAGGCGGCAACGTTGCATCGTTCTTCTTTTTTATTGTTGGCATTTACTATGCGAATAATCAGAATTAACTGATATTAGCTCTTTCCTTTTCTAGCTTGTGTGTAATTAAATGATAGCAATAATCTGACTTGAATCTTTATAAAAAATAAAAACTTAATTTTTTCATTTTATAAACATTTCAATACAAAATTGGTTGTTAGTTTGTGATTTTCTGTTGTAAAATTTAAAACAATATGGAAACGAAAGATCAAGGTCGCCTTTCTTAACGGCCATGGAAAGGGAACAATAATTATTGTCAATATGAGAGTGATATATAAACACATAATTGAAAAAAAACTTCTATTATTATATGTGAACAAATTTAAATATTCTTAATTTACAAGTAAATACTTAAAATTTAGAAGCTAATACAAACTTGTCATGTTTAAACAGAAGCTCATCTTTGCTCAAGTAAGCTGAGCTGGCTTCGTTAATTTGAACCTTTTGAAAAATGTAAGATTATCCATCTTCTATCAAAACGGTTCCTTTTAACAATAAAAGAGCAATGTCCAAAAGAATAAAAAAAGGTAAATAAAGCTAAAAAATGCCATAAGTAATAAAAATTCATTGTTTCTACATTCTTCTTGGAAATCTATTTAACATCCTATTTATAATATCACAATCCAAACCACCGTTGTTTAAAAACTCCATTTTTATATAATTTTAGCAAATTAATTATTTAAAACTACAAACTAAAAATAAATAAACAATAAACAACATATTTATCAAATGTCAACTTCAAATTACTTAAGAGATCATTAAGTTCAGAAAATACTAAACAAGAAACATTTAAAACTTAAGGGGCAGTTAATGCTTAAGAACAACTTAAGTGTCGCAAAAAGTGTTGGTGCAATCGGCCATTAATTACATAATATACACCATTGGCAAGGCAAAGTCTTGCATGCTAATTTAATGCAATAGGGTAGGATACATATGGTATGGCCCCAGAGTGAAAAGAGAATGACAACAATTTCCCCTGTTCCACTTCCAATACGACGACGGACGACGGCGATTGTTGGCTGAGCCCTGCAGGGCAATGCAGTACAAGCGTCCAGCTATTTTTGACAGTGTTTCCATTCCGTAAAATATTTATTAGCAATTTTAAAAATGTTTTAAAAATCATACATTTTATAAAACTTTTCATATAAAAATAAGGAAATAAGGAATGCCTTCGAGCATTTATTAAAATGAGAATGCTCTTAAGTTTATTTTAAGAGTTATTTTTTTATTAGTAGGATTTCTATTAATTGCATTAATTTGTAAGAATGTTAATGAGTTTATTTTTTTAGAATAGCAGTTTATGATAAAAAATAATTTGTATTTATCATTAAATTTTTACTCTGACATTGGTTGCCCTTGTGAATGAAAAAAAAAGCATTCACGTATTACATGAAAACTTTATGTAAAATAAAGCTCAAAAAACCATATAATAAAAAAATATCCTATTCACTTTTAATAGTCTTAATGTACATTTTCTGTAATTTAAAGTAATTTGAGAAAATTCCCGTTCTGGGGTGACTTTCCTGTTTTTCCTCCAAAACTTCAAAATTTCCGGAAAACTGGAAATTTACCGCTAGTTGGCAACACTGATCCGCCCGAATGCCCTGCTCACGGTATTCCCCTTTTCTTGTTGGGCCGGTAGAAAGGGAATCGGCCACAACACGTTGTTTTTATTTCACTCGAGCCTTTGCCTTTAAATTGAAAATCTCCTTTTATTACACTGACAATCTCTGCATGCAAGAAATTGGTTTTTCAGCAGTGTATAAATTTTATAGTATTAATTAAACAAAGCCAATGTCGTTATGCACTTACCGAATATCTAATCTGTCGAAAATTCTGAAACAATGTGGGCATCTCATAATGTTTCTCCAGAAACGCTACTAACATAGAGTAGATTCTCACAGCATGAGAAGATGGCAGTTTATGTATCTTCCGAATAAAGAGTGTTGTCAATCCTGACACTAAGCAAATAATGTCTTGGTAATCCGAATCAGAATGGGGATTTTCAAATGGTCGAAACAGAAACTGAAACAGGACTAATTTAATTATTCTGATATTAAAATTTTGTAATATGTACTATGTTTTGCTCTGGACCTTATTCATAGATATGTTTCGCTACCTTTTGTTTTTTTAGTAAAGTCAGCTACTGTTTTAAATAGCATTTTAACATTTTTACGCATAAAAGGCTATGACTATACCTTTTCAAGAATATCCAAAAGTTCAACAACGTTTTGATTCGCAAACCGAACACATTATCCACTAGCATTTTAATAACTGATGTCCGAACGAGCATATCACCGTCATTTAAAACATGTGTCATATGTGGAATAACTATTCTTTCAATTAATTCTTCTTCATATTGTTCCCTAAAAATACAAAAAGGACCATGCACACTTTAAATGGGTTTTTGGCGACCGGTGAAAATTAACCAAATTTAAATATGTTATTTAGGCCCCTAAAAAAGGGAGCAATTCAATGCAAAAAAATTTAAACCAAAAGGGGGGAGCCTCAGAGTTTGGGTATAATTATGTGTTAATTTAAAAATAATGATTTTAAGTTTTATCTTATTTAAATAGTAAATAACACAAAACTTTTACATTTATTTCTGTGTATTAACTTGTTTAACTTACAAACTGTTTTTGGTAAAAAAAAAATACAGGTGGGCCAAAAATAATATTCCATACCCCAAATAATATTTTTATTACATTGTATTTTTGATTTTAGGTAATATGGGATTAAAATAAAAAATTTTTAATTTTTAAAAAAATAAAAAATCAGATTATTAAATATATTTTTTACCCCCGGGAAAATTTTAAAAGGGAATGTATACAAAATTTTTGCAATGCAGGTTTTTTTTGTTTGTTTTTAGTGCTGTGTAGGTCTGAGAGCCATGACTTTAAATTGTTTGTTTATTTTTTACGTTACCATGGTTTTGGTCAACCTCAAATAAGAATGTAATATATTTAGTTATTGTATGACATTTTCATCAGTATTTTCATTAAAGTTCGTTTTTTTTTGTTTTTAAATAAGTGTATTTAAGTTTTAAGAAGTTTAAGTGCTTTAAAGTGTTTAATAAATCATTATGGGTGATTTAGCACCGACTGATGTTGCTAGAGCTGTAGCAATGATTGAAAATGGTCGATCCTACAGTGATGTTGCGATAATGTTGCAAAACAAAATAACTATTCATCGCAACGTTACACGTTGGAGACAAACTGACATTAGTAAGAAGGTGAGGTCAAGGCAGAAAACGCTTAACCACCGCTGTAGATGATCGGTTTATCAGGTTGCAAACACTCCGAAATAGGCGTCGAACAGCAGTTCAACGAGAAACGAACTTGGAAGTAGTTCGTGGTATCAGAATAAGTGAGCGATAGTTAAGAAGACTCAAGAAGGTGATTGAGTCGTAGACCAATAAAAAGCCCAAAGCTCCAAAGACATCATCGGGTAGCGCGATTAGCTTTGCTCGAGAACATCAAAATTGGAATGACGATCAGTGGGGTCAAGTTTTATTTACGGATGAGAGTCGTTTCTGTGTAAATACGATTGATGGAATGGAAAGAATATATCATGGAGGAGAACAAAATGAACAGTTTAATTTACTCTCACACTGTGTCTTTATGGGAGTGCCTGCAGTTATGTGGGGTGGCTGATGTAGGGGCCCGCACAGACTTGGTGGTGATTGAAAGCGGCTCTTTAACTGCCGATAGGTATAAGAGATGTTCTTTCAAAAATCATGTGATACCTTTCGCCCCACATATTGTCAAAATTTTCTGTTAATGCATGACAATGCTCGCCCGCATGCGGCTAGGTGGAAAAAGACTTTTTAAACCAAGTAGAAATAGCGAAAATGAATTGGCCTTGCATGTTCCCAAACTTAATCTAATAGAACATGTCTGGGACATGCTAGGTAGACGAATTAATTCCAGATTTCCTGCTGTTCAAAACACAGAAGAGGTGAAACTTGCTCTGTAGGAACTTTGGGATTAATTGCCTCAAGAAATGATCAATAACCTTATCAGAAGTATGGGAAGACGAATGACTGCAGTCATAAGAGCTCGTGGAGGGAACACCCGTTATTAAAAACAAAATTATTGTAATATTATTGGTTCATTAAATGGTTAAAATAAGTTAAAATTACTAATTAATTCGTAAAGCGCAGTTTTTATTCTTTTTAATTGGCTTGTAATTGCATTAAAGTCTGAAAGCAAATTAAAATTTAGTACCTTATTAACATTTTTACGAGATACTTTTTAAAATAAAAAAATATTAAGAAAAAATTACACTTATCTCCGTTCCTTTAAATGTTAATAGAAAATAACTATTAACATGTTAGCGGTAAGTTTTAATATGTTAAGTCTTTATCTCATGAACCAGGGTTTTTTATATATTGCAGCCTTGAAAAGGAAATAATTTTCCTGAAAGCTCGACTGCTAAAAATGTTTAATTTACAAGCAGAAAGACCGAATCCCAATACCTTCCAGTTGTTTATTCAACTATCGGTCAAGATTTTACATTTTTTCTTATATATATATATATATATATATATTATATATATATATATATATATATATATATATATATATATATATATATATATATATATATATATATATATATATATATATATATATATATATATATATATATATATATATATATATATATATATATATATATATATATATATATATATATATATATATATATATATATATATATATATATATATATATATTTTATATATATATATATATATATATATATATATATATATATATATATATAATTTTAAACTCTTATTTTTGTGAGCAATTTATTAACATAGTCAAATTGCTTAAATTAATTTCTATTTATCCAGTCAAAAGTACATTTAAAATATGCATAATTTAATTTTTCTGTCTTGTTTTTGCGGTACCATGTATAATCTGCGGTTAAAAGATTATTTAAAATCAATACATGTGTACAGTTATTTTGGCTTTATTTGTTATTTCCTAGCAGTAATATTACAGATTATTTATTTAGGATACCTACTAATCTTTTTCATATGGCGTTAAACAATTGGTTTTCTAATTTACCCTGTATTTTTATTTTACCTAAGAGCACTTTATAAGTTAAATAAGTTAATATACACAGTAAATATATAAAGTTTTAGTATTACTTACTATTTAAATACAGTTAATACTTAGCAAACCATTATTTCTTAAATTAGCAAGACACAAAATATGCCTAGCTATAGCGGCTCACCCTGTAGGTTTAGAGTTTTGGTGCAAAGATAAAAATTGTTTCTTTTAAGGTCTCTAATAACATATTAAAATTTGGTTTAATTTTACCCGTCGCCAAAAACCCATTTAAAGTGTGCATGGTCCTTTTAAAAATATCCCAAACAATATTAAAAAATTCATTCAGATCCATTTTAGAAGTATTTTAATTATATCAACTTTTTTTAGTTTTTTTTTTAAGTAACACTATTGCCATTATTATCTTATTATTAATTTGTTGGCTGTTTTATATATCAAAAATTCTATTTTTTTATCTGTATGTTAAATGTTATCTGTCGAGTTAAAAAAAACTTACTTATTCTCTTGTCAAAATCTTTAGTCTTGATAGAAGTAAGACAGTTATCAACACAAAGATACAAAGTCTTAATATTTTTAAAAAGTTATCTAATAGCAAAAAAATATATAATTCACAAAAATAAAGAAACTGTTAGCAAATCCACGCCAATTTTACATTGCTAAAACATATGTTGTTGCATGCAAATGTATTCATGATATCAAATTAAATTAAGTAGGAACAGACCTGTTTAATTTAAAAACATCAGTCAATATCTCTAAAACCTTCAACCGTAGCACAGTCCTCATATCATTCCTAAAATACTTATACAACAAATTATATAATTTAGTCATCCACAAATGCTGAGTAGGAGTAATATTTTTTGCTAAATACTCCATGAGCCTCAAAATACTTTCATCGGGGCGATCTACTGCACATTCTTCTACCAAATTGTAGTAGTTCTTAAGATTTCCATTATATTGACCCAGTTCTATTAAGTTTTCAATGGTGTTCATGGTGTTCATCAAAATTGGTTTAAATTCTATTTTGTGGGGATTAGGTTCTAAAAGTTTTTATTAATTTTTATCAGAAATTTCGATTTAGTAACATTTATCTAAGGACTAATATAGGTTTGTTTAAAAAAATTTGTCTGTTTAATGTGGTCTTAATTCTGTATGTTTTATTTACTAGCCTCTTGCAGTGCGAGTATTACTACCCAGCTCCTGACTTGGGCTACAGCAGCTCAGCTTCGATTTTTTGAAAGCCTCAGATTATTACACTGGCACACAAAAAAAAATTGTCTGGTGTCGGGATCCCACCATAGCATATTTTAGTATTTTGGGTCGCTGAATCTGAATGCGGTATCCGTTTGACCCCACCGCGTCAGGGTCAAGGTCATTTCAAAATCAAATTTGGAAAAAACCGTTTAAGCCGAGAATAATCTTATCTATGTGTATTTTGGGTCGCTGAATCCGAATTCGTAGTCCGTTTGACCCCAACACGTCAGTGTCAAGGTCAAATCAAGGTCAAATTTGGAAAAAACTGTTTAAGCTGAGAATAGTTTTACCTATGTGTATTTTGGGTCGCTGAATCCGAATTCAAGGCCCGTTTGACCCCGTCACGTCAGGGTAAAGACTATTTCAAGGTCAAATTGAAAAAAACCATTCTAATCTTTATATCTCACCATATTTAATTTCAGTATTTTCGATCGTTAAATCCAAATCTGGGGTCCGTTTGAGCAGATCACGCCAGAATCAAGGCATTTCAAGGTTAAATTGGGAAAAAACCGTTTAGACCGGGAAAACTGCTATGCCTATATATATTTTGGGTCGTTGAATCTGAAGTTAAAAAGACCCAAAATACTGAAATATGCTATGGTGAGATCCCGAAATCAGACAACTTTTTTTGTGTGCCAGTGATATTTAATAGGTAATTCCTATATTTACTAAGTTACAAAGAAAGGTAAACATCTAGTATTTATAATAATCTTATTTCAATAATAATTTTTAAGCATATTTATTTTCAGTCCAGTAAAAAACGATTAATTTTTCAGCCTTATCTATTACTTATCTTGAGGATTTCCCCCTGACCAATAGAAATTTTTCTCACATTTTTGGCTTAACATTCAAAGAGTTTATTCTAGTGTGCTTTATTTTAGTAAGAAGTAGTAGTTAGTTAGAAGTAACCTATTGCAATGGTGTAGATACAGACTTCTACGGGATCAGGAGAACCAGGTGATCTTTAATGATTAACCTAACTTTTATTGCCCTAAGCAATAGTAGGAAAGTCACGTGGTGGAAGACGTAATCCACAGTTTGATACGGGGAGATATGTTCATTACACCGTGAGAGTAAAAAGAAAGAGGGTGCCATTATATAAGGTAGCAGGACACATCTAGTCTTTATTAGAGATAACATGACGGTCTTTAGGAATATTTAGGAAGTAGTAGAACTATATGTCCTTCCATATTTGGAGAAGATCAAAAACCCTATTTTTCAACAAGGCAACGTCAGATCATGGTCAGACTAACCGAAGACTTCATGGAACAACACCACATTAAGGTGCTTATCGACTTACCCTGTTGGCCGCGAGAGGCGTGTTTGTGATCATTGCTGCGGAAAGTGGATACCTAACAAGTGCGCGCGGCAAGGCAAACTCTGCCATGGTCGAAACAATGAGTCCTAAACTTCCTAATTTTTAAACTAAAAAGCGGAAAAGTTTTAAGGAAAAAAAAATTTAAACTATTTTATTTCATAAATGTGGATAAACTTAGACCTTGACATTTGGTATAGATGTTTATGTTTTTCAAGGCTTTCTTACAACAATATTTTTGTAATCATCTGCTGCTTTGGAAAAGCGTTGAAATCTGCAACGCTCAATGGTTTTTCTGTTGTACTGTTTTATATCGCTTATTATGTATTGCTGACTTCGTATTGCAGACATGTATTTGATTTTTTTACTCGAAAACGACACAATTCACCAACAAAATGCACAAGAAAAAAAAGTTTCTAATTGAGTTAAGCCTTTACAAGCATTTTCATAAATAGCAAATTTTCAAACCTCAGATGAAAATACAGTGAAAAAAAACATTAAGGATTGCAGATTTAAACCCTTACCCAGAATAGAAGATTATTACAAATTTTGTTGTAAAAAACCTTAAAATATAAAACCTATTTCAAATTTCATGCGTCTATGTTAATCCACATTTAAAAACTAAAAATATTTTTTCCCAAAACTTTACCGCCCTGTATTTCAAAAGTTATGAAAGTATTTTCATCCAAGGAGTTTGTATGTGAAATTTTTTGCAATATCAAAGAAACAACCTGTATAAATAGTTGCTTATCTTTCTTTGTCACTCAGTGTACATATATTTATATCTATGTAAATATATCTGAATAAAATTAAACTGATCAATGAAAAACATTTTGGTCTACAATATTCATAAGTTAGTTTGGCTACAGTATGTATACCGGGTGGTTCTCAAAGATGGTTTCCTTCCTAACATTCTTATTCTTTAAGATATAAAAATGAAATTTCGTATCTCTATATTTGACAAAAATATGCATTGTTTGACTTATTCACTTGTTTCCTATTACTTGCTCATATGTAATTTTTTAGAATTCCTATTCCAAAATATTTAGGTTTTTAAATTCCAATTCAGAGTGGTATGACTACGCTAAAATGGTTAATTTCAAATAAAGTAGCCGTAAAAAAGAATTATTTATCCAGCTTTTATTTTTTACAGCTTCTCTGGATGGGGTTAAGTTTGCAATATCCTTTTTAGGGTAATAGGTTTTTTTTTTAATGGAATGATGGTGGCCCGATAGCTTATCTTAGAGGGGCTTTTCGTTCCAAATAATTGGGGACCACATAGTCGGTATTTTGAGTGGGAGTGTTTTAATAAAACCCTTAATAAATTAATTATTCCCTTGTAAAATATATTAGTATTTTTTTAGTGTCGTTAACACCGTCCAAAAAAGCTGTAAAAACCAAAAGATGAATAAATTAACTTTCTTTCCATGGCTATCTAATTTAAAATTAACTGTTTTAACGTAGTCATAGCACTATAGGCTAGCATGAAAAAAACTAAATATTCTGAAACAGAAGAGTTAAAAAATTACAAATGGGGCATTACTACAATTAAAATCTCATATCCATTTAAAATTTAAAAATATTAGTCATTTTCGGTCAAACTGGAAGTGAAAAGATCCATATTTACGTCAAACTTCGACGTACCAAATTTATTTTTTTTGATCTTTAAAAAAATGTTACAGGGGGAAATACCTCCAAAAAACACTCGTTATATAAAATTATCCAATTTTTATTTAATAAAAACAAACCATAATAAAATAAAATGTAAAAAAATTATATTTTTTTAGGCATTTAGTTTCTTAGTGGTAAAATACTAAAAAATGAGTTTGTTACAATCATAAATATTTTACTTAATACAATTAATAATCCATGTTTAAATTACCTGTATTTGCAATTGTGAGAATCTGGGAAATGATCACCAGGATTATCGACCAAGAAGAATCAAGCAATTCTAAACCATAACGGTTTATCAGCTGCTGCAAAGCTAGGGCAATTTCATAGGCAACTGCTGGTTGGTTACTTTTAACAGCCTAAAATATAATAATATACACACGTGACATTAATTTTAGTTTATACTAAACCAAATACCCTATTTTATGAATACGTTTTTTTAAAATATTTTATTCATATTCATATTATACTAAAAAATTAAATGTTGCACATTTCAATCAATACTGTAGTATCTCGAAAATTTCAAAAAATCGTTTTTTACAGAAATACAAACTTTACGATAAACTTACGACTCGGGCATTTTTCCAGATAGCTGGAAAGCTACACGTGTGAAAGGTGTCGGCAAGAAAGAATGCAAAACTCTCCCTTCTAACTATAGACCTATATCTTTTCTTTCTGTTGTTTTTACGGTAATGGAAAAAAATTAATTCTCGAATTTTAAAGTACTTGGAAAAGCATAAAATATTACATGGTATACAGTATGGATTTTGCCACAGAAGATCCATAGCTGATCTTCTTTCCTTTGTCTCACACAACCGAAACAAGTCCCTTAAGTTTCTTGAGCAATCCCAGATCTTTGCTCTTGACATTTCCAAAGATTTTTATCAGGCTTGGCTTCCTAACAAACTTCCTTCCTACGGTCTTCTACATAAGCTTTATTCTTGGCTCGCCAGTTTCCCTTCTAATCGACGTATATCAGTTATCGTTGATGGTCATTCTTCCAGCTTCTACCAAATTAATGCTGGAGTGCCCCAGGGCTCAGTACTGGCACCAACTCTGTTTCTTCTTCACATCAACGATCTTCTCTCTTCCACAATCAATCCTATTCATAGTTTTGCTGACGATACTATCCTTCACTCTAATACATAATTTCCTAAGCCACCCTATAAGTCTGTTGGAAAACAAGCGCAGGTCAATGCAGATATATTTTTCACAAGACTTTAAACTAATCTCGAATTGGGGCGCAAAAATCTTGTCCAGTTTAATGCCTTCAAAACACGGTCATGTTCGCTGTCGCGAAAAAAGTCTGCCAATTAATCATCCGTCACATATAAGCAGCCAATATTTGCAGAAAAACAGAATAATTTAATCTTGTGAGTGTTACTTCTGAGAATAACCTTAACTGGCACAAACAAATTACATCTATAGCCTCATCAGCTTCAAAAAAACTTTTTCGAGTCTGAAAGTATTTCTCTCCTTCTAATCTGTATACTCTGTATGTATCCCAGATCAGACCCTCTTTAGAATATTGTTCTTCTGTCTGGGGAGTGGCGTCTCATACAACACTTAAGCATTCTTGACTCCATTCAAAAAAGAGCTACTCGTCTTATTAATGATCCCACACTTACAGAAAAGCTTCCTTCCCTTGCCCACCGACGAGCTATAGGGGATCTGTTCTCTTCTATAAGTATTTTCACGGCTTTTGCTCCTATGAGTTGGCCAGTATAATTCCTCCTCTGGTAAAATCCAACAGAACAACACGTAGTTACAGTTTAAAAGTCTCGTGTGAATAAACTTTTTTTTTCAACACTTCAGACACCCATGGTACGTTAGTACTTGGACTGAGATAAAAAAAAGCTTCATCAACGTACAAAACCATAGCCTCGAAACGTAAATCCAGCCGCCAGTACCAATAATCAAAAGTGCAGATGTGCTATCATTTAAAAACTTTTAAAAATACTATTTTTCCTTTCCTGGAAAATTTACTTTTACGGCTTACTACAATTTTGATCGGGATGTGCCATGTGTTTTTTTTGTGAATATAACCATCCTAAGTACCGTATAGTCACTAATAGGCGAAGTCAAGCACTTCACAAATTATTATTACTCACCTGCAAAAACGATGGTAATATAGAACTAGGTGGACATCTTAAGTTAGGCAGTGGATCCACGGTCCACAAACCCATACGGGTGAAAAATACTGCACCCCTTAATAGATCAATATGTAATCTTAATGAAGGTTCTTGTAATATACGACATATTGTATAAATTGTGGAATGGCCCATATGGGTCCCTAGAAGGTTCTTCATGATCTAAACAAAGAAACGGGTGAAAATAAATTTTAATTATACCTATTGCCTCTAATAATGTCATAAGATTTTGAAATTTTAGTGGGATTTATGGCTAGATAGGATGCAGATTTTTGATGTTTAAACACTTATGTGCTACTTCCGGTTTACCCGGAAATGCTAACTTTGCTATTTTAAAAAGAACACCCTATATATTAAAAAAAATTACAGAAGTTCTAAGAAAATGTATGCGCCTTGGGCTAGATCCATCTTGACTAATTGTACTACTTTATTCCCTAATGCCGTAAAAATACAACTTCCGGTTTTACCGAAAGTTCGACGGAAATTGACTTTCGAGAATAAAAAACCTTTAATAATTTAAATGGAAAACACTACCTTGAGCCTTAAATTTACATTTTACACTCATATCTCAATCTTTTTTGTTTGTCATATCCTACCTCTAGACAATACTTTTTAAGATATTTATTAGTTTAAATTAGTTTTTATATTTTTTAACAGCTTCTTTGGATGGGGTTAAGTTTGCAATATCCATTAGGGATAAAGGTTTTTTTAAATGAAATAATTTGCCCGATAACTTATCTTAAAGGCATTTTCTTCCAAAAAATTGGGGACCACATAGTCGTATTTTGAAAATGGTGATTATATTTTGAAAAACCCTTAATAAATTTAAATCTATTTCCTTGTAAAAGAATTTATATTTTATTAGTGTCGTTAACACCGTCAAAAAAACAAGCTGTAAAAACCAAATTGAATAAATTAATGGTATCTATTTAAAATTAACTGTTTTAAGAGTCATAGCACTAATGGGCTGAATAAACAAAACTAAAATTCTGAAACGCAGAAAGTTAAAAATTACAAATGGGGCTTATTTACATATTAAAATTCATATCCATTTAAAATTTAAAAATATTTAGTCATTTTCGGTTAAACTGGAAGTGAGTAGGTGAAAAGATTTATATTTGTCATTCGACGTACCAAATTTCATTTTTTTATCTTTAAAAAAATGGTGTATAATGTTACATTTTACACTCATATCTCAATCTTTTTTGTTAATCATATCCTACCTCTAGACATAATAGTTTTTAAGATATTTATTAGTTAAATGCTAGGCTGCTTTAAAAATAACAAAAAAAATTAAACATGTTTTTAAATTAATCCAAGGCAGCTACAGTAAAATTTTTAACACTAACCATAGATTAAATGTTCAAAATATTGATCGTTTACTTACCGACACAAATGAAGACGCTCTTTAAATTTCTGAAACACATTTTTTATTTGCATAGGGGTAATAGAATTTACAGCTCTGGTAACTTTATTTCCAAGGTCTTCGATGTTTTGTGGCTTTGTTCTAAACACGTGCTGTTTAATGCGGTCCCAATAAAAAAGTTTACTGGTTACCTTGCGGGCCTTCTAACAGGACCATTGGTACCCATCCAGCGGTTTGGAAAGGTCCTGTTTAAATGGCCGGTCGCTATTCTAGCATTATGCGCAGGAGCGCCACTATGTTAGAAAAAGACTTAAAGGTACTGCTCTTTTAGTAAATTTTTAGTGAAATTTTGTATTTGAGCTTGTAAAAAAAGAAAAGCTACCGAGCAGCTTTTTTATTAGGGCCACATTAAAAAGCATCTGCTTCGAACAAAGCTACAAAACATCGCAGACCTTAGAAATAACCTTACCAGAGCTGTACAAATTAGGTTAGTTTTAAAAAATTATAATAGGCTACCTTGGATTAATTTAAAAATGTGATTAATTTTTTTTCATTATTTTCAAGGCAGACTAGCATTTCACTATTAATATCTCAAAAACTGTTAGGTTTAGAGATAGGATATGATTAACAAAAAAAATTGAGAAATGAGTGATAAAATTAAATTTAAGACTAAAGGTAGTGTTTTCCATTTAAATTTTTAAAGTTGTTTATTCCCGAAAGTCAATTTCTGTGGCACTTCCGGTAAAACCGGAGGCTGTATTTTTTCGGCATTATTAAATAAGGTCCACTAAATAGGTTTAGAAAATCGCATTGTTTTCATCCATCTTTATGTATTTTTTTACAAAACGATAAAAATGGCGGTTATCATGACATTTCTAAACGACATTTTCTTGAAAACTGGCGTAGCGTGTGGCACACGTAATTTCTTAGAATTTCCTGTGAATACATTTTTTTAGAAATATGCAAGGTGTTCCACTTAAAATAGCGATGTTAGTAACAATAGAAAATTGCATCATATCCAGCAATACATCCAACCAAAATTCCATAATCGTACGACACTTCTGAAGAAAATGACAGACTTGCTAGCAATTTCGTGGACACCCGGTATAGTACACATTTACCACATTATCATACAAAGCATATATTTTACATATTACTATATATGAAACACAGAACGGAGTTTTGTATAGAGATAATTGATTATTTCGAAAACTATATGATACTTAAAAAAAGAAAGTGGTTAGTAGTTAGATGGGTTACCACTAACGAATACTGCGTCCTGTTGTGTAGTTCAGACTCCACGTAAAGACAAGGCGCAAATTAGGACACGTATAGCGTGAGTGTAGTGGCGCAGCACGCTTTTTTGTAACTAATGGAAATCAATAGAGTTGACGCGAGTCGCTTTACCTTGACAATTTGCAGCGTTTTATTAATTACAAAAATACGCGCGTGCTGCCCACCTCACACGCGCTATACGCGTCTCAATAGGCCGTTTAAGGTTATACTCAGCGCAAGCGTGTCCGCAGTGTTAAAAGGGGCAATATAAACATTTCGGGCACTTTTAAAAATATCGGTGCAAATAAATGAAAAAATTAATTGATGGTGCTTCATTAATGCATCCTACCGTAGAAGACCACAATTGTGTTCAGTTACGACGATGGTTGAAGTGCCATGATCTAAATAAAGCCGAACCAATTGAGAGGTTAGGATAATAATAATTTAGATGTCAAGTAGTCAAGTAGAACTGTATTCTACTTGTCCTGGTAATAAGTAAAAGTAATTACAAAAAAGAAAAAATATTCTTATTTCTATGTTTTAGCGATTTTCTAGTGTCTTTTATCTACGACAAAATTTGTTTGAGGTTATGGCGCAAGCTATTATATTTCTAATTAATTAAATATATTACCTTATCACTAGTTTTCTTTTTTACACAACTGATGGGGTCTGGATATTTGGTTGTTGGACCCCATTCTCCTTTAAAGTGTAGTGAACAAATATATGTCTATTAACATTATCAATTTCTTGGAATCAAACATCACCTCGTCCACACCGCTTCATCCACAAATCGCATTAAGCTTATTTGGGACAAATTTTTAACTGCTTTCGCTTACTTATTTTAATGAGTTTTTGGCGATATTCAAAACAAGGTTTTGAAAAATTAATAAAATAATATAAATTCTCCTGAAAGGATTTCCTATGCGTATCACTGCGGCATACACCATAACAACAACGTTTTTCAGCCCCTTTCCTTATAAATAACGTTATTTATTTTAATTTAAATATGTGAACTTTTTATAAAAAGTTAATTATTATTACTTGTTTTATTGCTTATTTTTTTATAAACATATGCACTGCTCATACATTTATAAATAACATGCCCGAAATTACGGCGGAAGTTGGAGCATGCGAACAATTTTTTTTTAATATTACAAGGGCTATTTGTGCCTATCCTAAACTGTAGAGCACATACGCTTTATTAAGCTAATATATATATCATAAAAAAACATAAAAATACCAACATTTTATTATTTAAATAAATTTAGTCATCAACACAACATAAAAAGTAAGACCGTAATGAGCAAAGCTTTAAGGTCCAAAATATCACTAAACGGGACACCATATTTTCAATGAATTTGAATTGAACACAATTGAAATAGTACCTTATACAGAGAGTTTTCTAATTGAATGTCAATATTTAAGGGAGCGATTTTTGGGGTCCATTTTAAGAAGAAACTTCATATGGACCAGTGTCCTAAATGTCGTAACTTTTGAGATACAGGGTACTAATCATTTATTATTCACTTTAGATATTTTAATGAAATTTGGCATACAGGTGCTATGTATCAAGAGGTATTTTTTAGTGTACCACATTTTTTTAATTTCCACTAGTGGCGTTCGTATGGAATTTGACCTGCCTATTTTGGCAGACATTAATGGTACGTCACTGATTTCTTTTAAAATAAAAATTATTTTTGAAATCCATAATCATTTTCCAAGCAAAGTTAATTACTTGATTTTTTTTAATCCGATGCATGGCTTTCACTTAAAAAAATAAAAACCGTTTCTATGCATGATTATAACAATTTTGGTAAACAATATCACCATGCAGAGAAATATCTAGATTTAGTTTTTCTTCGTAATTTTCATAATCTAAATATGATAAGTGTATGTACAAAATTGTCATTTTTGTTTACAACTGTCAACAATGGGACCATGGTACTATACTTTCCATTAACGAGCGACACAAAACAAAGTTTAGCTAAGCAGTGGAGTAGAATAGTAGAATATTTGTTATACAAGAATGTAAAAAGTGGCTTTGTCATACAAATGTGTATAAAGTGTTTGTATTTTACACGTCTAAAGAACGTTTTTTGTAGTCTTACCTGCCAACTTTTTTGACAATACTTCTCCAAAATTACAGTTCTACACAAAGCTCCAATAAACTTTGGTAAAGCATCTGGAGACATGTTACTATATGCTACAATGCTAGACATTATTTGTAAACATAGATTTATGGTGGTGTATTGACTTGTAGGACCGCAGAGTAAACAAATATGTCTAAAAAAAGGATTTAGTAAAATTAACACAAATATAAGGGATAATCTTCTCCACCGATCGTACAATTCTGACATTCCGGGTGCAATTGTTTTAGGAAAAAACAATTATTCGCTACTTCCGCAAGTTCTAAAGAAGTTGCAAAGATAAGAGAGAGAGAGAGAGAGAGAGAGATTTTGAGTTTAAGGCACATCGGCAGCGAGGCCATTTAGAAAACCATCATCACGTAAACCAATACAAACATAAGCCGTTTCAATAACAAGTAATAAATTTTGGCGACCTTTTTTTTGTATGTAAATTTAGTTGTGTTTTTCCAAAACTAAATAGAATTTTACTTTTGGTTTTGGTTCAGGTGCGATCGGCGGAAATAAACAAATAAATAAATATGGAAGTAAATAAATAAATAATAAAAGTATATAAATTGTAGATTTATTTTTATAGAAAATAAAATGTTGAAAAAAATCTTACTCAATAAAACCATTTATAATTTCTTCATCTAAATAAGCCGCGTTAAAACGTATTACATTGTCTATCATTGTAAGATACTCCTCAATTCTACCAGCTTGTGAAATCTCTGGAAGCCAGTTTAGTAGAAATCTTCCTATTTCTTCTTCAAAAAACACAACAACTTTACCTAAAACAAAGTATTAATCAAGCAGTGGGGTTTCCTGTTAGAGCGTAACGTAACTGGGGTCAGTGACATAGACCAGTTCAAAACATCGTTTCAACTCGGGGTTTTCCGCGAAATTTGTATGGCCTATGGATAATACTGGTAAATGTATAATAAAAAAAATGCAAAAACTAGAGACAAATGTTATAACTATAATGTCTATAATCAGGCATTTTGTAAACAAAATAGATTACTTCTAAGATAAAATTATGGATTTTTTTCTCTATGATGAACCGTAGGGCGGAGTTTCATAGTAAGAGGTGAATGTGACATATACTTTAATTTTTTTTTTATATTACCAAATCCTTAAAATATAAGGGGATTTCTAATATAAAAAGTTAAAAAAAAATGTGTTAAATATGTTCATTTTTCCGGTAAAAAATACATTACCTCTTAGATAAGGGACAGTCTTTTGGGCCTATATTTTCTAAAGTATGTAGCTATATTGGCCACTTAGGTTTTTGTATGTTTTATAAATTGTACCAAAAAATACCTGAACAATCCTCGAAACTAACAATTTTTCTATGTTATATAATAGTAATAAAAATCCCCAGAATTACAATTATCTATATATTTGTCTTTAAATTTTTTTGTAACATTACTTTGATATGTGAATATTAAACTTAAAACAGCATGTCTTTTACCTCAGGAAAGCAAAAAATCGACCTTTTTTTACTTTCTTATAACAGATTCTTTAAATTTATTTGTACTTGTTTATTACCAATAGTAAGCAGCTAAAAAAATGATGAAACTAAAGTTTTCTAATGACAATATTCTTTCTTTAAAAGTGATAGACAATGTTATGGTTTCAATAACACTTAAATCTTGGACTTCCATTGTCTTTATTTGTTAATTGATAAACAACGTTTCTTCAAGTGATAACCAAACAACTATTCTTAAAAGCTACCTTATATACTATCCGTTATTTACCGAAGCTTGACCGACTTTTCACGGTTCAGCAACGGCAGCCAGATATTGGGAATGTCCACAGTAGGTTTGCTAAATACATTTTGGTTGTTTGCAATTATTACAGCTCTTTAAATTTTCTTTTCTTCCAGTGGGTTTCTTTATGAATAATTTTTGCTTCCGACCATAGAATGCAGTGTTGTTTTGACCATGCGTGTTCAGCAATCCTTGATTTCAACATTTCACCTCGTTCCCTATGTTTTTTGTGTTCTTTAACTCTAATTTCGGGTGGTCTTTTTGTTTTCCCGATGTGAGAAGTATTCTTACTAAGACGAGACCGGACAACAATGTTTCAAAAAATGACTGTATCTACCAAATTCCCTGTGAATGTGGTGGGGTATACATTAGTTACTATTCTTATTACCTACTTTATTATAGAGTTTGTTGTTAATGAGCAGTTTTTAAGTTTTTTTTAAGTTTTAAAATATAGCTAAAGTTAAAAATATTTGGGTAATGTTGTATTAATAGATTTTTTAAATTTTGTCCACCTGATCTTTTAATGAATTTGTTGATACTGCAGTTACAATATGTTTTCTCAATGCGTTCCGTGGATAAACTATTCAGGTACAAATAAAGTTTTTTCTGGGTATTTTCTCTTAAGTTATCATTAGTGTTTATCTGATACATTTTAAGGTCTGTTGGGTGGTGACCATTCCAAATTTTAAATGTTTCTATAGATCTATTAATCGTCGTCGTTTTAATGTTGGCAACAAACAATATTTTTAGTCTTTCCTTATAAGGAAAACTTTTGGTTTCACTCAAAATTTTGGTAACTCTTTTTTGAACACATTCTAAAGTTTCGATATCTTTAACAAAATATGGATTTTAGACAGTGTTAGCATGATGCCCTTCTTATCAAACATATCATACTACTTGCCCTTTTTAAAAAAAAACCCCCAAATTTTTTTAAATTATAACTCCCATTTCTAAATTATTTTTTACAATTATCATAAATTATATATATATATATATATATAGTATATATATATATATATATATATATATATATATATATATATATATATATATATATATATATATATATATATATATATATATATATATATATAAAAAAAAAAAAAAAAAAAACGGGGTATAAAAGTTAAAGTTATCAGTTAAAGCAGTATACAGGGGGTCTCACTTCACAGACTAAGTCTGTGAAGTGAGACCTCCCGTTTACTGCTATAACTGTTCAAATTGGGGAAAAATATTTTATACAAAAACATTTTGGTTTCTGCTGCTTTATTTTTTGCGAACAACATTATGAATACAGGATGTATCAGAAAGTCCGTACAAGCACAAGGTTCATTTTTTTAAATGACTCCCTATATTTTTTGTTACATTTTTGTTTTCTGCATAAAATTCTAGATATTTGTCTGGTATATCATATCTCTATATTCAATTGTTTACGAGATATTCGCATTTAAATACAAATTTGGAAGGGAAAAATCTGCTCATCTTCTAATGTCGTTTTACGTTTCTGTGGTTTCAGCGGTTTTTTGAGAGTGGCATAACAACCATAGTAACTAGCTAAACATGTCAAAACGATAGTTTTTTAAGTATAAAAATAGTATTTTAAATACATATCTAATCGTCCTGATCAGATGTTATGGCTAATAACAGATATAACGAAAAATTTTCAATAAATGAATTATGTGATATGGTTCTAATCATCGAAGAATGCAAATCTAAGATAAAAACTGCGAAACGTTCGTATAGATTAAAACAGTAACACATTTAAAGATTTAAGAATATTTTTTTTTCTTGTTTAAGGTTTAGCCTATTACTACCCGTGAAATCGAATTACTTATTAATTATTACTATGGCTGTTTTGTTACTTAAAAATCGCTAAAACCATAGAAACGTAAAACAGGATTAAAAGATGAGCTTCTTTTCCCTTATCAAACTTGTATTTAAACGCAAATATTGAGGGATATGATATCCTAGACAAAAAATATTTAGACAAAATTATTTTATGCAGAATTCAAAAATGTAACAAAAAATATTGGGAGTCATAAAAAAAATTAACTTTGTCCTTGTAAGGACTTTCTGATACACCCTGTACACATAACATTATTCGCAAAATATAGAGCAGCAGAGACCACAACATTTTTGTATAAAACAATTTTTCCTAACTTGAATAGTTATAGCAATAAACCGGGGGTCTCACTTTGCAGACTTACCCTGTAGATCAGAGGTTCCCAAACTTATTTTGTCTAACGCCCACTTTGAAAATCAGTTATTTTGTAGCACCCCTCCTTTTTTTTACCTTAAAAACCTCAATGGCATATTAGTCCCGCCTGGAGTTTAATTAAACCTATATTCTAAACAAGACTTTTATTACCAGAGAGAGCAATAATAATGCAGCTTTACAATTTAATCTTTTATTTAAAACTAGATGAAAAGCCTGTCTCCGCCAGGCGAGAGACAATATTAAGTAGCCTCTGTCTCCGTAAGACGCCTTCCGTACGGCTAACGTTAAAAAAAACACTGTTTTGCTCCTATTTTTGTCCCAGGGGCGAAATTCAAAAAACGGGCTTCGTTATGTTCTAGCCACTGCTAAAGACTACCACTGTGCGAAATTTCATGATTTTAGCTCAAGCCATAACTTTAGAATCACGTGGACAGACAAATAAATATATATATATACCTACCTACATATAAATATATCCACATTAGCAAAAAAAAAAATATTATATATATATATATATATATATATATATATATATATATATATATATATATATATACAGATTAACAATAACTTTTCAATATCAAGAGTATCTTTTACCTATTTAGCTTAGGTTGGCCGCAACAATAGATATACCTATATTTATAATGTGTCTTCAGAGGTGGGGACCTCACCTGCCACACTTGAAGACACAAATATTTTTTAGTGTTTAATACCTATTACTTAATATCTTAAGATATAAATAGCGTTATGAACAATACATATAAATACAATAAAAGAGGATAGAAATATGAACTAATAAATGGATGTTGTGTAGTAAAAGGATTTTAATTTCAGTGAATTTTAATATATGAAGTAGCTGAAGTAACATATCACCCATCGCCCCCTTAAATCACATCAGCGCCCCCAATTTTTTTTTTGGTTCCTTACCGCCCTCCTCTAGGCCTCCAGCGCCCACAAGAGGGCGGTATTACCCACTTTGGGAAGACTGCTGTAGATCCATAAATAGTCATTCGCTGTGAACAAACGTGTTTTCAGTCGCGCCGAGGGTTTTTTTTATTTTTATTATTATTATTTTTTTAATAACTACCTATGATTGACAGTGATGAATTCGATATATAAAAAATTTCAGACTGGTGATAAAGCAATGCAAAAACGAATGTGCAAATTCCTTCGTTTGTTTACGTTTTAATACAAAAAATTCTGTCTGCAAAAACATACATAAAGAGACACATAAATATCGGGTCAAAAACAACAAATGGAAATGTTTCAGTGGGCAATAAGGAATTCATAGAGGATGGCGAGAAAGTATTAACGTCTGAAAGTAATAAAAATATTTCTGACTTTGACCTACAAAATGCTGATAAAGATGATATTTTCAAGTCTAGAAACTTAATTTCTCGGTCTTTAACCAAAAAACATCTTTGATGGCAAAACACAAAAAAGAACAAAACTTGAATACTAAAGTTCAAAAATTGAAAACAAAAAACAACGTGAATCAGTATTTTAAAAAGAAAACAAACAAATAGTACTTGAAAAAAGGATATCAAAGAAATAATAAAACATCTTGATTTGATTAGCTCCGCAACTGATAAAAAGGTGGACGGCTGTCTCGTTTTTCCTGTTACTTAAGAAATTAACTCAACTTTCTGAATCAAAATCCTACAGTGAAATATTGAAAAAACTTATGGTATAGGCGGTTAAGAAAATAAAAACAGCATATCTATAACCTGAAAAAAAAGACAGTTATACAATTCAAAATAAACCACATTCTAAAAAAGTACTTAAAAAAATTAAACAACACTTAGATATAAAAAATATTGATGGTAACTTAAAAAATGTCATAAATCGTTGAAAAGAAGCGAGTTCTAGTAAACTTTACTGAAGAACAACACAATAAAATACAATCTTCCAATTTTACAACACAATTAAGACTTTTAACTAAAATAACTTAATAGTGAACCTTTGATGATGATTACAGGTATTAAAACTGGGTATAATCCAGAGGAATTCGTTGAAATCTTAAAACAAAACCTGGAAATATAAATAAAATTTGGATCTGATATTTGAAATAAAATTATATTGATTACTTAAATAAAATGTAGAAATATAAACAAAAACAATTGGATCTTGCATTTTCGTCCAGATGTTTTAAAATACTTTATCATATCTTAGTGTTGCATTTTTGGACATGTCCTAGAGTACTGCAAAGGTAATAATATCTGCTTCAAATGTGGGAAGAATCATGATTCTTCCAAAAAAAATTGTAGTAAGGTAGAAGAATTAAACTGTCCAAATTGTAACAAAATGGGAATATTAGACATTAGACAGAACACACTCTCCCAGAGATATATGTTGTCCAATATACCAAAAGAAACTTAGTCAATTTAAGCAAAATAAAAATTACAATGAAAAGTTTAACCAAAAATAAAACCCTAAAGTTGTATAATGACAACGCTAGAGGACTAAGATTGAAATCAACGGAATCCCATACATAGGATCTAGCTTATGATATACTTACTTTTACTGAAATATGGCTACATGATGGCATATACAACAGTGAATTATTTTCCTTATCATTTGACGTAGGATAGATAGAAATCAAAAATTAACTAATAAAACCAAAGGAGGGAGTGTGTTGTGTGCAGTTCAAAAAAAAAAAAAATAGCTGTAGAAAGGATAGAACTAGGATGATCCCCAACCTTAGAAAAACAGTGTGTGAAAATGCATCATCCCTTAAAATCCTTGTTTATACTTGTTGCCTACAAGTACTAAGTACCTAATAGTAAGTTAATTGATAATGAATCTTTATTTTTGCTTACAGAATAAACTTTGGGTAGATTTAGATATTACTTTATAATATCTGGCGACTTTAATATACCCTATCCAAATCGATCAATTGGTCAAAGTTTCCCAAATTTTTATAATCTTCTTAAAGGTACTTAGTTGTATGATGGTAAAAATTTAAATGATCTGTGCATAACTGGAATAAAGTAAACATTACAGAGTTGAGAAAAATAAATTTTTATAAGAACTATGGAAATTAATTTATTTCAAAGAAATGGTCTTTCAAAATAATTTTAAAACATGTACTTTTTATGTTTCCTTTCTATTAAGGAAAATCCTAAAGAAAAACTAACATATGTACCTATATGAAAATACAATGTTTAAAAAACATAATCACACCTAAAATAATACTTGTTTAAACCTGGTATAGAGTAAAATAAATGCTTTAACTTAAACAAAGCACTCAAGCATGTAAAAAGTCCAAGATTTTATTATGTTCTATCTTACCATTCGAAGTCAATACAACCAAGAGATCCAGCCTATGCCCAATATCTTCAGGGTGGTCATGGTGTTTAATTAATCTAAACAGCTGTGCTCTCATCAGTTTTAATCTATCGTTTTGACCTTTTACTAAGCCTTGCATAAAGGAGAATGCCATATGTCTAGCTTCTGCAGAATTCTCTTTAGAAAAGAGGTCTTCAATGCAACTCCATAATTTTTCTACAACATTCTGAAAAAATAAACAGTGACAAAATTGGACATAAGAAGTAGAACATACACTGTTGAATTCAATTTAACTTACATCAGCAATTTTTTCGTGCTCCACTGTAATAGACAATTCTTTAAGGGCCTTTAGTCTGGTTTGTATAGGTGAATCCTTACTAATATCTCTAATAAGATCCTGAGAAAGGGTAAATACACCTCTTCCACCATGATTCCCTTGAATTTATATCAATATTAATTCTAAATTTTATTTAAAAGTATTCATATTTTTAAGTAGTTTAATCTTTGATGTTTAACTACGATTTTTTCATCATAATAATGGGTCACTTTGTTATTCAGAAATATTTTGCACTTTTTGAACACACCTAATTGTAAAAGAGCCCTTATGTAAAAAAGGGTAATTGTCTACAACTCCGATTTTGACCAAATTTGGTATACGGGGTTTTTTTTGGGCGCTGATTACGAAAATTAAAACCTTTTTTGGCGGAAACGTTTCGTTTTCGAGATATCCATCATTATAGTTGAAAATCAAACTAACCTCATTTACACTATTCCTCCTTCTTTTTGTACAGAATTCTTGATTTTTACTCTAAATTGGAACACAATAGTTAATGAACACCTTTAAAAAACTTGTTTTTTTATTTTATACCTATTTTTCATTTAATTGTAAAAATTCACTTTCAAACGCTGCAACCAGGTATACAATATATACAACATGGCCCCCCGTTTGAAAGTTATATTGCAATTTAATGGGAAAAAAAAGGTGTAAAATAAACAAAAAAATTTTTAAAAAGGTGTTTATAAATTTGTTGCCACTTTAGTTAAAAATCAAGAGTGTGTACAAAAGAAGGGGAATATAGTGTAAATGTGGTTAGTTTGATGATGGAAAATCTTGAAACGAAACGTTTCCCAAAATTTTTCAGATTCGTGATCAGCGCCCAAAAACCCCGTATGCAAATTTGGTCAAAATCGGATTGCGGCACTTTCTAGACAATTACCAATAAAGTGTGTTGTTATTCAGAAATAGTGTACACTATTTCTGAATTACAAACAGACCTAGTAATAAATAAAATGTTTTGAAAATACTTTTTAATTTTCTGCTAAGGGTAAATAGAACAATTTTCGCCTTACCTAGGTGCCCTTTACGCTTAAAAAAATCTTTTAAACGATCGAAGGTTTTGCTATCCCTGTCTTTTGAGCTCATGGCAGGTTACTGTTAAAGCGTATACACTGAAGAAAAAATTACCATTTGATAGTTGTCAGCCTAAAATTATTATTTTTTTCGCGAGATGTACAAAAACAATCTAAAAAAACTGTTTTGACAAACAGAAACAGATTTTTTGTCTGTTGCTAAGATCATACACAACAATATTCTTTAATAAAAAGCTGGCTTAAACTACTTCGCATCACTTTACATTCTTAAGCATATACCTGCTCAAGATACCTGCTAGAGGCTTCAACGTGCTGATTGGTCGGTGGAAGGAGTATATACCCTGCTCCACGTGCTGATTGATAAACTTCCCCTCATTTATTAATCAGCACTTTAAAGCGAGAGAGAAAGATTGTACTACAATTTTTCTATATCTCTTGTAAGCTTGTTCGCATTGCCGAGCGGCAGGGCTGCCTCTAGCAGCTATACGCTCGAAGCTTAGCATCAAAATCTGCAATCTTTCGTGCAAAATTTGCTGTTTTATGGCTTCTAGGTCATCTAGGTATTCCAAATTTACAAATTACTAAATTTAGTAATAGAAAGAGCTGTCTACTTTAAAAATGAATTTTTTAATGAGCATTATTATTTTAGTAATTTGTGCAAGTGTTGATTCGGTAACTGAAGAAGACGAAGGCGTAAAGTATGCCAATAGATGTGAAGGTTTGTTTACCTGCTTTTAAATTCTTTTAAAATATATATATTTTTTTTCTTACATTTTATATTTCAGTTTGTAAAATCTTGGCAATAGAGCTTCAAAGTAGATTGGAAGAAACTGGTAAATCTCACGATGTTATAGAAACAGGCTACTCAGTGGATGATGTAAAACCCAAAAAGAAAAAGGAGTACAAAAAATCAGAACTGCGCCTTATAGAGTCTCTCGACGGAGTATGTGAGAGAATCCTGGAATACAATATTCATAAGGAGAGAGAAGACAGCACTAGGTTCGCCAAGGGGATGAGCCAGACTTTTCAAACTCTTCATGGACTGGTTGATAAAGGGGTTAAAGTTGAACTTGGGATTCCCTATGAGCTTTGGGATAAGCCAAGTGTTGAAGTTACAAATATGAAAACTCAGGTAATTATTTACTTCATAGACTTAAGATTGTGTGACAAGAGACCCACAAGAAATTGATTATTGTTCTATTTAATTTATCTAATAAATAATTTTTAGTGTGAAACACTTCTGGAGGAAAATGAAGCTGATATAGAAAACTGGTATTTCCAGCACCAAGAGGGTGGGGAGCCTCTAAAGACATTTTTATGTGAAAAAATAGTTCTTAAGGGACAAGATACAAAGTGCTTGCATGAACAGCTAAAAGGTGAGACAGAGGATGATGTGTCACCAAGTACTTCTAAAAAACAAGGAAACAGAAAGGAAAATAAAAAAAGAAGTAAAGTAAAAGAAGATTTGTAAACAAGTTAATACTTTTACTGTTGTTACCAGTTCGTGTGATATAAATAAAAAAAGGATTGGTTGCTTTATAAGTTGAATAAGGTTTTATCTAAAAAAATCTGATAATTTTTAAGCATTTACCTTTTACATTAAGTATATAAACATTTAGAAAATTTTTGCATTGTGATTTTGTCTTCATACTTTCATTACGTAGGATCAGTTTTTTAATATACACTATACCTTTGTGATTTTTTACAATTTATGCCATAAAGACTGTTATTTTAAAAATATGTAATAATTGTGAATAAAAGACATGGAAAATGTTTTAAGCATATTAACTTTGTACTGAGAAACTTTGAAAAATCTTTATTCCAAGATTGGAAAACTGGTGGGTGGGTTAACTTTTTTTCATAATTCAATTTAGATGTTAAATGCACATTACGATCTAATCAAACTAATATATTTACAAAAACTTATACTAACATTGGCATAATATAATAAAATCTTAGTTTTAGCTTTTTTCTTCAGCCTTCCTTTTTCGTTCTGGCTTAACCTTTCCCCTAAGTGCCCTCATTCTAGTCATTTCTTCCTTAAAGTCTTGATGTTCATCCCTGAATAATCCATAGAATCTTAATTTCAGCATTATCTTCCCTGTTTCAATATGTCTTGGATAATATGCATGAACTTCTTTCCGTAAATGTACAGGTTCTTCACTATAATTTAAAATATTATTAAACAAATAAAAATCACAGAAACTACACTATGTTATCAACTAAATACAATAAGTAGGTACCTGAAAAGCTTCACCACTCTCATGGACTTTTTGTTAGTAGTTCTAGCAACTTCCCCAAATATCCTGCTGCTTAGGTAGTTCATACGACGAGCATACTCAGTTGTTTGTTTTGCCAAATCTGAATACTTTGCATATTTGCTCATTTTTAACTTAATGTATCTTTTTAACGAATAAATATAAATAGGATGGTCAACTTTGGCAAACAATTTTAAGGTTAGGTAGATAACTCCACTATTTCGTTTTTTTTTTTTTAATTCTGGTCTTAGTAAAACTGCAATAGTTGATATAAAGCTGCGTTTAACAACTGATAAGTTATGGCCAAGATCGGATTTTTATTTACATCAGTTTTTATTCCTATAAAGTACTTTTAGGGACGCAAATCGTCATAGAATTGATGGCAAATTAAACAATTTAAAAAAGTGCGTTTGAAACTTCAGAGCTAGTTGTGTTTTTCCGTATTTATTTATAACTCAATATTTTATAAAGAGTGCTTTACATGAATCATCGGATCTCATGGTTTAACGGTTGATGAATTAGCTTAATCGCTATCCTGCAATTAAAAATGAAATTAAAAAGTTGTACCACTATCGGATAGCACGTGTCTTTAAAAAACTGAAAAATTCGATGCGTACCGTCCGTCCGATGCAGACCAGTGGACGCTTACCTAATGGCGGCGTTCCGCAGGCGTAATTTGCGTAGCGTAAGTGTCAAAATTTCAAAACCTGATTAGTTTGTTTTTATTTTAGGTTACCTTATAATTTTGACAGTTTAGCTACGCTTTTATGCCCTGGGACACGGCCATTAAAAATTCTAATTCTTCTTAATTATTTGGGATTGGGAACCATACATTCCCGACTAGTGTAAAACGGCGAAGTAATATGACCGCCTATTATTGATTTTTTAAATTTCTTTTGGAGAAGTCCCAAACTTCTCACTTTGTTCGTGTTTTTTCTTTACCTCTAGAGTAGCGGTCGTCACACTTTTCTGGGCCACACAGGGCAATGTGGGTGTCAGAGCCCGGGCTGCAGAATTATGTGACGCCTTCACATTAGGTCACATAGATACCCTCTTGCAGCGGGCTAACGTACTCAGACAGTCAGACGTAGTCGCCGTTCGCCGGATTGGAACGAAACATCTGTTTTGATTTTGTTTATTAAGTATCTATATCTATACTGTAAAATCTATTATTATGTTGGAAGTGATTTTCTTTCCTTCCAAGCCAACCAACAAATTTTTAAGTCCTGTGTTAATAAACTACCTTTTACTTCACTTAGTAAAATCACAGTACGATAAAAAAGAATAAGGATAACTAGGCAGCTATCTTACCAGAATAAAATCTAAATTGCTCGAATTACGTTGGAGTTCTCAGGGTATTACAGAATAAATTTATATAAAGTTTTATTAAATATTTTAGTCAGTATTCATTAAGAAAGAACATGTAATAGGAATTCCAAAGAACAATAACGTTTGAAACAAAGAGTAGTGTGGGAATCTACAATGCCCTGACCCTTCACACCTTCGAGCATGAACCTATACAGGCAGCCTGCACTTGACCGTGAGAACAAGCGTGCAAGGGAGAAAGAAGAATACCCATTTGATAGCCGTATAACCTTTTTCTCTCGCCCGACGTTCCTAATTGGATGGCGGGGAGGGGTATGTACCCCGCCCATTAATCAGCCCTCTCCGCGGACCAATCAAGCACTTGAAGCGAGAAAGAGAGACTTATACGGTTATTTTTCTCACTCTCTCACACGACTGAGCGACAAGGCTGTCTTTGTAGGTATATGCTCGAAGCTTATCCTTAAAAATATTTTTTTCGCTCGTAAGTGTTTTTGAACGTAGCTGGATGATCACAACCCTGATTTTTGACATTGACACTTGTAAGTGTCAACATCGTTTGATGTTTGTGTGACGTCCTCATAAAAAAATTGAGTAAACAAAAATAAATAAGTTTAACCCCGTCTGTGAAGTCAAATCAATTAGTTTAAATTACTGTGCTGTATCCAAACATATTAAAAGTGAAATTAGTTTTCTGTTCCAAAACACCTTTTATTTTAGAGAATAAAAACCAATAAAGACCTAAAGATGATTGACAAATAAATTATAGACTAACAAACTGCCCTTAAGGTATAAAAGCGTTTAAGTATGTCTGGGCACGCAGTTGTTGTTTGGGAATATGAGATAAGAACTGGATATTGGAAACCATATAGCCCTGAAGTTAGTCAACATCTCGAGAGAGCCAATGCCAAACAGTTAACAAGGGTATTATTGTCTGATGCAGATCCTAATTTGCAAAATTATTATGTTAATTTAAGGACATTAACACAGGAGTTGGAATATTCAGGTAAAGTCTTTTATGGTTTGTACCTATCAGGTCACAATTTGTTTATGATTATGTCAATCAGCATTTTAGGTCAGAAAAATTTAGGTACACTGTTTTATATTGGATTCTAACACTCATATATAGTTCTTTTGCTTCATGATAGATACTACATTCTTTTAATTAGCCTTCACAAGCCCACATATTTTAAAAAATATTCTTTAATAGATATTGTTGTCCCAGTACGACGAAAATGTTACCCACCTTCATCGCCTGCAGGAAAAGGTGCTAAATGGGAATGTGTAGGCTCTGATCATGATTGGCATGCCTTTGATATGGATATTCAATGCCTAATTGAAGAAGCATGGGCCAGAGGTGACCAAACAATTGATATAAGTAAGACTCATCTGGGGTTTCCATATGTGATCAATTTTAGTAACCTTACACAAATGTGGATAGCCAATGGCTATGTTAGGAGTGTAAGGAGAATTAAACAGGCACCCTATCCACTGGTCAAAGTAAGATTGGAAGAGCTTGCCCCTATTACTGGTTAGTTAAGACTTTTTAATTTGAGTTTAGTTTTGTTTAAGCTTAATTTTAAATATAATATAATGTTGTTATTTCTACATCCGGCTTTAATAAACATATTTTTATAATGTGTAATGTTGTTGTGTGTTGTTATAAAAACTAAGAAACATCTGTATCTTCTTTACAAGAGTGTTAATAAATATATATTTAAGAGTGGATCATTTGTATTTCAGGAAGAAGAAATGGAGATATTAGAAAACCATATCCTAATAATCCACAACAAAATCAAACAGCAAAAGTTATAGGTACAAGTGCAGCTTTAAATTCTACATCAGATACCAATAAAAAATCCAGTAGTAAGAAGAAATCTTCCTCCAAGAATGGAAAGAATGGCAATGAGACAACCCCTACAAATTTGGCCAGGGTCATTTTAAACAACCTAAATATATTTGGTAAGCTTATCAGCTTTGTCATTAAGCTTGGTGGGTGAGTACTAACCTAACAGACCATCTGGCCTCAATGGAGAGTTTGTGACTTACTTACTTTTGACCCTAATCAGAAAAAACCAAGATATTTATGCACTAAAAAATACTAGATCAGTACATGAAAATAAATTATAATAAATATATTTAAAACCTAATTATTCCTTAGAATATATTTCAGCTATAAAGACTTTTATTTTGAGTTATTGTTTTGAGTGTATTATGTCTTCTGAAAAAAAAAAAAGCAATTACAGTGCTTTAGCCTTTATTTGTCAGTACCTGAAAGAAAGCAGAAAGGTCTTTTCAGTAATTTTCATTACTAAATTCATTTTACCACAAAATAAATATATTTGTTTTACATAATATGTAATGTAGAATTTCTGTATTTGTTTCATAAAATAATATATTTGTCCTTTTTTTAATGAGCTCTTATAATCATACATATGTTTTATCTTTTTACCTACCTGAGATTTATTTATTTTCTTTAATTTAGTTGTTCAAATATGAAATCAAATTTTGCACCATTTCTAATGAACCTCAAATTTTCCACCAAATTATTTATTGTTATACTTAGGGATGTAAAAAGCTCAATTTTTAAGCAATAGTGGCTACCCAGCCAAGTATAAAAAAGTTGGTGACAGGTACCTAGCCAACTCTCCAATGTAAGTATTAACTAAGTAGAATTACTAACAATTTGATTGTAATGTATTTTTCAAAATTTTTAAAAATACAATGCTTAATTTTGATGTCCTAAATACTACTATTAATTAAAAGGCAAAAATAAGTTTTTACTTTATATAGGGCCTATTTATTAAAATAAAGATTCCTATAATATTTAAAATTGCATCCATTAAAGTCCTTCAGCCCACTGATAAGCAGTAGTACTGTTATGGACTTTAAATATATGTGTTTAGTTTACATAATTGTAGGAAGTTAGGGTTATTAATTTAGTTAAATAATATATTTTAATAAATTATTTTAGTTTTTTTCTTAATCTTACAATTGTTGCAAAGGATCCTGAAAACGCAAGAGTCATCCGTTTTGCACTTTTCTTAGTTCCTGTTTAAAAAAAATTCTTCCAGCTAATTCCAAACTTTTTGATTATTTTCCACTTTTCGAGAAAGGGCGACAGAAACTTTCGTAAAGTTTACTTTAAATTTAAACGTTGTACTGTAAGACATTACCATAGTTACATTCCATTGTTAACTTAATTTTTAATAAAATGGTGTAAAACGACGATTCCTGTTATTTTATATTTATATGAGATGTTGCGGAACATTAATATGTTAATGAGCATAAAAATGTTATTTACAAAATTATAAATAATATATAAAAAATAAGAAAAAAGTAATTTTGACTGCTTAAGTGATCTTGATAGTAATACATGATACATTCTTATGATATTCATCTTTGTGTGATGACACGCTTTGCCAAAGTTTTTTCTGATGGTGTTTAATAGTTCTTAATAGAACAATAAATGTATAAAGTAAATTTTGTTTAACATATTTTTGTTAAATACAAGGCACCCACTTTGAAACATTTAAAGTATGATTCCCTCCACATGGAAACTTAATATTGTTTTGTTTAAAGGACACAAATCAACTAATAACAACACGACCGCCTCATCTCAACCCATAGAAAACCGTACTCTCCTAGATGGCGACAGCAGTAGCACCAAATCAGGTCGGAGGCCGAGTCTGGATACTGTCTCAACCTATTTAAGCCAAGAGAGTCGGGAAAGTCAAGCTACAGCTTCTACAGCAGACTTGATTAACTGTAGTGGAAGTGATGATGGTGTGGTGGATGGGGTTGACAATGTGGCTTCTATAATTGGTAAGATTCAGTTAAAATTTATTAAAAAAACTGTTTAATTTTTTATTATAAGTATAATTTTTTATTTTTTTTCTTAGCTTTATTAAAAGTAACCATATATGATCTAATTTTTGAGAAGATACCTTAACTATCACATCATAGGAAATTTAATTATATATTCCCATAGGTAAACTAATCTACTAAAATTAATTTTTTTTGCACAGGTTTGGATCCAGCCAGTGCTACCATCTCTCGCTTTGTTCGAGTCTCAAAACCAAGTGAGTGGGCTCCAAGGCAACCGTGTCCCCTCTGCCGCCAAACTCTAAAACCATCTCTGCTAGTAATAGCACTTCCGTGCAACCACGTTTTGCATTTAGATTGTCTGAACTATTCTTTGACTGAACTGCAAGAGGCGGGGGCTCAGTTGCATATACAGTGTGCAGTGTGTGGTTGCATATATGGGGAGAAGCATGGCAATCAGCCTCCAGGAACCATGGAATGGGGAGTGATCGAAAGAAGTTTACCCGGGTTTCAAAATTTTAGAACCATACAGATTGTATATAAGTAAGTAATCCTTAAAAATATCACAGACACAAAGCATTATTCCAAGGAAATTTAAGAGTTATGTAATATCCCATGATTAAATCAAATAAGTTTGATATGTTAGTCTAAGATCCGAATTAGGGACGACCTTCACCCATCCCTTAACTGGAAGAAAATTATTTTTTATTAAATATAGTATATAAACAAATGTATTGCAAATGGGTTGCCTAAAAAAATATAATTAAATAAAAAAAAAAAAAAAATTTGGATAATTTTTTTATAATGTCAGTTCTTACTTTTGTATTCTACATATAGTACTAACATAGTACTTAACTTTTTTTCTTTAGGGGCATTCCATAGTGACTGACGAGACATTTGACTTCGGAATTTTACTGACAATGGGTCATAATTATTTTATTGAAACTTAAACATTTTTAAAATACATCTTGACACATAGGTAAATAACTAATAAACAACATGCCCGTGTAAAGAAATAGCCAATATTTTATGAGTTCTTTGTAATTATAACTTTAAGGAATGTGGCTGCTGGATCGAGCTGTTTCAATTACTTTTAAAAAGTAATTTAATTATCAATTAAAACTAAAAGTAATTGAATATTTTAGCAATTACTCTGTTTAAATTAACACATATATTAAACACAATACACTAAACAAACAAAATATTTATACTAATTTGCATCATACGCGCACGTCTCACTATTCAAACTGCTTTTTCGGCAAGTTCGACATTAAATTACTCTAAAATAAAAATTTATTTTTTCCTTTCTCCAAACATCAATAGATTTTTTCACAAAAAAAAAAGTATAAAAACGGTGGCGGTAAGCATCAATCAAAAATATTAAATCGGCGCGGAAGCGGCGTTCGCCGGATTCAAAGCGGTCCCCTCTTTCTAGCTTGCCAAAATTCCTGCAGTTTTTCCATCAAGAAAGGTAATTGAATTATTTATTAGGTAATTTAATTAATTACTTTCTAAGTAAATGCATTACTTGGGATTCATAAAACTCAATTACAAATTACGATTACATTATTTTATTAATTGATAATCCAAATACAATTACCTTTTTAAAAAGTAATTGAATTAATGTAATCCAATTACTGAGAAGTAATTGAATACGATTTTTCAATTATTTTAATTTAATTACCGACAGCTCTGCTGGTGGCACACTGAAAAATCCGCCTCTCTGACCACAGTGTCTTACTTTCAAGTGAGATGGTTTTCTTAACATAAAATATATTCTATATATTTCTGTTTTTATCAAAAATTACATTGATAGCTTAAGTAGAAACAATTACAAAATATTGTTAAATCAGTTGTTATTCATAAAGTTTTATATAAATTATTAAACATAATTAAGAAACTACAAACAAACACAACGCAAACAAAGGATCAAACATACTAATAACAATATATCAATGAACGTATCTTATTTGGAAAATCTATAACTATTAATTTAGTTTCAGAAAAATATTAACTTTTTCTGCCAATTTGGTAGAATATTTGTTTTTCCGACGGCTTATTTTAGGCTGAAAAAAAATCATTCCATTGAGAGCCACAAAGAGCAACAAAACTACAATCTGTAGCTTTTAAACAAAATTCCATGATATATTAATTATAAGCCAGAGTCCCGCCAGTCACATATGACTGCTGGGACATATTTTAAAACAATCTCAAAACTATAAAATTAACTTTTTAACAGTTATAGAAAGCTTAAATAGTTCGCCACATATATTGTTATTTCTAAAAAAAAATGATAAAATCATATTTGAGGTAAGAAAAATAACTTTCATCTCTTTTTGCGTAACTGGTGGGACATGAGCTTATATTTAAACAAAAAATACCCAAAAACTTACTTATCTTTTCATTTGAATGATATGTAGTTACAATATATCATCAATACAATCATCAGCCCGCTAAAATTATTTAAATGGCTAAAAATATTGTTGCTAACCTAATGAACATTTGCCTAAACAAGTCAGTAAGACTCAAAAGTTTCTATAGAGAAAAAGTCCGTTTTTTTTAACAAATTAATGAAATATGGAGTTTTAACTGTGAGTTGGTACTAAATTAAAAATTATCGAAGGAATTTTAAAATTTATGTCATTTTCCTCTTTTCATAAATAAAGCCCTAAAAGTTTTTGTAATTTAAAATGAAAGACACTATTAAAATTTTTATTTATAAAATTAAAGAAAAAAAGTGGTATAACAATACTGTCATGTAGAATAAAAACATAAGAATTTACATTATACAGGAAGTATGATTTTTTTTTCTTTTGTTTTAAAATTATTTATAGCCTTGACCATAACTTTTTAGGCAAACGATTTGCAATACATTTGTTTAAAAACTATATTTGATAAAAAATAATTTTCATCTGTTGGCAGATGGATACAGGTCGCCTCTAATTCGGATCCCTGACTAAGAGGTTTAAAGTAGAATATTCAACTGTAACAATAATAAATACTATTGAATTAGATCAAAGACAAAACAATCAAAGCAGTCTCAGTGCCACTTAATAATAACATTAATAAAATGTTTTTTTTTTAGTATTCAGTCTGGAATACAGGGTCCCGATCATCCGAATCCTGGAAGGGAATACTATGCGGTTGGATTTCCTAGAGTAGCATATCTTCCTGACAATCCCAAAGGAAGAAAAGTCTTACGGTTGCTTAGCGAGGCGTGGCATCGAAAACTGATTTTTACAGTAAGTTTTTGCTTAATATACAGAATTAAATATAAATTTTGACATACAATGTTTGGATGAAGTTATTTCCAAACTAAATCTCCAGCTTCGGTGGGGTGATCATGTTGATGGTATCTCCAGAAGACAGTCGAATATTTTTTTTTGTTCTTGCAGCCCATCTCATTGTGAATTAAAAAGGTAGGTATGTTTTCTGAGAGTGTTTTTTGGCTTGTAGCATAAAGCTACCCATAGTAAATTACAGAAGCACAGAAGCAGTGGTCGTAATACCATATAATATTAAAATATCTGTGTGTAGAGATAAACCTATTAGGTCAATGCTTAGTGACCGTTTCATCATTTAAAACAATATCATCCAGACTCACAACATATTTAAAATAAGTAAAGCTACTTTTAAAAACATTTAATATAGTTTTGGGTCATTTTTTCAAAGGTCACCTGTAATTGTTTTATTTAAGTTTTCTTGCGTAGTATTATGAGATCATATTATAGTGCCATTAGCAAAGAGAATAAACTTGCACTTTATTTATTAAATGGTCGGGAAATGTTTACCAGTGATCTCAAGGCTTACTCTCCATTGAAAAATCGTTCTTTTTACAGCTAAGTGAAAATAATAAGAATACTTCTCTTAGTGTTAAGAGATACTTAAGTTTCTGTTAAGTATAAGTAGCAAAGCTTAAAGAATTACAATACATTCAGGTTAAATTGTCAAACCCAGCTGTCTGTGACAGTTTGTTTAGTTAGAATCGATAATACTTGATAACTTTTTATACAAGTATGTCCAAAGCGCCACATTTGTTATAATGTGTGATTACAATGTTGCTACAGAAACAGTAAGTTTAAATATTTATTTATTAATTTCACGGGCATTGCCCAATCTTTAAAAATATAAAAAAATAAAACTATATTATAACATATCATAATCACACAATAATACATTATCACAATAAGTTGCATTAAAAGAAGTGATAAATTAATAAAACATTAATGATGCCCATAATGGTTTCTAAAAAGCCCTTGGATACATGAAACAGATCTATATTAAGCTCATTAGAATTTTTCATGATGTGTATATCATTTAAATGTTTTTTCAGTTCTTGTTCTGATTATTTTTTGTTTTGACTAGATATTTTTCTGGTTAGTATCTGAAGCAGGTCAAATAGTATAATAGTTACTGAAATGTCAAAAAATGTTAAAAAACAAATTTTTTAAATAATAATATAGGCTGGGATGTTTCGTGGAACATTTTTTAAAAATTTGTATGTTTAACTTTTTCAGTAACCATCTTATATTTATTCACCAAAAATTTGACCATACTACGTTTTTTTTGTAACTGTACAGTTTTTTTAAGGTGTTCTCTGGTTTGACGGTCTGATTTTATGCATTTTTTTTTTTTTTTGTGAGTACCAATAAAGAGATAGAACATTGAAGGTTTTAACATTTATTTATAAGTGTTTTAAGAGTATACATATAAATTTTTAGCTAAAAATATTCATTAGAACCAAAGTTATAGCGCTCTGAAGACACCTGCCTCAAAAAAATGGACGCTCACTCCCTCCACGAAATCTGACTTATCTGAAACTAAAGCTTAAATACATGGAATAGACTATTATGAAAAAAATATTTTGAAAATTGAATTTTTGTAAAATATTTAAAATTTTGGGGTAATGTGATAATGGACCATTCCGTGCTTTGATTATATTTACGTGGCCTCTCGAGCCTTTATTTTTGAGGTTGGAAAAAAATGTTTTATATAAAAGTTGTAGTTTTTTTCATATTATTTTTTAAAAGTATCAGTAAAAAATTATCATATTAAAAAAATGGAAAAATATAGGCAACTTCAACTTTTTTAAATGGAACACTCAGTATATTATGCGCTACAACGAAAGATTTTTTTTCTGATTTCAAATATATTTACATTGATGAAATTTGGATGAACCATTTGTGATAGATTTTAGCTTAAATTATAAATAAATTGCAAAACAGTTTCATATTAGTATCAAGAAAGCGATGGAAACAATAAAATTGTTATGTTGCTAAATTTAGAATTTGGTGAGCGTTTTCTCTGGACCAATAATTTTTATTTTTACGATTAAATATTCCTGCTATAGTAAAGGAAGACTCGTCGGTAAATAGAATTTTGTATAAAAACTCTAGAGCGTGCTGCTTAAACCTAGCTATTTTCAATACATAGTCAAGGTCGGTCCTCATGTTTTGTTCAGAAAGATTCAGGACAGACAAAAATTTATAAGGATAAATTTGTAATATTTTAAGGTTGAATAAATTTTATAATATGTTTTATTAAGTTCAGATGCCACATCTAGGATGGATATTTCAGGATTTTCTAATATTATTAAAAGTAGTTAGTGCTAGTCCAGTAGAAAAAGTATAATAATTATCCTGATAAAAAACAAGGATATTCAAATCTTCGTTTTTATTTCGTGCTACGGTCATTTTCTTTATTTTTAAGCTTTTCCGTTCATTAAACTTTCTTGCCATATATTTAATAATGTCTAAAAATGTTACCCTTTGTTAAGGATATAATAAGTGATATTCCCTTTGCACTGTCGTCACATTATTATTGTTGCCATGAAAAAGACATTCAATAGCGATTTTTGTTCTTCTGAATAGCCCATCGACAAGAAAGCAATATAAATTATTACTAATAGTTAAAATGATTAACTTCAACTTTTTACAATATCGATACATAAGATTTATTATACCTAACAATTTTATTGGTTTTATGGCATTCTTGATACTAATAAGATTTTTTTAAAATTTACTTATAATTTAAGCTAAAATATCTTGAAAATGGTTCACCCAAATATCATCAATGCATATATATTTGAAATCAGAAAAAAAAGATATTTCGTTGTAGCGCATAATATACAGGGTGTTCCATTTAAAAAACTTGAACTTGCCTATATTTTTCCATTTTTTAATGCAATTTTCTTTTACTGATCATTTCAAAAGATAATATGGCAAAAACCTACAATTTTTATATAAAACATTTTTTTCTATCTTCAAAAATAAAGGCTCCAGATGCCACGTAAATATAATCAAAACCCTGTACAGTTACAACTATAAAAATTCTAACTTACCATTAGTCTGTGATACCTAAAATAAATTTCACAACGTAAATAACTACACCAATTTTTCCTAAACATCTTTACACTTGTCTGTACTTCTATAAGCATACATATAGAAGGGTCTCAGGTATCAAGCCACAATAGTGTCGGCCTCTCACAATCAGTGCTCCGAATACCTGCCTCTTCTAACTGCTGTATCTTTATAATGGCTTTGAATTTTGAAAAATCACTTTACCACCATATTCTAGACATATTGAGAAAACAATTTATGCAAAAAATCAAATAAGAGAACCTCTTTAAATAAAAAAAAATACATTAGTTTTAATTTTTTTGGCCAGCATGTGATATTTTTAATTAGTGATATTTACTATACTTTATTCGTACATATATTTGCTGATGGCTGTAAGTACTTCATTTTTATATTAATTTTTTTTTCTGTTATTTTTTTGTCATATTAATTGATAAAATTAGCTTTGAAACAATGATTTTTATTAGAATTTTTTATCGCAGATAACGAGATCAAACACGACTGGATGTGAAGATGTAGTATCCTGGAACATTCCACATAAGACTGAGATTGGACCAAGCAACAATAACCACAGTTATCCTGATTCTGGATATCTAAATAGTGTGTTAAGGGAACTTGAAGCTTTGGGACTGGTTGAAGAGAGTGGGGAGAAAAGATAAAAGAGAATGAAACCGCAGAAATTAAAATTTTAATAGCGTAGATCCATTTTTTCGTATTTTTGCAGAATTTTTAGTTTTATGTTGCATTTTTTATGAATATTCTGGAGAAATTTGGAAGAATATAATGTCATAAATAGAAATTAGGACAAACAATTTCTGTCCCGATAAATTGGAACATAAAGTGTATAACATAAAGTAAACATTTTCTTAACCCCTTTTTTGTTGGTTCGTTTTTGAAAGCGTCGTGTTTTTTTCGATGCGTTTTAATAAATTCAAAGCCGCCAACTTTTAAGAGAGAAGATATCACAACTCGAGTTGGGGCAGAAGTGTATGGACCCAAATATAGACTTGCAGAGTCCCTAGGAAAAACTCCCACCCTCTTTCAAGCTGATATCTATGCAGTAGATATCTATGTAACCGAATGTGCCAAGAAAGGCCTATGGGGAGAAAGTATCTACATCCAACTGGACAGTCAGGCCTTCTTAAAGGCTTTAGCTTTATGCTGCTTTGACTTAGGCTTACCTGGGAATGCCAACAATCTCTTAATCAATTGGCCACAAGCAACTCTAATATGGGTGTCAGGACTTGAAAAAGTGGAAGAAAGATATTAACAAATTTGCCCCCCGGAACCCTATGAAAACGGTCCTATCCGCTTTCTGTTTAAAGTCAGGGAACCCTTTTTCCTATAAAGGCGGTTCTGTCCGCCTTCTCCGTGAAAGAGGCGCCGGTGACTTCAGGGGCACCTTTCGAAACGGAATCACCCGTTTCGGTCGGCGCATCTTTGTCTGCTTGTGACCTTAGGTAGCACCTCTCGAAACGGATTTATCCGTTTCGCTCAGCGCACCTTTGTCTCTTTTTTCCTATGAAAGCGGTTCTGTCCGCTTTCTGTTTGGAGCTAGGGAAGTAATAGTCAACCACGGCAGAGCCCCGCATTACCGCAGTAAGGCTAGATACTCTGAGAGGTCGCCCTGTATCTCAGAGGCACCGTTGGAGACACCTGTTTAAGGCACAGGATGTCATTCACTCATCAGCACGGTATGCTAACACCTTGAGTTAAGCCCTATGTTCATCTTAGCTTCGGATCCCGTTCCATACGCTAGCCAAAAGAGTTGCCGATATCCAGCAACTCTAGCGCATGTTCCAAAAGATCCTACTGGGCCCAACCACGACAACGACGTGTGAACACAGCGGTTGGAGGAATTAGGGGTATCAACTAATGTAGGGTATCCACAAAAGATCTTCCTAGGTGGGAGTAGAGCTATGTTGAGCTGAGCGACTCTATTCATTACAGTACAATACAATACAACCTCTTTATTTGGAATTTAATGGATTTCATATTCATTTTTAGTAGCAACAGAATTAATTTAGATCATAGAAGAAATTTGTGATTTTAATTAGAAAATAGTGAAAGGTAGCAATAAATGCCTGAAATACTGAAACCCAAAAAGTCAGTATTTGTTGTTTAAACACCAGTGAATACCAAAATATTTTTATTGAAAACATCAAAAAAATGGGACACTTTAAAAAATGAACCAACAAATATGGTGACCCATTAAAAAAATGTTAATTTTATGACATATGTCTTTTGTTGTAATTAAAATAATTTTAATAAGTTTTCTTTGGGCTTTGAGGGGAAATACGCAAGATGGCCAATTTACATTTTTTAATATGAGGAAGGCCACAAATATGGACCGTTAAATGACCCTGTACAAAGACTTACAGTAATATAAGCTAGAATATACTTTTTTTTGGCTTTAAATAATATTGCTTTTCTGTATTTTATTATGACGGTTTTTTTTAAGACTTACACGTACCAAAAACTAAAAATAAGGTGATAAAATCGCAAAAAATAAAAAACGAAAAAATGGGGAAAACGCTCTTAATTGAAATTAGGTTTAATTAAATTAGTGGAAAATTTTATTTTTAAAAATATCTATTCTTGTTTGTAGTTGCAATAACCGAAAGGTCTCTATTATGGTCTGCTAAACGGGCTTCCGACAAAAAAATGATTCTACAGTATCCGATACAAGTTTAAAATTACGAAAGACTTTCAAATCAAACAAAGAAAAATATTTCTAGATTAGTGACTTGATTTGTTACTAATTTAATAAAAATTAAATACCCGGTGGAACAAGCCCTGCCACTTCATCAAAAAATGACTCAAGCTTACAATTAGCTGTTTTTACAGTTCGAAAGATTTCTTGCGTGAAATTTTTCTCGCTTTAATTTTTATTATTGCGCAGGCGCACTTTTTAGTTTTTAACAATTGCTGCAATTTTTCTTTCATGCAAGAAGAATATGACAAGGGCTATTTTTGTTGCAACAATCGGCTATTTTGGTGATTATTATAGTGAATTTGAGGTATTAACCTTAACTATTTGGACACACTATATAATTAAGTTAACATACCGGGTGACAACGAAATCACTACCCCGCTCTTTATTTTTTTGAATGAAAACATATGGCTTTCAAATTTTAGGATGACACATTATATCATAAGATGCCGATTTTGGATATTATAAAATGTGTCTATCACTTCCGGTTTAACCGGAAACGACCGCAACATTGATTTTTCAATGGAATACCCTGTATATTTTTCAAAATTAGGATTTTACGGATCATTTCTGATATAAAATCTAAATTATGTCCCATACCTATCTCTGCTTGTTTTTGAGAAAAGGGCAATTGAAGATGTCCAAACGACCGCACATTATGCAGTTTTATGGGAAAACAAATAAATGTTATAAAAATGTATTGTGCCTAATTTAATTCTATCTAAAGACTCTATCTTTGGTGGTCATAATAAAACTACTTCCGGCTTTACCGGAAGTGCTGCGAAAATTGACTTTTCTAATAATGTTACTCCAAAAATTTTAATGCAACACCCTGTATATTTTTTAAAATTTGGATTCTACGGGTCATTCCTGATATAAAATCTGTTTTAAGTCATATACCTATCTTTGTTAGTTTTTGAGAAAAAAAGAAAATTGTTTTTCCCTATAACTGCATAATGTGCGGTCGTTTGAACATTACAATCGCCCTTTTCTCAAAAACTATCAAAGATAGGTATAGGATATAATTAAGATTTTATATTAGGAATGACCCGTAGAATCAAAAAATTCGTAAAAATATTATACCAGGCGTGTTGCCCAAGATAGAGTCTTTAGAATAAATTAAATTAAACATAATTCAATTTTATAACATTTATTTGTTTTCCCATAAAACTGCATAATGTCCTGTAGTTTGGACATCTTTAATTGCCATTTTCTCAAAAACAAGCAGAGATAGGTATAGGATATGATATAGATATTATATTAGAAATGATCCGCAGAATCGAAATTCGGAAAAAAATACAGGGTGTTCCATTGAAAAAATCAAAATTGTTGTCGTTTCCGGTCAAACCGGAAGTGATAGACCCATGTTATAATATACAAAATCGGCATCTTATAATATAATATGTCATTCTAAAATTTAAAAGCCATATGTTTTCATTCAAGAAAATAAATGGCTGGGTAGTGATTTCGTTGTCACCCGTTATACCCCTATCCGATGTTTAGCGTTGGTTAAAATTTATTTATAAACAACAATACAAAAATTCATTTGTGCGCCTAATTCAAACTTATGTCTTACCAAATAATTAAATAAGTTGTTTTCAGATTACAACAATACATTTCAAACTGTATATATTTTAATTAAAACTGCATGCAAGAAAAAATGCATCAAGAAAACTGCATGCAAGAAATCTTTGATACTCTAAAGACACCTTATAACATATGATACCAAGTTTTAATAGTTGAGCATAAAAATCTTATAGTACCAAATCCGAATTAGAGGCAACCTTCATCCATCGCCATGCCTTATGAAAACCATTTTTTTATTAAATATAATATATAAATAAAAATAGCGCCATTTAATATATTTCTTTCAACTTGTAGAACCGTTCAGAACCCTTCTTGAACTGTCAAGAAAGTTTCCTTAGAATGACTTCCATATAAAAGGATTATGGTGTTGTTCGGGCTGTTCTAGAGCATTAAAGGAATGCACTATTTACACGTATTCCTTTTATGCTCTGGAACCGTCCGGAACGACACCATAAGTGTTACTTTTATGTTACAATCTTTTTGCAGAACAGTTGCAGATCGGTTCAAGATGTTATTACGAGGGTCACTACTTATATTTTGAGCCTAATAAAGAAAAAACATCAACTTATCATTGAAAATGGTTTTATTGTTTTTCAAAATATTCTCCTTTAAGATCTATACACTTTTGCATTCCAATGGAGACACCCCAAAACATGGTTTTTGAATACATTAACAGCTTCTTCGGTCGATGTAAATCGTTGTCCACGCAACTTATTCTTGATTGTCGGAAACAAAAAGAAGTCATTTGGTGCCAAATCAGGACTGTCCGGCGGTTGTCCCATTAATTCGATTTTTTGAGCTGTCAAATAGTCGGTTGTGACACGAGATTTGTGACTGCTGGCATTGTCATGATGAAGGATGATCCGACGGCTCGCATTTGTTTTCCTGGTTTCACTTCGGGTAAACAAATGGTGGTGTACCATTCAGAATTGACCGTTCTTTGTGTCTTTAACGGTACTGTTGCCACATGACCGGTTTTTCCAAAAAAACAGGCGACCATCTGTTTCGAAGTGCTTCGAGCGCGAACAACTTTTGTTGGATTCGGCTCATCCTGGAAGACCCACACAGTCTTTGTCAAATTGTGTGGGATCCAACGAGAACAAACTTTTTTCACAGCCAAATGATCATGCAAAATTTTATTTATGCTGGTGGAACTAATATCTAAAGTTGCCTCAATCTCACAGTATGTCACGTGACGATCTTGCAATATTCGTTTTTGCACAGCTTCAATGTTTTCGGGCACAACAACTGATTTTGGCCGACCTTCACGACTCTCGTCGGTGAGTGAACGGCGACCTCGATTAAATCATTATACCAGCGCTTCACAGTGGCAAAGGATGGGGCTTCGTTACCAAAAGTGGAAGTTTGCTGATCAAGGCATTGCTGTCTTGGTAATCCACGTCAAAAATCGTAATAAATCATGGCACGAAAATGTTCACGATTTAATTCCATTTTTTTCGCTGACACACTATTTTTAACTTACTGTAAATACTAATCGCGGTCAAATAACAAAATGTTCTGAATAAGGTTATGGTGAAAAATGTCAAGCTTTCCAGCGAAAACGTTAGATGGCGTCTGACAACAGTGTTGCGGCTCAAGTAGTGACCCTCGTAGGAATACACAAAATAGGTTGCCTAAAAAATTTTAATACTCCCTGTATAATGTCAGTTCTTATTTTTTTACTAAATATGACACAATAACACGATACACTAAACAAATAAAATATTTATACTAATATGCATAATTTTTTTCTTCAATTTCATAAAAAAAAATATTTCATTTATTTTAAATTTAAAAAATTTCCAAAGGCTTTATTTATGAAATTAAAGAAAAGAATAGTACTACATTAGTACTGTCATAAGAATTGCATTATACAGGGAGTATTTTTTTTAATTAATCATGCAAATTTATACAATCAGTTTTCATAGAACTATAAGTAAATGTTATGATGTAAGTTATATATATAACATAGATAGTAGAATTAAGTCTTCCAGGATTATCTTTTCTTATATTATACCGGTAATTTTTGAACCCATATACATATTAAAAAACATGACAGATGGTAAACAAAGTTTCGCTGTTAAATTTAGCAATAGACTTAGCAATTTTTAAAAGTTAACAACGGTTTGGAATGTTTACGTCTTTGTCAGTGTTATTCAATGATTTTAGTAGAAAACCTGTCAAAATCTGACATTTTGTTAAACATTCTAAACCGTTGTTAACTTTTAACAATTGCAAAGTCCATTGCTAAATTTAACAACGCGATCATCACTCGGCCATTAGACTATTATTTTTGTTGTATAACCTAGTAAAAAAAAACATGTCCTTAATTTGGCTTAACTTTAAGCTATTCAATTTTTTTTTTTTCTATAAAAAGACATATGCATATGTGATGAGTGATGACATATGTTGTTAAAATTACTACAAGGACATAAACAAAATACAACTGCTAAAATAAAAGCTTTAATTTTCATGGCAGCTATACTAACTTTAAAGCATAAACTGTTTTGTTAAACAAGGCCGATAAAACCTTTTTATTTTCCCTCCTCTAGTCACTTTGTTACATATATTTCTGATATCCATTTAAAAGCTTTCAATGTTATACAAGAAGGGGGAACTATATTTTCTATACTTCAGTCACAGGGTGAGTCAAATGATATTGTAATACCTTAAATCTAGTGTGGTATTCATCTTCACAAGATTTTTTTTTCATTTAATACATGGAATAAAAAAAGACAATACAAATAAAACAAACTATATTTTATTAAAATGGTTAAAATGTATTTTATTGTGTTCTAGACAAAAGTATTTATTTTCAGATTACACCTTGACGTTTTAAAATACCTCCTTGGGATTAATCTGTATCTTTAATATTACCTTGCCGTTTACATAAATGATGGGCAAAAGTGACCAAATTTTCTTCAAAATTCAAAAAATAATCTACATTGCCATATAGAAAATCAACAATTTTTTTTTATTTTGACACTCGATAAAATCTAACAAATGTCAAAATTTGACAGCTGTTATCCTGCTACGACCTTTACCAAGATTATATCTAAAAATTTGATAAGCCCATTTTTTTCGCAATAACATTTTATGTTATCTTGTGTAGTTTTCAAATTACAGGTTTGTCATAAAAAAGTTGTGATTTTTTTAGGGAAATCGCAAGAGTCGAAAATATTTTACCCCAAAATTGAGTGCATTTTAAGCATTTAAAAAATATATTGTGCAGATGGATACTACTCGGTGAGACTTTTGTTTTGAGGTATCACAAAAGGAGTGTTTAAAGTTGGGGTGTGGGGCGTCTGGAGGGTGACTCACCCTTTGTCTGAAGTATAGTGATTGTAGTTTTCTCTCCTTGTTAAACATTTATGCCAAATTTCAATTTTCTATTATATTTTGCATTCATTTTTTTTAATTGACACCCTAGAGGGTATATTGCATAAAAATATGCAAATTTTTATATTAAGAATCAAAAATAAGGCACTTCGGCCAAGTTTCTATTTTTGAGCTGTTTCTCGTTTACATTTTTACAAAGGGTTACCAAGAAACTCATTTATAAAATAGCGGAAAGGGCAAAATCAAGCAAGCCTACTTTTTTGTGTTAATAAATCAGAGGTTTACTATATTTACGCATCGCGACATCGCCTTAAATCACGTGGTCATATTTTATAAAACAAATGAAACCTACCACGTGTAGAATGTCATTAGTGTCACTAATGTCCCTAATAAGATTAACATAGTTGGCACTTAGGTAGTATTTTTAGTCTTCAAATATTATTTTTAAAATATTCAGCCTTTTTAAAGAACTTTAGCCGAAATGTTCGCTGGTTGTTTCAGTATGAACTTTTTAACGGATACTGTAGGTGTTTTAATTTTTTCATATTTTAATTTAACTCATTAGTTATTTTCGCAATACTTTAGGTTTAGATTTACCTTCTCGAAGCAAAGCTTTAATGTTTTTGTTTTTATTTGATTTTATATTTTAGATTTTATTTTGAAACAAAAAAAATATTATCATTAGTTTAGGTTAAAAAGTGTTATTTCTAAAAAAAATGGATATTATTAAATATTTTTTTCTGTCATCTTATTTGTAGGTAGAAAAAATCAATTGTTAAAGTATTGACAAGGATATGTATAGAAATAAACGGCATATAAGAAAATATTACGGATATTAAATATTTTTAAAGTGTATTTGATATTTTAATTAAATATTTATTATTTAAAAATAATAAGTCAGCTTAGTATTATGATGGCGTATTGCATTTATTACTATCAATTTTATATTTTAATGTTTTAAATATGTATAAGATGAATATTTGCAGGCATTTTTAACTTGACTGCTCAATATTTTAGATCGAAGTAACGTTTTGCTTAAAGCAAATTTTCTTTAAAAATATAAAATTTCACGTATATAAACCTGGCTATCCCAATTCAAAAAAATGCAACGAAATTTAATTCAAAATTAGAGGCTTTTAGGTGCTATTTATGTGCGCAATTGATAAATTAGGTGCACTAACGATTTTAAAAATAGTGGAAAAAAAACTGTGGGTCTGCCAGGTTTTAAAAATTTAGCAGACCCATAATCAGATAATTTTTTTAATGATTAAAATAAATAGAAATCAAGTGCTAATTGAGTGCTTTTAGAAACTTAATGGAATTTTAAAATATTTCTCTAAAATAATTTAAAAAATATATTTCTTCGAGATTTCAATCGGTATAACCTGGGTTATGGCAAATGCGCAAAAATGTTTTCATTTTGACATCACATGACATTTTTTTTACCCTGTCGACCCTGGTCATAGTCCAATAACTGAAGACCTGAAAGTACCCAAAGCTGTAAATAAATCTTTATAGTTTTCATCTGTGGCGCATTCTTACGTCTTCGCGAATGCTTTCGAGCGAGAAAAAGTTTATTTCGTTTCCGACGTGGAAACCCGCTGAAAATGGCCCCCCAAAGTCCCAAAAATGAGTTTCCCGCGAATATTTGCCAAAATTGAATTTGAGAATTTTTTTAGACAAAATGAAGATAATCTAATCAAAAAATGGTACCTACCATTTTTTCCTATTTCGCAAAAACGCCGTCGAAAAATTCATAACATTCCACACTGGAAAGATGTGTCAGTATGCTAAAAAATGCAGATAGACAAAACAGTTTTTTATCAAAACGCAAGAAAGATGGTGAAGAAAACTTTTCTGGGATCATTGAACACTTGCTAAGGTCTCATTATAAAAAATAAATGTTAATAACAAACCATTTTTTTAAATATCAATAAATTAATGAGATACTCAACAAAATATTGTGGAAAAAAAACTTTGACCCTTTTTTTAATATTCTAAAAAAATCAGAATGGACCCTAACTCATATGCAATGATAGGTACGGGTTTTCCCATTCCAATGAACTTTGAATGATTAAAAAATGTACACTACTGCCCGAGTAATGGAACAATTCGTCCGCCTGCTTATAAGTGAATCCATGAAGATAGCGGCATTTTTGCGGTAGAGCGGCAGCTGAAATGAGAGGACTTTTGGGTCCCGTTATCTCTAAATCTATCGATTTTTCGAAAAAAATTATAAGGGCCATTTTTGTAGACTACAAGGCGATCATCATTTTTTGTCAAAACAAAAATTCTCCAATTCGCATATTTTGGCAGATATTAGCGGGAAACCCATTTTTCGGACCCTGAGGAGCCATTTTTAGCCCTTTCCCACATGTTAATGTTGAAAAAATATTTTTTCGCTCGAAAGCACCCCAAGTCTTAAGAATTGCGCCACAAGGGAAAAGTGCAGATTTACTTACAGCTTTGTCCCTTTATTTACTTTACTTTCAAGATAGTTATAAGATTATTATATTGTCTTATTTTGTTGGGTCCGATACACATTACGACCGTCTTTATTTAGATTTTTTTGGGAAAAAAACAACAGAATATGCATTGTCTTGAGGAAATTGAAGTACACAGGTGAGGAAGAATGTAAAAATTTTAAAAATGTGTGAAAAAATGAAAAATATAAATTTGCGGATGTTAACTAACCAAAAAAAGCCGCTTTAAGTAACCAGAACTAACCATGATCGACCAGAACTAAGGACTTTTGAAGTTGTTTAAATTATCCCTACATAGATTCTATGAATAAAATTTTAACAATTTTTACGAAGAAATATATATTTTTAATTAATTTAGAGAAATATTTGAAAATTCTATTAAGTCCCTGAAAGCACTCAATTAGCACTTAATTCCTATCTATTTAAATCATTAATTCTGCTAAATTTCCGAAACCTGACAGACCCACAGTTTTTTTTTCAGTATTTTTAAAATTTTTAGTGCACCTAATTTATCAATTGCGCACCTAAATAGCACCTAAAAAGCCCCTTATTTTAATCTAAATTTAGTAGCATTTTTTTTAAGTTGGTTTAGCCAAGTTTATATACGTTAAAATTTCGGTGATTACATTTTTGTACACCACTTACAACAGAGTGGTATAAAAAGCTCTGCCTTCAGCTTTGTAAATGCCATTTATTTATACAAGTAGCTTTTACATTTGTATAGTACCTATCATGACAATACTGAACAAGTACAAAAGGTATGTATTTCTAACATTAAGTAAACAGGGAGCAATATTGTGTATAAGTTTAAATGACGATTTCAAGTATAAATCTCCATTTTGTCTGTTGGTAATTGTCTTTATGAGAGTATTTATTATATGGCGTGTCTCAAATTAATTCGTATCAACAAGAGTTTACTATTACTATTTGTTTTTAATATAAAATATGTCATAATTACAAGAATTTTGCAGTACTGGTTTTTGACATTCAGTTAATCTTGATGCATATCCAGATACCCTTTATATTGAAAATTCTATATTTTAATAAAAATCATCTGTTTTGATCCTATGGCATATCGTATTATACCATATATATTAGAAAAGAACTTTATATTATTTTTTAAGACTTCCTAAGCACTTCGTTCTTTTTGTCTATTTAGCCCCTCCCAGCACAAGGGCCACAAAACCGAAAATATGACTGAAAGCCATTACTGCTCATTGCTCATCTCATCTAATATAATTTAACATATGATGTCAAAAAAATCCATTTTAAATAAAAAATAAAATGTCCGACATTGTTTTCCTAAAACTAGTAAAGAAACCCTTTTAGTCAGTTACTGGTGCAAGTTGCTTTAAAAAAGTTTCGTGAATAACGACAGATTGCCTCCATAATTGAATTGGGCGAAAATGCTTCCTATGCCGGGTTAAAAAAAAAATGAAATCTCGTGATATATCGCTAAAAACAGGATTTTAAAGCCTATAAAAATAAAAAGAGTCCAGTTAAAATTATTGACTTGGAAGGGCAGTGCCGGATTAAGCAAGCGCGGGGCCCGTAGCAAATTCTATCAAAGGGCCATTGATCTGCTGTGAGTTTAGGGTTCAGGGAAAAAACTAGTTGATTAATAATCTCTTAACTTCTTGAAAAAACAATGTAAACAATTTTTCCCAACGGGACCTGCTTTCTTTTAGTGTTTGAATATTAATATTTTACACTCAAAAAAGTTGTATATTAAGTTATTTCTTTCTAAGGTAGGCGCGCCTGTGCGACAGCAGCCACGCGTAACCCTGTTTTTAATATTAAATAAATATTTTTTAAAGAAATTTCCCTCTCTTTAAGAATATTTCTTTGATTTTCGATATCGCTCATGGTTGCTGAGTTATTATCAAAAAGCTGAGACTCTTTTTTTGTTTATATTTATTGATAAAAACAAATAAAAATTTTGATATCCAGAAAAAAATATCTCTCTTAAAATTGGATTTTACATCAAACACAATTCTAACAACTTTTCGCCAACTTTTAGAAATATGCTAAAATTGATATTTATTAGTGCAGCTTTTGATACCGCCACCCATCCATTGTTTGGCTGTCCATTGTACCTATAAGGGGTAGGAGTCCCAAAATTAGTTAAAAAAAACCACGCGAGACTTTCGCGCCTTGGAATTTAAACTTCTTTGGTTCGGGAAATAGTTTATTTTATGCATTGCTTTTTATGCATTTGGTAATGCACTATGTCAGGATTACGAAATGGTCATGAAAAATTCAATTGAAGGAAATCACTCTTCTATAACTTAATATAAGTATATATTCTAGAAAATAAGTTTTTGGTAAATGGTTACTAAATTATACTTAAAATAATGTGGACTGTGTTTACAAATAAATAGATAATTTTAACACTTTAAATTGAGCCATTTCAATTTTGCTACACATCCACACTAAGTGTCGGGTAAGATTGCTTGCATACGTTAGACTTTTTGTAGAGCTGATTATCGAGCCGACTGAAATTCTACACGTTTATACAAGCAACTTTTTCTAAAACTTGTGCGTTTACCGTATGAAATTCGGTGTTTTATTACGCTAAGGAAATAGTCGGTTACCGATTGTCTGACGTGGATTGTCTTAGGGCCGCTTGAACCGATCGTAATTTAAGCTTAGCTTTGAATTAAACTGGGTTTTTTAAAATATCAACTTGCACCGCCTACTTAACTTAGCTTTAAGAAGTCCAAGCGAGGCTTATTAAAAGCCGCCAAAATTATAGGCTTAAAGTGAAAAAGCCCTGTTTCCTAACCTCAAAATTTATTTAATATTTACTATTTGCATTTTTGTGTCAATGTCAAACATAAAATAGAATGGAATGAAGAATTTGATGATATGGCCACTTTAAAAATATTGGAATTTGGGTTTCCGAGACAAGTTTATGTAATAAATAATCAACTCCAGGAATTGCCGGATTTAACCTTCTTCAGAAAATTTAGGCTGTACAATTATCTCAAATTTCAAGTTATCTTTGTTTTGTTAAATGTCAAAAAGGTTTTATCAAAAATAATCATACGGACTTAAGAATAATTACACAAGTCCACAAAAAAAAATGGTGTGTGCTGGGTGCCGGATTAAGATTTTCTGGGGTTTTTTTCCGCTGAACACGAATCTAAAGTCAAAATTGGGGGTCAAACAGCAAAAAAATCGAGAAAAGGCGTAATATCAGATATTAACATTTTTTTAAATTTAAAACGTCAATATCTCAAAAACTATAAAAGATACACCAAACTTTATATGACATAAACTATGTATTTTTACAAGACCTTTATTTTAAGCTATATGACCTTTTTGTCTAAAAGCAATATTTTTCGAGTTATAATCAAAAAACTGAGTTTTCAGGATTTTTTTAAGGAATACCCCTGGAAAAAATTTGAATTTTTTAAAATTATTTTTGGATTTTGTCCGCAAATTTTAAGTGATTTGAGATTCAACTGAATAAAATAAATGATTTATAATTAAAAAAAAAAAAAAATTACAATAATAAAAAAAATATTTTTCCCTATTTGGACCGAAGTTTTTTGTAAAAATTACATTTTCGTTTGTGTCTTATTATTTATCTTATTAAAAATGTTTACATAACTTTTTTTATAGACAATTTGAACGGCTTTATTTTTTATTTTATAAAATTTTTTGTATCTCATAGTTTATACAGTAGTAGTCCAAACATTCCGTGATAGCTGGTTTCTACCGGTAAATGTACCGTATCGGTTTTTTGGGTTTTTCTCCATTATTTGCAGTTGCCGTTGGGGATCACACTTTGACATCAGATTCGTGTTCAACGGAAAAAATACACCAGAAAATCCTAGTCCAACACGCAACTTTTTTTGTAGACCTGTGTAATTATCAAAGTATTTTTTTAACAATCTGAGTTGTTTTGGCCTTACATACTACGTTTTTTTTCCACAATTAAACTATTTTTTAATATTAAATTAACGTTATAAAACATTTTTTTTGGTACATGTTTTTTTAACTTTAGAAGGTGTCATAGCAAATTTCATTCCCCACAAAAAAATCTTTATATATTTTAGCTAAAACTTAAAAGGTATAAATGTCGAGATAATTTTTTTTCTAATTTCTTTTTCTGAAATTAATACTACGTCGTGATGCGCGTTACAGCAGAGATAAGGATTGGTAAGTGGAAACGATATAACTAAGGAGATATGTAGATGAATTATTTTTGTTTCGTACACTCCTTCTTCAGAAATTTAGGCTGTAATATATCTCAATTTAAGTTATCTTTGTTTATTAAATGTCAAAAGGTTTATCAAAAATAATCATATATTAGAATAATTACAAAGTCACAAAAAAAAATGATTAGTTGGGTGCCGATTAAGATTTTCTGGTTTTCCCTGAACTAGAATCTAAAGTAATAATTGGGTCAAACAGCAAAAAAATCGAAAAAGGCTAATATCAGATATTAACTTTTTTTTTAATTTAAACTCAATATCTCAAAAACTTAAAAAGTACACAAACTTTATATGACATTAACTATGTATTTTTACAAGACCTTTATTTTAAGTATATGACCTTTTTGTCTAAAAGAATATTTTCGAGTTATAATCAAAAAACTGAGTTTCAGGATTTTTTAAGAATACCTCAGGAAGAAATTTGAATTTTTTAAAAATTATTGGATTTTGTCCGCAAATTTTAAGTGATTTGAGATTCAACTGAATAAAATAAATGATTTATAATAAAAAAAAAAACAAAAATTACAATAATAAAAAAAAATATTTTTTCCCTATTTGGACCGATTTTTTTTGTAAAAATTACATTTTCGTTTGATGTCTTATTATTTATCTTATTAAAAATGTTTACATAACTTTTTATAGACAATTTGAAGGCTTTATTTTTATTTTATAAAATTTTTTGTATCTCATAGTTTATACAGTAGTAGTCCAAACATTCCGTGATAGCTGGTTTCTACCGGTAAATGTACCGTATCGGTTTTTTGGGTTTTTCTCCATTATTTGCAGTTGCCGTTGGGGATCACACTTTGACATCAGATTCGTGTTCAACGGAAAAAATACACCAGAAAATCCTAGTCCGACACGCAACTTTTTGTAGACCTGTGTAATTATCAAAGTATTTTTTAACAATCTGAGTTGTTTTGGCCTTACATACTACGTTTTTCCACAATTAAACTATTTTTTAATATTAAATTAACGTTATAAAACATTTTTTTGGTACATGTTTTTTTAACTTTAGAAGGTGTCATAGCAAATTTCATTCCCTACAAAAAGCTCTTTATATATTTTAGCTAAAACTTAAAAGGTATAAATGTCGAGATAATTTTTTTTTCTAATTTCTTTTTCTAAAATTAATACTACGTCGTGATGCGCGTTACAGCAGAGATAAGGATTGGTAAGTGGAAACGATATAACTAAGGAGATATGTAGATTAATTATTTTTGTTTCGTACACTCGCGTTTCGTAACTAATATATAATAATATATTATATATATATATACAATATTATAATAATAATATATATATAAATATATAATATATATATATAATAAATTATAATAATATATAATAATAATATAATTATAATATATATATAAATATATATATATATATATATAATATATATATAATATATATAGTATAGATAATATAATATATATACTTAACAATTTTATGCTTCTCGTTTCGACACCGATTTATAGTTTTAATTTAACGCTAAAAATGGGCCTCTCTGAGATATTTTTGGTTGCGTGCTCGGCGTCAAGACCGAGTACGTCACACCTATGGTTCATTCCCGGGAATTCTCGGCTCGAGAATTCCCGGGAAATCGTTGGGCTTTGTTCCCGGGAAATCAAGCTCGAGAAAACTCGAGAACTCGAGAAATCATATTTGAGTCTATGAAATTATAAAATAAAACTATTTGCGTTTGCCGTTTGTTTTAAACGCGCGGCGGCGGGGCGGCACGGGCCAAAGCGCAGTGGTACCCTTTGATCTCGCCGATCGCGCGCGTCAAGATCTCTGGCGGCGTCGTTTTATACATAATACAATACAGGAGGTAATACACCAGTAATGCCAACCTAGAAAATTATTCCCTAGTTCTAGGGATTTTTTCCTACAATAAGGAAAAAGGGAATTTTATCTAATATCTAGGGAATTTTCAACTTTGGATTGTTTTCAGTTCAATTTTTAGAATTTCAGTCAATTTATTAATTTTAATATTAAATGGACTACTGACAAGTACCTATTAAATCCTTATACCCTGGGTTATGGTTTGACCATTTTATCTTTTCAAAAATTGCTTCTTGTTATTCAATCTAATACGGGTTAATTCGTGGTATCGGGTTTCGGGGAATTACAGATCAGCTGCAACTTAGCATCTCTCTGCATGTTGTTGCCCTTTCGTATTTTGTGGTTGTTGCCCACAAAATACCAAGGGAAAAAAGAAATGTCAAGTTCGTATATTTGTTGCCCCACAGTAATGCCGAAACTGAGCGAGTATTTTCAGTCGTTACCGACGTTAAAAATAAAAAGCGAAATTAATTATCCAGTGAGGCATTAAATGCAGTGTGTTTAATTCGTCTTTCCAGTGAAAACTGCTGCCAAAATTATTCATTAAATGAAAAGCATTTAAGTCTTATGAAAAAGGAAAACCTTTATAAAAAAAGATTGATTTTAAGAATTTTTAGAATTGTTTTTTTTGTTTAGAAACTTTTATTTTTGTTAATTTATTTTGCTATCTATGTCCATTGTTACCATGAGATTTTATTTTTATGTATTTTTTGACTAACAATAAAGTCATTTCGTAAATTATTTTTCTCTTTAATTTTGATCTAGGGAATTCTAGGGATTTTTTTACAGAAAAACTGGGAATTTTCGGCGAGCTTGGTTGGCAACACTGTAATACACACACGTTCATTAGTGTTTCGACTCTAGCTGAGTTCAGACGGTTTACAAAGTGTAGTACACGCAATTTGTAAATTTCTCGACAACCCGAGAACCTGAGAAATTAGCCTCGAAATTTCGGACCCGAGAAATTGATAAGCTCGAGAAATCATGAACCCTACACACCAAATATTTATTTGTTTTTATTGTATTAAATATTTATTAAAATTTTTTTAAAAATTATGGTGTGTTCAGAACACTTTAAAGAATTTCTTTTCATTGAAAATTTAACTTAAAGTTAGTTTTTCAACAAGTTAGACAATTAATTGTCAATTAACAAAATTGTTTCGAACTTTCGTCCTCATTGTACATTAAAAAAATGCTTAAATAATTGTCGTTTAAATTTTTCGCTTTGTGAAGCCCTTCTTATGTATATACTTAACAAGATAACGCCATAAAAGTTTTAAAAATTTAATCCTTTGTTTATAATAATTTGATAACTTTGACAAAAAATGAAAAATCAGAGTAATATTGTCAAAGTTATAAAGTTATTAAAAACAAAGCATTACAATTTTTAAAACTTTTATGACGTGATCTTGTTAGGTATGTATATAAGAAGGGCTCCACGAAGAAATTTATACGACAATTATTTAAGCTTTTTTTTAAGTTACAATGAAGACGAAAGTTCGAAACAATTTTGTTATTATACTGTCTAATTTAATAAAAAATTAACTTTAAGTTAAATTTTTAACGGGAATAAATTCTTTAAAGTGTTCTGAATAAACCATAGTTTTTTTACAATTTTTCAATAAATATTTAATACCCTAAAAAAATTATTTAGTGAGACATACTCGATTTTGACGCCGAGCGCGCAACCAAACATGTCGCACGGAGGCCCATTTTCAGCGTTAAATTAAAATTATAAATAATGGAGATAGGACCCTGGGAGTTGGGACTTTTTAATTAGAATTTCCTCGGAAATTTTAAATATTCCAATGTTTATTGGCAGAAAAAATCCTCAAAAACTCTTTCTCAGATTTGCATTTTGCGTCGAATGAGCTATCGCTCATATTTTTCGAAGCCTTTTATTTGGAAAACACACTTCTCGACTAGACTAATTTATTTGACTGGTTATTTGGGTCATCACAATGGTCGGTGTACGAAACGAGAAGCATAAAATTGATTAATTTATTCAGTGTACGAAACGAGAATATTTGAGGTAAATTTCTGAAGTGTACGAAACGCAAATGTACGAAACAAGAAAACACCTATGTAGATAGTATTGTTTGGGATTTTTTCTTTATTTTGTTTCATGCGATCTAAAAGTTCGTAGTGAGTCAATTCTGTGTAGGCACATGATCTATCGGATCAGAGCCGAGGCGGTCCCATATTAGCCAGAACCCAACAAAGTTTTTTTTACAAGTAGATAGAGATTTTATTATAAATAATATAATAAAATTGTAAACCGTATTGTGAAAACATGTAAGAAATTAAAAACAACCTTAAACAGTTTTGTTTTGTACATATTTATATATTCAAAAAAAGCTATCAATGATTCCTGAAAAGATTTGAATAATCAAAACAATCAAAGACAAATCGTTAGGCATTAATGTTGATATAAATACATATTTTTAATACTGGTTACATGTTTCTTGGACACCATAAAATACTTATTATATCATTAATATTAATACCATGCAAGGCCACGTGTCTATTTCTTATTTTTAATCTTAATAACATGTAATACTTGTATAGCTGTATTGTATTGTATATAAATAATAAAATTTACAAAAAAAATAAATAAAAAAACTAAAAACTAATAAATTGGAAATGTCAAATCTGTATCTTTTAAATTGTTCTCTATCCACTGACTGGCCTTCTTTTCCAGTTCTTGATCAAAATACTCCTTCCATTCGCCCGTTTTTCCTTTTCGAACGAACGCTTCTTCGTCTTTTTTCATGAGTCCCAGAGATTTTGTTTTTTCTAAGTTAACTGACCTGTTGTTTCTAAAATTTTCAAATTTTAGATGATTTTCTAGTGTTTCAAATTGTTCTGCAGTGTACGATTTGTCCAAAAATCGAGCCACCTTCTCTATAGAACTTCTTAGATTCTAAAAATACATGACTTTTATAAGTTTAATAAATCATAGGCACTTTGGCCTGTTGAAAGTAAAATTACTTTCATTTTCACCTTTTTTTGTACAAGGCATCTTCAGAGACTCTTATTATTTGACAATAAAAGCCTAAGAAGCATAGCTGTGAAACCTTTGCACTAGCGAATCTGGAATTTTTATATATTTTTTTTTATCTAAAAAGTAAAACCTGAAACCCACACTAAATATTAGCCAGATGGTATTGGCGTCAAGGAGAACACTTTGGTAAAAAAAATAATTTTGGAATTTGCAAAAAAAAAGTTATTTTTTTTTGCCCTCCCCCCTTTAAGTTTTAAAGACGAATTCTCTATTTGTATTTTTTGTGAATTTGATTAAATTTTATCATCAAATCCCAAATTTCGCAAAAATATTTGCGACAATTTGAGGATTCGCTTTTATATCTTAGATTTTATCTGGGGAGGCAATCAACTTTTTTCGCAAATTCCAAAATGATTTTTTTACTAAAATGTTCCCCTTGAGGCCAATAGCATCTGGTATATCTTTGGTATGGTCCCATGTCTCACTTTTTAAATAAAAAAATTTGAAAATCCTAGACCCACCCTTGTTATTCGTAAGTAACATGTGTGTCATGTTTTAAATGCCTTCAAAATTTAAGTGTTTTTTCCAAAATTCCTTTTATAATAGAAAATACATTAACGCTCAACTGGTATGCTCGGGTCAATAATGACCCAGAGCTTATGGAGCGTAAAAAATATCCACAAGCAAGCATTACTTAATATAGCGCGTGAACGTAGTCCGCCATGTTTAATTACTCTTTGAGAAATACACTGACCGTTCAGTTTCTGTTCATCGTTTGGACTGTGTAGTCGCCCCGGGTCAGTTGACCCAACCATACAATTGACCTTAGTTGATGTGTATAGTTGTTTTCATAGAAATGTTAAAATATCTTATTCAAAAAGAGTGGGAAGTTATTGCAAATTGGGACTAGCTTTGACTGAGCATATTTCACAGAAAATGCGGCAAAAAATAAAACAAGCTCTAAATATTCTTTTTCTACTTCCTTGCGAGCCGTTTTGATTCACTACCGGAGGCAGCGCAGCCTCTTGGGCTTTTTGTGCCTAATCTTCCGTTATCTTTTATACCAATCCTCCCATTAGTCTTGTTCCTTCTACAAGTCTGTATAACCCCGAGACTGGTTGGTTGATATATTCCTGTGGACTCATTTTCGGTTGCCCAAATAATGCCTGTCTCTTGTGATTCAACGCTTCAAATTCGCACAAGATATGGTGGGCTGTTCTCGAATGTCCTGGTACCCACAGGAGAGTTACCGTGTTGCGTCTCCCAGGGCTTCCAATTCTCTTTACCATGTAAGCTTGGACGTTACCTTAGGGTTTACTAGTGCCCCTAGTAACGCCTGGCTGTCTGTTATTATGCGGATTCGCTTGTTTTTATAAGCCCTCCTGTTATTTTCTTTTGCACAGTGCAGTAAAGCGTATATTTCCGTTTGAAAAACAGAACTGTGTGTTTCTACTGAAATGGAGAATTATGAATTCCTCATTTCACTGTACACGCCCGCTCCAGTTCCCTGCTCGGTTTTGGAACCATCTGTATACCAGATGATGTCTCCAACCGTGCCGGGGAGATCGTCTTGCTGCCACTTATTTCGATCTGGAATTTTTACCTCGAAGTTTTTGTTAAATGAATAGTGGGGAGTCATCTGGTCTGTTCTCACGTCCAGGATATTGTAGCCAACCTGACTTTTTATGTCGTTATGTCCCAAACTAGCGTAGACACCAGTTGGTTTTTGTTGCAGCCGGAAATAGACCATTCTTGCCTCTCCCGTCACTATGAAGTTAAGTGGTGGAAAGTCCAAGAGACACTCCATGGCTGCTGTTAGGGTAGTTTTGATTGCCCCTCTTATAGCTTAGCAAGCAAGTCTCTGTACCTTGGCCAGTTCTGTAACAGCAGTTCTTTGTCGCATCTTTGTCCACCATACCAGTGATGCGTATGTTATCATAGGTCTTACCACCATGGTGTATAACCAATAAACCATGTTTGGTTTTAGGCCTCATGTTTTTTCATGTGCGCGTTTGATTAACATAAGAGTTATCTCCGCTCTCTTTCTTATTTTCTGTGTTGGTTTCAGGTAAGTTTAGAGTCTAGGATGACACCCAGATATTTTACCTCTCCCACAATCTTGATTGTTTCCCCTCTTAGGTTTAGGGATCCTAGGCCCTCTAGTTTTCTTTTTTTTTTAATGCGACTTTGGCTGATTTGGAAGGGCTCATGTTTAGTCCCTCCTTTCTCGTCCATCTGGTAACTACGTTTAGGACCTGTTGTATTTTATTTTTGTTTTTAAATTTTCCTTAAGCCATAATAACGAGATCGTCTGCGTATCCCAGAGTTTGGTGCCCTTCCAGTTGTAGGACATTTAGTAGGTTGTCCATGACAGGGTTCCATAGCAGTGGGGACAGAACTCCCCCCTGCGGACATCCTCGCTTAACTCGAGCTACAAATATTAAAGAAGTAGTTAACGCGGAAGAACTATCATCCAAGTGCAGGCGATGCAATGAATGTCCTTTAACCATTAATAGAAATTGATCCATAAAATGTGGGATTTTGACACTTAAAATGACGCTTAAAATATCGTCATTTTAACACGCAGAAGATAAAATTATTTTTGTATATTTATTTTCCTAGTATTAAGCTTGTTATATTGTTATCATTGGTTAAAATATGTTCTTATTCCTTTGATTTATTGGTTAAAGGCATTTTTATGTTAGTTTAAAGTCATAATTACAACTTTTTTGCAAATGTGTTTTTTTCCAAAAATAAAGCTGTTCATTTTCTTCTTTTGGGCGATATAAAAGAATTAATCAAATTTTTTCTATCAAAAATGTGTGTTATTATTACTAAATAACCACAAAAATAATTAGTACAATAAGCACACTACAATATTTATTACGTAGTTTATACTTTGAATGGATCATATTTGACCCGACCATACCAGTTACAAATCTTTAAACCTCCATACCAGTTAAGGGAAAATAAACAAAATGTAAATGAAACTTGACCAAAAACCTCAATATGATAAAAGAGCCAACTTTTCGCTTCCTCCACTTTATTTTTTTATGATAATAATAATATAAAACACGGCCCAATGTAATTTTTACCCGTAACAATAAAACACAAAAAACAAAATTAACCGCTTCTTTGTTTTGAATAGAATAATTTTTATCCCTGTGGCTTTATTCGATTCCTACACACTGTATAAGTATGATTCCATCCAATAAAGAGCCCTCGGCTTATATTAAACCCAATTTAACATATTCCGTCTTCTTTAAAAAAAAACCTCATGTGCGAATATTCACATAACAATAAGACAAAATCCCTAGAGATACCTCGTACAGTTAAAATCGAAACATCAAAAATAAAATGCGTTTTTCTTACCTTATTTATATTTTCGTAAAATAAAAATAGTACGTTTTCATCGTTTCTTCTACTCCACCCTTCTTTTAAATGTTCCCAATACGGACACCATGGCTCTATATAAAAACTGAAAATACTTATTCAGGGCACTACAAATTTGAGTTCTTCTATTGAGATATCAAAAACCATAAAAGACTAAACTGTACGGCCAATCCATATTTTGTTAAAAAAAGTTTTTTTTATTAGCGCGGTTTTTTATAGTACTCTTTTAAACAGTGGTACCTTTTTATACACAATACTTTCAAGTTTCTGGATCTCCATTAGCAATTATCTTTAAACCTATTTATATTTGTATTTTTTCCAATTTGAAAAAACAGGCAATTCCCGCGACTTAGAGTTTTCCATTGGAAAGGCAAGGGACAGTATATCAGGCGGAAATCTAATGTCCACATTGCCATTTTGGAAAAATGAAAAAAAATGTGCTGTTCTTGTGCTATTTTGTGCCGTTAATAAAAAAATTTTTATGCATTTTTTCCTGAGATATAAAATAAACAATATAGCAGTAGTTTTTCGTACCTACTTAGCACTGCCACTTTGCACCCCAAATAAAAAAAGTACCGTGCTGTGTTGTGCTCAACCTGTTCTATCATATGCCGTTAAAAAAAAATTAAGGGAAGAACCATTTTTTTACTAAGAAATCCATTTTTTCAACTGAGTTAGCACTGCCATTTTGCCTAGTAGTGGATTAAACTGTTGTGCTGTGTTATGCTGAACTTGTTCCATCATGTGCCGTTAATAAAAATTTTAAAAAATTATTAGAAACCTTTTTTTAGAAAAAAAAACAGATTTTTATGTCATATTACGTATCCATAGATAACAAAAAAAAAAGTATTTTTAATTTTATTTTTAAACTCTGATCAAGAAAGCAGCAAAGTCGAGCCTCGCAAAGAACGTTGATCTACTGCATACAGTTAATCGCTAGATTGGCAAGTTAGAAACAAAAAAATCAAATGTTTTCTTAGAGCAAGAGATTTTTTAGTGTAAATTTATTAGTAAATTATAGTAAATTAGCATATAGGATATGTCAATAATTTTTCCAAATAGGCAGTGCTAAGTATGGGGACATGAAAATCTATGCTATCCAAGCATATACTCAAGAAAATGTGAAAAGGGGATATCTTAAACAAAACATACACATTCTCCCAGATGTTCTAGCTGCCGTGAAAGCCTTGAATTTTCATCGTTTTACATCCAAAATCACGATAGAGTGCCTGGACGACCTAAAAGAACTTGCCGCCAGAAACATTACAGATTATAGACCTCCCCCGGGTTCCTGTTTACTCGGGAATAGAAGGCAGAGAAATCAGATTAACTAGCAAAAGCCGGTCCATCTAAAAACTTCAATGGCCCAAAGTCAGTCTTTGGACTATCAAATCAGATGACAAAAATAGCATTAGATAGATGCTCCCAAAAACAATATCTAGATCGTTGGCGTGCGTCACCTAGTCAAAAATATGCCCTTCCAAGAAATTTAAAGCTAAGGTCCTTCTTCTGGAGAGCACTCAGAGAGGACAAGTGGTAGGACTTCTGACAGGTCACTGTGATGTATGGAATCATTAGCAGAAAATTGGCATACACAACGGTCCCGCAAAATGCAGGCTTTGCGAGAAGCAGAAGGATTAAACCCTTGCACATAATAAAAAACTGCAATGAAGTGACATACAAAAGACATAATACTGTTTGGAAGTACACCTACAGAGTAGAAACCCTTTTCAGAGCACAAGCCAATAGGCTGCAGTGCAAATATGAGCACGCAACAAATACCAGGCAGGCGCGTGCGAGGGCGATTTTAGGGCCCGGGAAACTATTTATGACTTGCAGGGCCCATAAGTCATCGCCGAACAATATTGACGAATAGGAAAACTTCTTAACAAATTTATTTAACCCTACTAGATATTAAATACATGCATGTCAACACTACACAACAAAGTTTAAAAATATATAAAATATAAAATGGAAAAAAAAACAAATAAAGATTATCACGAGTGGGAGTTGTCAAGTCAAGTGCCGATGGCGTCCAGTTAAACAGTGAACGGGGCTGACTATTACTTCTAATTTATTGTTTTTTTTTATTTAGCCGTGACGTGGGCTTTAAGGTTTAGGGGGGTCCTTCGAAGTAACCTTACAAGGGCCCACCGGGAAGATCCCGGTGTCCCGATGGTCCAGCATGAGCCTGACCTCACTTAAATCAACCAATCATATGTAAAAAACTATATGAATTTTAAAATAGAAATACACTAATTTTTACTAAAAAAATATGGGGTGATATTTTTAAACAAGAAAAGTTTGTATCACTTTTGTGTGACAAGTCTGATTTTACAAGCTTTTAACAAGTATTTTAAGAATGCAGTATATAATCGGGGACCGTATTTTCTAAAATTAAGTTGTTGTTGAGAGACCATCGTCAAAACGTTGGATTAAAAAATAAATTGCACATCTTTTACTATAAAGAGTGTGTAAAAAGTGTTTTTATTTGCTTATGGAAGTTTATAATATTAAAAAACAGAATTAATTAGCTACAATATATTGAGCATAAATACATTTCATTGTCTTTAACGATTTTTGATATCCAATAGTAAGTTTAAAATTTGTGGCATCTCAATGTACAAATTATTAAAAAATATATAAAAACTGGATTTTTTTATAAATATACAGAGTTATCCAAAAAAAAATGTGTCCACCGTTACTAACTTTGTTATTGGTCAAAATACAATTTTGTTTAAATTACCAAATTAGTATGTTTGCGCCCTATACAAGGTGTCCCAGAATATGTGGACAATCTCTCGGAAGCCAATAGAAAACCTAAAAATTTTATGACAAGTTCCCATAAAAAAATTTCCTAAAACCCTCCCCTTTAAAATACTAGGAGTAATTTAATTTTTTTTAAATATGATGGTTTCTAGATAAGTCTTCTTAAAGTAAACCCATTAAATCATATTTAGCTTATTTGGTTTGCCAGAGACAGACTAGCTCTGACACAATAATAGAAATTTTTTTAACACCGTTTATAATAAAGGCTCAACAATATTATTTTTGGATAGCTTTAACCTTAACCTAAAAAAAAAGTATTTTTGATTGACATCGATAAAATCAACTGTTTACGAGAAATAAAATATTATGGTTGGTAATTTTTACATTATACAGGTGTTTGCTAATTGTACATCAATATTTAAGAAGGCAATTTTTGGGTCCATTTTAAGAAGAAAACTTTTTATGAACGTATGTCCCAAACGTCTTAACTTTTGAGATACAGAGTGATAAAATTTTCAAAAATAAATCATTTATTATTAATATCTGTAATACCTCTTTAGATATTTTAATGAAATATTGCATACATGTACTATGTGTATCAAGAAGCATTTTTAAGTGTACCACATTTTTTTTAAATTTCTACCAGTGGCGTTCGTACGGAATTTGACCTGCCTATTTTGGCAGACATTAGTGGTACGCCACTGATTTCTCTTTAAAAAAAATTGAATTTAATAATCAATGTTTTCGCTTAAAAAATAAAAACCGTTTCTCTGAATGATTATAAAAATATCGGTAAACAATATCACCATGCGGAGAAATATCTAGATTTAATTTTTCTATGTAAAAACCGTACGTCGGACTAAAATAAATCAAGAGATCAAATCTGCTCATAATTTTTTTAGTCTGACACACGGTTTTCACCTGGAAAAATTAAATCTAAATATTTCTCTGCATGGTGATATGTTTACCAATATTGTTATGATCATGCAGAGAAACGGTTTTTATTTTTTAAACAAAAACCATGCATCGGATTGAAAAAAAATCAAGTAAACACCTTTGCTTGGAAATGATTTTGGCATTCAAAAACATTTTTTTTTATTTTAAGAGAAATCAGTGACGTACCACCAATGTCTGCCAAAATTGGCAGGTCAAATTCCGTACGAACGCCACTGGTGGAAATAAAAACAATGCGGTACACTAAAAAATGCTTCTTAATACATAGTACATGTATGCCAAATATTAAAATATCTAAAGTGGTATTACAGATATTAATAATAAATTATTTATTTTTGGAAATTTTACCAACCTGTAGATCTCAAAAGTTAAGACGTTTAGGACATACGTTTATATGAAGTTTTTTTCTTAAAATGGACCCAAAAAATGCCTCCTTAAATATTGTCGTACCCTGTATAATGTAAAAAAATATCATGATATTTTATTTCTCGTAAACAGTTGATTTTATCGATGTCAATCAAGAATACCTTTTTTTAGTTTAAGGTCAAAGCTATCCATAAATAATATTGTCAAGCAATTTCTATTATTGTGTCAGAACTAGTCCGTCCCTGGCAAGTCAAATATGATTTAATGGGTTTATTTTAAGACTTATCTAGTAACCATCATATTAAAAAAATAATAAATTACGCCTAGTATTTTAAAAGTTATTTAAACAAAAACGATTTCCAGGGGCGTCCGTTATGTACCTGTATAGGGAAGGGTCGTAGGAAAAAACTTTATGGGAACTTGTCATAATATTTTTTGGGTTTTTTATTAGATTCTGAGAAATTTCCCACATATTCTGAGACACCCTGTATATTGAATTAATATCTTTCAAAGAGCTTAAAAAACTACCTTGATATGATAAGTCCCTTTTTAATAGTTTCGGAAATGGAAGCATCGACAACATCCTAAAATAGCATATTTTTAATGGATCACCCTGTATATTGTATCACCATTAAGAAGATATTTTAAAGAGCTTTAAAAAATACAGCATCTGATAGGTCCATCTTTTATGGTTTGAGAAATATAGGCATTTAAGTTTACTGCTCACAGCTGTAGATATAATCGAAAATAAAAATTATTTTTTATACTTGGATGCCCATATATCCAAAACTATTAAAGATGAACATAGGAAATGTGGTAGTTGTTTAAATTCCTATATCTTTAAAAGCACATATTTTTTTTATATATGGCCACGTGTTTTTTGAGTTTGATTACAATATACTTTTAACTAATTTCCATTTATACGTTAAAAAAACTATACCCATAACTTACGTAAATTTTGTTCAAAATAGTCCCAGTATTTTCGAAAATCCCCTGTGTACCCTTGAGTCCTCATGGTTCTGTTTAAATGATAAAATGATACAGCTACATCTTTTGGGTTTCTGGCTACGTAAATTAACTAAAAATAAAATATCGTAAAAAGTATCTCATATTATTTAACAAAAAAAGTTTCTCGATCCTGCCAGGATTCGAACCTGGAATCTTCTGATCCGTAGTCAGACGCGTTATCCGTTGCGCCACAGGACCGTGCTACTTTTATTTAAGTTCTTAGTTTATAAGCGTAAAAGAATTTAGTAAGTTTATATCGTAGAGGCCTAAATTTAATAAATGTGTTTTTGTGTTTTAAATAGTAAGTTTTTACCTTGCATCCGTTTTTTGTTATATTAGGCGGTAACAAACTAAAAGGTAAATGAGTTTTAATAAATCTTCTTTCCCTAAATTTGCCAAGCGTTTTCCACGCGGGATAATCTATTTCTTGAATCAATTTATAGTTTTCTGGAACTGCGATATTTTCTTTTAAAAATTCTTTTTTTACGTCTGGGTGTACAAAACAACTATACCTGAAAACATGTTTAATAAGAAATTGGAATTTTTACTGATTAGTGACGTAAAAATAACCAAATTTAAACTTTAACGCCACTAAAACTTAGATGATAGAATACCTAGTTGGTTTTACTAACAGTATCTTCACCAAACTTACTCTAAAAATGGAAATCTTCTATTCAAAGGTATTTGGGCGGCTTTTTGATAATCCAAATCGTTGCATAATAGCCATACCATCTCCTGAGTTAGAGTAGTTCCTAAAATGTAAGATTTTTTAGATCTTGATACCTTAAGAACCTACACTGTCTACTTAAATTAGCGCATAAAAATTGGTAATAAAATATAGCAGCATAGCAGCGTAATTCAATGATCAATACAGCAATGAAATTCTCGAAGTTGTCAAATAAATACCGTACTTTTAACATCTCTTTGTTGCAGTGGGGGTAGTTCTAGATAGTAAAAAGTGAAAATGTAACTTCCACGGGTTGAAGCTTAATTTATGCTTAAATTGTGCAAATCGTTTCGTATATCCATAGTGCATTTAAAGAAAATTCTGCACCCTTTGAGACATTTAAATGGAGCGACTTCTTTTACGTATTTACGTATATATTTAATTGTGACAGGTTCTGTATGGTTGTACAGTTTTAACGTAACAATTTAAATTTGATTATGTTCAAAATAATTATTAGCATTTACCAGCTCCAAACATAGGAAAAAAGTGACAAAGGTGCGCTGACTGAAACGGATAAATCCGTTTCGAGAGGTGCCACTCAAGGTCACAAGCAGACAAAGGTGCGCCGACCGAAACGGGTGAATCCGTTTCGTAAGGTGCCCCTAAAGTCACCGGCGCCTGGTTCACGGGGAAGGAGTAATCCATCCCGAACAAACAGGTGCTTGGGAAGGGTTCCCTGAATCCAAACAGAAGGCGGACAGAGCCGCCTTTATAGGAAAAAGGGTTCCCTGGCTTTAAACAGAAAGCGGATAGGACCGTTTTCATAGGATAAGGCGGGAGATGCGGCCTCAGAAGAACATCTGGTTCCTGTAACAAGGACCTGGTAGCTACCCACGTCACTAGACCGGGAGAGGAGGGCATGATGGATCTAATCGTCTGTTCGTCATACTCTCCAGGAGACAGGGACACCAGAACACATCAGAACACATTGTGCTCGTGTCCGGTAGCGACAGGAGTAAGAGGAGATGTAAGAACTCTCTCCTAATCTGGTATCGGATTCATTAGAAGTCCGATCCTATTGGGAAATATAAAAGGTGTGAGCCACAATAGACCGAGCGGTCGCAGTGGAGGGCGTAAAAAGTCCACTCACTTTAAACCTACCTACCTACCTACCTACCTAGCATTTAAAAACTAACTATATTATTTCAAAAGTTCAATCGACCCTAAAATATTTAAAAACTGCGTAGTGCTGCCATTTAAAGAAGTACATTTTTAAGATAAGGGTGAATTTGCTCACATTTCAGTTTTTTATTTTACCTTCCTAATTCTAGGCACTTTTCGTAAATAGACGTTAACACAAAAGAGTTTTAAATTAACTTTTCTATTGGAATGTCACCTTCTAAAAGCAAAAAAAAAATACAAAAACATATTCAAAAAACGAAGCAACAAAAACGAAAAAACGCATATATTTTTTAAAATTTTTACGTCTTAAATTAAGGTATACGTATTGCTTTACAGAAAAAAAACGTTATCACGTACTTTAAAATGGTTTTTGGTAAAAGTCTTTAGGATTTGTAGTAAACGAGATATTAATTTTCAAAGTTGGCTACTTTCATTTTTTTTTTAACTTTTAATGGTTTTCAAGAATAATAATTAATTAAAAACTTACATCAAGTGTAGCATCACAATGTTGTTTAATACTAGTTTGACGTATAACTTGAGTTTTATTAAACTAGTACTTACATAATTCCATTCTTTAACATTTTTTACATGGTTACTTAGGATAAGGCGGCCATCTTTATAAAAAGTTAATGCGGGACATACGACTACAGACAAAGGGGGGAGGGGTGAGGTAGAAGTAAAATTAATGAAAATTGGGTAATATTAAATCATCATTTTTGATTATTTAAAATCGTATTTTTTCGTTGAATGACATTTTTGAACTAGATTAGGGTTCTTGTTAAGTATATCAATAAAGTTTTGACAACCATAAATTAATTAATTTGTCGACATGCGGGACGCATGAGACATATTGCGGGACAATTTTATTAAATATTGCAATGCGGGATTACAACCGCCAATACGGGCCGGCCCGCAGATGCGCGTTTGCCTGAATCCCTCAAAAATCGTCGTTGAGACATTTTTTACTAATTAGTTCTTGTGTATCACAACAAATTCCCTATTAAAATTACTATTGTGACTGGGATGATTTAATTTATATTAAAGGATTATCAGTAGTTTTAGAAGCTTATCCATAAAATATTAGAAATGGACCTTAGGTTCATTTTGAGCGACAGTGTGATAGATTATTGCATGTCGATTCAACCTCCTACGGTCGTCCGCATTGGTTTGAGTGGACCTTTAACTTAGGAACGTTGATTGTCAACGTTAGGAATAAATGTTCACCTTTTTTATCAAATGACAGCCGTAAATCCAGGACATTTATTTTTTGAAACCCACTCTTTATAATTTCAATGTTTTACATGTTTTATTTTAATAATTAATTTATAATTACTATATCGATCAGTATAAAATTCAATTACTCTCACATACTAAATGCTAAAACTTAGTCTTTGTGAGAGCCTTTATGAATTAAAAAAATATATTTTTTTAAATGCAACTTAACATATAGTTATTTTTTTTTTTTGTTTTCCATTTTGACGGTCTGCCATTTTCGGTAGTTTTGAGATATTATTTCATGAATACGAATTTAAGACACACTCTCTATATTACAGTTTAAAGTGACTTGAAACAAAGCATTATAGACAAGATTTAAATTATAAGGACAACAATACGCAAAACTAAGAACTCATTTAATAGTATAAAATTATAATTTTGATCTTATCAAACTATGTTTGAAATAAGAATGTAACGAGCAAATATGAATAAAATTTAAATCTAATTAATTTAAAAAAATTGTTAAACATATATATTACAACAGAATTGCCGTAGTCATTTTTTAATTGCATAAATTTATAATTAGAATGTTATTTAATAATCCATTTTATTCGTTTACAAGAGAAGTATTTTTGTAGAAAGCAAAATAATAAAAGAAACCAATATTTAGACACCTTACTTTAAGATATGACCTTAATTGGCACTAAACACATTCCATATCCAGCAGCTTTGACAAAGCTATGTTTCCTCCTTCGCGCCAGAAAGTATTTCTCCTCTTCTCAATTGTATACTCCGTATGTATCCCTAATCAGACCCTGCTTGAATTACTGTTCCCATGTTTGGAGAATGGTGAACAGTATAATAATAACTCTTAGAATTTTTGATTCCATTTAAACAAGAGCCTGAGTGAATGACCCCACTCTTACCAGAGGGTTGTCCACTGTGCATGCACAGGTCCCGTTCGATGGACTGGAACCTTTCTGCGGCACAACCAAAGGTCACCTATTGGAAGAACTTAAAGAATGGAAAAAGAGACTCACTGGCCTGACGCTTCAGGCCAAAGACAGGTGAAAGATTCATCTCGCCATCGCCTAAGTGCTAAGAAGCTATTAGAGCTTCAAAATGAACAATGTTATTTACAAAAGGGGTCCCTTTAGATGAAGTGTGGTGAACATCATCAAGCCACATATACGAACGCATGAAATTAACACGCCAAAGGCTAAAATATCCAGAAGAAGCATTTTGGACTCCCGAAGATATTAAAAAACTTGCCCCCGCAACATTTCAAACTTCGCTAACGAGCTGTAGAGGACTTGTCGTTCTTTTATGGATATTTTCACGACTTCTCCGAAGAATTAGCCAAATAATTCTTCTCTAAGCAGATCCCAACAGAGAAACACGAACAGTTCATCCGATGAAACCCCGAACTTCCCAAATTGTTAATTTTTTATCCTTCAACTATCTAAACAGTGTAACTTGCTGTCTGCAAAAGCCTTTCCTTTTTCTCCAATCCCGTAAGTCCCGTATGTAGCCAATCACATTGCTTGTAAGCCATTTTAAAGCCGCGTTTACACCAAAGTCTTCCACTAAGTTTTCCACAAGTTGCGGCAATTTGCTGCCTTTTCTACAAAATACAGCAACTTTTTCTGTCTTCCACTTGTGGAGAGACAAATCTTCCACTAAATTTTGTTTTCCCCCGGAGTGTCATCACGTTTACACCAAAGTCTTCAACTAAGTTTTCCACAAGTTGCGGCAGTTTGTTGCTTTTTCTACAAAATACAGCAACTTTTTCTGTCTTCCACTTGTGGAGAGACAAATCTTCCACTTAATTTTAGTTTCCCGCGGAGTTTTGGTAAAGATCAAAGAAAGTTGACAACTACTTAAATGTGGAAGATTTATTGCTGCGCGCTTTGGGCAAGCAACTTGTAGAAAACTAGTGGAGAATAACTACCTAAACCTTTCGCGCCAATTCTTTGGCAACAAGTTTTCCACTTGTTTCTCTAAATTTAAGAAGAGCAACTTTTAGTTTTTTACAAAAAATCTTCCACTTGTTGCTTTAATTTGAGAAGTGCAACTTTTAGTTTTCTACAAACAATCTTTTGTCAACTTTGGTGTAAACGCCCCTTTTTAAAAGATCAAAAAAAGTTGACAACTAAAAGTGGCAGATTTGTTGCTGCACGCTTTGCATAAGCAACTTGTAGAAAACTAGTGGAGAACTGGAGAACTACTGCCCTGTTTTTCTAAATGTGAGAAGAGCAACTTTTAGTTTTCTACAAAAAATCTTTACTTGTTGCTCTAATTTAAGAAAAGCAACTTTTAGTAGACAATTTTTTGTTTTCTACAAACAATATTATTGTCAACTTTGGTGTAAACGCGCCTTAAGGATTACCTTGTGCTAAGGTTTCGTTAAATTGTTGGTGCAACTGGCCATAAGATACCCACAGGTGCCCACAGTACATCAGTATATGGGTTTTAATTAGTGATGGGCATAATCGGATTATTTTAAGAATCGAATTATTGAATTATGAATGATTTTAATAATCGGATTAATGGATAATTCGAATTATATAATTATTTTATTTTTTTAATCGTTTGAATTTTAAATTCTTGATTTCTGAATAAATATGTAACTCGATTCCGAAGTAACTAAACACAAAGACTAAATATTATATACAGTTTGTCATAAAAGTCCGAGATCCCCTTAATAATTCGTCAACGGGGATTCTGGACTTTTTTGACACTGTATAATATATATTATTATTATTATTTTAGTTAGTAAATTTTTCATTTGCCATAATTTTTTATGGTAATTTTTTACTTACCGGACCCACGGCCGATTTTATTGAAATTTTGTATACCGGGGATTTTTGGAACGCTGATCACGAATCTGAAGTCAAATTTTTTCGTACTTTGCTGGTTTTTAAGTTATAACGCCCCACTCGAACCTAACTAACAAAACTTTCCTAAAATTCCTCCTTCTTAAAACTGATTACACCCAAAATGGAAGATTTTATCGAAATACACTTATTATTTTATAAGATAAATTTAATTTCACCTTTATTTAACAAATATTTTTAATAAAAAAGCACAACAAGCACTTCCCAAAAATATTATTTTTACTTTTATAAATGTCAACAAAATTGTCTAGAGATTTTAGACTGTTTTATGGGATCCGCGAAACAATTGAATGGCCTACTTTATAAATTTAAATTATTTTTATTTTTCGCGATTTAAATTTAAAAATTAAGCGCATTAAATTGTTTCGCGGGTCCCTGGTGTACCAACATAAAATTGTCTAAAATACCTAGACAATTTTGTTGACATTTATAAAAGTAAAAATATTATTTTTTGGAAGCGCTTGTTGTGTTTTTTTTATTAAAAATAATTGTTAAATTAAGGTAAAATTAAATTTATCGTATAAAATAATAAGTATATTACCATAAAATCTTCCATTTTGGGTGTAATCAGTTTTAAGAAGGAGGAATTTTAGGAGTTTGTGCAGATGTGAGGTTAGGTTCGAGTGGGGCGTTATAACTTAAAAACTAGCAGAGTCCGACAAAATATGACTTCAGATTTGTGATAAGCGCCCCAAAAACCCCTGTATACAAAATTGTAATAAAATCGGCCGTGAGCCCGGTAGGTAAAAAATTACCTTTTTTATAATTAAGCTGTCCTCGCTATATACATAAATATATACTCTACTATTAAAATATTAAATCTTATTCGTTATTACATGTTATTATTTTTTTTTGCGACGCGTAATCAATTCTGTGGGATCAGGTTATTTTTCGTAATTCAAATTAAATCTGAATAATCGCATGATAGCGATTATTTCAATAATCGGATTATCGATTATTTTTAATTCGAATTATCCCATCACTAGTTTTAATCCTTTGTAAAATACCCTAAGAAAAAAAAGACACAGAAGTTTTACATTTAAACATTTTTTTATGGTTTAGACGTTTTTTACTTTTTGGTGTATTTAAAAAAAGGGTTTCATATTTCTTCTGATCATTTCTCACTCACTAACTACGTTTAGCTAATCCGGACCTGCAATGTTGAAATTTTTATAATAACTAGAAAATGAGCAGATGATTGAAGTGATGTAACTTTCTGTTACACCACACTCTCTTACCTAAATACCAAACTTTCTCCTTTTCGGAATGGACCCGATGGCGGTGTGTCAATTATTATTAAATTTTTTCTGGTATATGACGTAAGTTTTTAAGCTGATGATATTGTTATAACCAAAAAATAAATCTTATATTTAGACTTTTTTTTGTTATCTTTGCTATCAAGCTTTTAAATACTAATTTTATTTTAATATGGAATAAAACTATGTTTTTAAATATATAATAAAATAATAAATAATATAATATATACGATGTTTTTTAGAAATATAAATTGCAAATTAGCCTTTAGTAATATACAGAGTGCCCTGAAAATTGTATGACTGCTGACATCAAAATTATAATTTGATTTAGGTTTACTTATTTATTTATGAAATTCCTTTGTTTAGCTGGAAGAGACTCTCAAAAATTTAAACAAATATTGTTTCTTCTTCAAATTTCTTAAAAAAGTGCAAATTGATGTTAATGTTTTTTATGTATCACCAAACACTATTATATGACGTTTTTTAGTGGTATAGGGATTGGCTATAAAAAATAGTGCAAGTTTATAAAAGTTATGTTGTACGTAAACATTTCTTCTATTTTTTTTTGTATTATCAATATTTTGACAACACAAATATTTTTATCCGGAAACTATATGTTACATGTATTTAGAATCTTGTTTAACTTTGGAACAACCTTGAACGAGCCGTTTTGTCAATTAATATGTTGTTAATTACCTGCAAGCAATAATTAACCGCAATAATCACTGGCGTAGCCAAAATGGAGCAGGGTTGGTCAAAGCTCTTCCTAAAATATTTGGTTCCGTCCCCAGAAAAAAAACCGTTGCAGTGAAAGAAATAATGTAATGTAAAGCAGGCATAAATTACACAGGACCAAAAAAACGTGGTGCGTGCTGGGTGTCGGACTAGGATTTTCTGGAGTATTTTTTTCCGCTGAAGACGAATCTGAAGTTAAAATTGGGGGTCGAACAACAAATAATCGAGAAAATGGGTAATTTCAGATATTAACGGTTTTTTTTTATTTAAAATGTCAATATCTTAAAAACTATAAAAGATACACGAAACTTTATATGACATAAACTGGAAAAAATTTGAAAATTAAGTTTTTTTGAGTAATTTCGGATTCAAATGAATAAAATAAATGATTTATTATTAAAAAAATAAAGATGACATTAATAAAATAATTAAGGCCACGAGATATTCATTTTGTGTTTTGATAATTGTCTATACACTTTTGTCGTGGTGAAAAAAAAATTATTCTTTCGACAATTTGTGTCCCAGACTTTAACTTTTTTATTTTTTAAGATGGGAAAATGAAATTTGGCTTGTCAATATATAACCTAAAAATGCATTGAATGGCGTGCTTAATTGTTTCTGATGATTTCCGGTTTCGCACCGGAAATGACCTCAACTTTTGAATTTTAAATGAAACACCCAGTATTTTTTTACCTAATCAATAGAAAATGACATTCTAAATACAATGACACCCTATATGTCAACTTTTGACATTTTTCTTTAAAAATATTTAAATTTTTAAAATCCAATCTAGAGTGCCATGACGTCATTAAAACAACCAATTTTGAGTCCAGGAGGCGTGCAAAAATAGTTTTAATAATCTTTCACATTTAATGTCTTTTCCAGAAAGGTAAAAAGATTTCAAAATTTTATTTCTAGACGTAACTATTTTTTTTCAAATGTAACGATGGTGGCTCGTTGGCAAATTCGAAAGGAGCATTTTTTATGAATAATTTGATACCCTACACTTAAAGTTGAATCAACACTAAAAAAGCTAAAATATAGGCATAGTAGTTGTTGCTTATAAGAATAATAATTATTATATTTTTATTATTATTAATTATTATATTTATAACTATTTAAATTAAAATACCTTATTAATAAACACTGCAATAACTTTAAATAACTCGCATTTAATTATTAAACTATGTAACATCATTGTTTAACCTCAACGTTTTTGTTTATTTCCAAGCCTACCTGACAAAATTGCCGAAATGCATATGACTCTTTTAATCAAATGCCATGGCCCGGATGTTTTAATAATTTTATAAGCAACAAGTACTATGCCTATTTTTTGGCTTTTCTAGTGTTGATTTAACTTAAAATATCAAGTGTGAAAGAATCTTCTTTTCAAATATGCCAACGAGCCACCATCGTTCCATTTAAAAAATTGAGTTATGTCTAGAAATAAAATTTTGGAATTTTTTACCTTTCTGGAAAAGACATAAAATACGTCAGATAATTAAAACTATTTTTTTACGCCTCCTTGACTTAAAATTGGTTGTTTTAACGACGTCATGGCACTCTAGATTGAATTTTAAAAAATTAAATATTTTTAAAGGAAAATGTCAAAAGTTGACATATGGGGTGTCATTGTATTTAGGATGTCATTTTCTATTGAATAGGTGAAAAAATACAGGGTGTTCTATTTAAAATTCAAAAGTTGAGGTCATTTCCGGTGAAACCGGAAATCGTCAGAAACAACTGAACACGTCATTAAATGCATTTTTAGGTCATATATCGACACGCCAAATTTAATTTTTCTATCTTAAAAAATAAAAAAATTATAGGGAGGAACCACCTTTGAGAAACACCCGGTATATAGATATTGGAAAAAAATTTAAATAAAAAGATGGTTGATATTCCAAAAAAAATTCACATTCACTTTTTACACATTGTTTCTTTTACATTTTTTTTTAATATAAGGAACTTTTGAAATATGGACCGCTCCAGCTCTTGTTGGATGACCCTTTATAAAGACTGTTACAGTAATTTAGGCTAAAATCTAGTTTATTTCGGCTTCAAACAGTATGATAATTATAGTTGGTCTCAGAAAATTGACAATATTTTTTACTGGAAAAAGGGACCAATCAACTATTGAAAAGAATCAAAAATAGAAGGACAGTGTAATGGTGAAGTTTAAGTCAATTTTTTGGCACCTAAATCGTCGTGGATTTGCCGATTTGGTTAGCTCTGGCTAGTTCAAGACTTGACTTTTGGCTTCCTCTGAAATATAAGGGTGATAACTAAGATAAGCATGCAAATGGAGTGAATTTTATAACCTAATATATATGTTATTGTACCTGATCTAGGAAATGTCACAACAAATACATCATCGTTTCTTAATTCAAAATTATAAAAATTTTCCGCTTCCTGAGCATATCCACTGGGAAAAAACCATTTTTTTGGGCCTACTTGTAAAAATCCAGTGCGTTCTCCTAAAATAAACAATTTCAATTTTAAATTTTTTGTTTTCTACATACCAATAAACGGGTGTGTTTATTTGGTGACCTTGTATACTCTACTGTTTTTTGGTTCCTTATTCCATATCGTCACCCCGGAAGAAAAGTGACACAACTAAAAAAACTTACATTTGAAAAAATGGCAACCAAAAAAATCTTAGATTTTCAAGGTGTTACTATGTAAGCAGTAATTAAATTTTCTTGGAATAGTTGTTGCACCAAACAAGGAGTGGTTAACCCTATTGATAGCATAATATGATTTTTAAATTAAACTGATTTTAAGCTAAAGAAAAAAATATTTATGTGTTTTCTGGCTTGTTACTTGTCCTGAAAACATACAAGCTTTTTTCGAGTTCGGTAAATTACTGTTTTAGAACCGTCCGGCGCCTGCGCAGTTTAAAAGAACTGTTCTCGAACTTTTTAATTCTGATTGTGAGTTTGTGTTTTTCTAGGACTACATTGGGACAGTTTTAGTATTAAGGTTAGTTTTGTCGGAGTCGTGAGTATTTTAATTTATTGAATTTTGTGTTTCGTTTCGCTTGTAGCAATGAAATGGAAAAAGAAATACTAGGGATTTTTTTAAGTAATGCATTAAGCTCATCCTTATTATCTGAAAGTGGTGATGATGTAGAAACTACATTTCTTGTGGCAGTTACTCTAGCAGAAGGTTTAAAAGATAATCCTAAAATTAAGGATTATGTGGTTATGTTGTGGTTTATGATTATGGCGCGCAATTTAATTTTAATTATTGAATTCTTTAAAATGCGTTCAAGATTTTCAAATGTTCGATAATCCTGACACTGTCAGAGAACAATTCTAAGTATTATATTATAATAGCGCATACAGTTCTGGGCCGTTCTCGAATAGTTCAAAAATCGTTCGTAAAAGAAACCCGAAAAAAGCTACAGAATCTCTTTTAGAGTTATGTTATTTTTTTCCTTACTTTTTATTAGTAGGTTAATTGAATCTTACACAGAAAAGTCCCAACAACAAAAAAATCACCTTTTTTGGTTGTGACGTCTCTCGTGTGGGGAAATAAGTTAGGTATTTAGGCTTTTACTTTCCTAGGATTATATGTGTTTTATTTGATCGGATTTTTGGCGTTTAACAAAACAAATGCATTTTTCGACAATTGCCACTTTTACGGTGTGACGATATGTCAGTTTAAAATTATAAGCAGTTTTGTGAATTACTTAACTAATTGCGCATTTATTTTATTAAAAATAGTTTAACAATATTTTTCGTTTAGAAGATCTGGCATGTTAAATGCAACCCCCCTTTTTTATTTTTGTACATCAAGTGTGACGTATTTTTTTTCTTTAGCCACTTTATACGAGGATAATTTTAAAAAAACTACATTGATGTCTACATAGTAATTCAAATTCGACACTCACCATTAGGACTCCAAAACTATAGGAGATACAAACATGGTTAAATTGGGGCAAAGTTGAGCATTTATGTACCTAACAATAATTTCGGGTATTTCGGAAGATGTGCGTGAAAAATCGTTTTAATTTTTTCCTGGCTCCATTTTAAAATTGATTTGAAAATAAATTGCACATTAACATTGCCACTTTTTCCATGTCATTTGATAGTGCTTCCCAATCTTACATCCGACATGTCGTGACTCGGCCACCATCATCAAATTTATTTTTTCTTAGAGGCCGTTAATTGGATTTTTACGTAGGCGTAGGTAAATAGCTATTCTGGTTTCAAAAATGTATAACACGTTATACTTTAAAAGCTGACAACCTTATTTATGTCCAGAAAATTTATATTAGTTGGCCTTGTTTTTGGCGATTTTTTATATTTTTTCTAAAAAGAAAATGTCACTACAGATTTTTATTAGAAATGGCTTATTCAATAAAGGGAAGCGAGATATAATATTAAATCTTTATGACAGATTTGATAGAAAAGGTTGCTGAAAAAGAGCAAATGTTGAAACATTTTAAATTAATATGATGCTTTTACTTCTTCTAGTCCCGTATGCTCCTCGCACGTGGTGGGTCATTTGACCAATCTCCTTATCTCCTCAGGATAAAGGTGTTTTCTTCAGCTAGACGAAACAGTGTTGCTACGTCTGCTATTCCACTCCAGTCTCTGATGTTACGCAACCAGTAGTGCCGCGTTCTACCAGGTCCTCGGCGACCTTCAATTTTTCCTTGGATTATCAGTTTTGGGATAGAATACCGTTTACCACGAAGTATATGACCCAAGTAGGACATCTTTCTATGTTTCACGATATTCATGAGTTGCCTTTCGGTACCTGCCCTTGAGTACTTCTTCATTGGTAGTGTGATCGGTCCACGGTATCCTTATCAGCCTTTGAAAGGTCCACATTTCCATAGCTTCTATGCGATTTATTGACCTTACTTTAACAGACCACGTTTCAGCGCTGTAGAGTAGCACGGGCCAGACGTAACATGTAACCACTCTAAGTCGCAAATCCAAGGGCAAGTCTCTATGCAGCAACACGTTCTTTAGCTTTAAAAATGTTGTTTTGGCCATACCTACTCTGGTTTTGATTTTTTCATCACAATCCCATTTATTATTAATGATAGCACCCAGATACCTGAACCTGGAAACTCCTCGATCGTCTCCCCGTTAATAACGATGCCGTCTGATTCCAATAGAGATGTTTGATAAATCTTATGTCTTTTTCGTCCATGCCAATTTCTCTTAATCTTGCAACTAACAACTCATGCTTTACATTGTCAAAAGCATGGTAATCTATAAAGCATGCGTAGACATTTTGTCGTTGGTCATAACATTTTTGTATCAAAATAGTGCATCTCTTGTACCTAAACCCTTAATAAATCCAAACTGTGCTGCCCCCCTCATTCCTTCGCATTTCATAGATATTCTACAATGTATTATTCGAAAAAATGCGTTTAGTGCGTGGCTCATTAGGCTAATAAACCTATAATCTTCACCTTTTTTTGAATTGGCCTTTTTTGGGATCGGTACAAACGTAGATTTTAACTAGTCTTGAGGAATTCGTCCCGTGTTTTTCCGTTGCTTTTTACTAGCCATACATAAAATTACTTGTCAGAGGGATTAGTCTACAGCTAAATAAAATGTTGTTTGATTTTTTTTATATCTTGGGACAGTCCACGAAGGCTGATGCCTAAGTACTAACGTACCGTGGGTGTCTTTAGTGTAGTGAGAGGTTGTTCACACGGGACTTACATTTTTGGAGACTGGGAGGAGAAGGAAAAACTTCTGCGGGCAGCACGTTCCATAGTCTTAACACTCTAGGGATGAAGGAACAAAGAAAGCCGGAAGTTCGGGGTCTCTCTAACTGAACTGTAAAAGGATGCATAAAAGTTGCAACTACGTGTTGCTCTGTTCGGAGCTGCCAGAGAAGGAATTATACTGGCCAATTCCTCTGAGCAGAAGCCGTGAAAATACCTATAGAAGAGCGACAGATCCCCTACAACTCGACGATGGACAAGAAGAGGAAACCTGTCTGTGAGCGTGGGATCATTAATAAGACGAACTGATCTTTTTGAAAGGAATCCAGAATGCTAAGTGTTGTAGGGGACGCCATTCCCCAGACATGAGAACAATATTCTAAAGAGGGTCTGATTTGGGATACATACAGAGTGTACAGATTGAAAGAAGAGAAATATTTTCTGGCTCGGAAGAGGAATCCAATCTTTTTTGAAGCTGCCGAAGCTATGGATGAAATGTGTTTGTGCCAGTTGAGGTTATTCTCAAAAGTAACGCCGACAAGATTAAACGACTCTTTGTTCTGCAGAACTTGGGCGCTCATATGTAATGGATGAGCATTTGCAGACTTTTTTCGCGACAGCGAACATGACTGTGTTTTCGAGGCATTAAACTGAACAAGATTTTTGGCGCCCCAATTCAAGATAAGTTTGAGGTCTTGTAAAAGAGATATCTGCATTGATCTGCGCTTGTTTTCCAAATCAGAATTATATGGTGGCTAAACAAATTGAATACTAGAGTGGAGGGCACCCCAGTATTAATATGGTAGAAGCTGGAGGAATGACCATCTACACTAACTGATATACGTCGATTAGAAAGTAAACTGGGAAGCCAAGAGCAAAGCTTAGGTGGAAGACCGTAAGAAGGAAGTTTGTTAAGAAGCCCATCATGCCAGACCTGATCGAAAGCTTTGGTTATGTCAAGAGCAACGATCTGGGATTCACCAAGAAACTCAAGGGACTTGTTCCAGCTGTGTGAGACAAAGGAAAGAAGATCAGCTGTGGATCTACTGTGACGAAATCCATATTGTCTATCATGCAAGATCTTATGTTTTTCCAGATACTTTAAGATTTGGAAATTAATGAATTTTTCCATTACTTTGCAAACAACTGAAAGAAGAGATATAGGTCTATAGTTAGAATGGAGACTTTTGGTTCCTTTTTTGGGGACAGGTTGCACACGTGCAGCTTTCCAACTCTCCGGGAAAATGCCCGTGTCGTAAGAGATTCGAAAGAGGCGAGTTAAGATGGGTGCAAGCTCGGGGGCACATTTTTTTAAGACGATTGCTGGTATGCCATCCAGCCCAGACGATTTTTTAGTATTAGGAGAAGAAAGAATACGCTTGATCTGTTTGAATTTAAAAATTATATCGGACATTTTATGAGAAACAGGGACAACTGTTGGAAGAGGAAGATTAATAAGAGGATCAAGCGTAGAATTGGAGCAAATTGTTTGGCAAATAGTTCGGCTTTTCCTTGATAAACTTACTTAAAAATATTGGTGTTATAAAAGTGAAAATAACAATTAAAAAGTACTACCTTAAGCGGATTATTCAAAGAATTATTTATACAAAAAATATTACAGCAAGTAATCAAAAGAATACCCCCCTTGGATACATAGAGCCATGCATCTAATTGAAATATTTTAAAGGTCTTCTACAGGAGCATATTTTTGCTCTTCAAATACTTCGTTTTAAGAGTGCCCTACAAACATATTGCAAACTATCAGGTTAGAGGACCTTGCCCGTCACTTAATAGGTCCCGTATTACCTATCTGCCTATGCGGAAATTATATCATAGATCATAGATTTCTCTAGTAACAAAAAAAAACGCCGAAATCAGGGCCAACTAAGAAGATATTTAATTTTTGGATATAATTAAGGTAACAAGATATCAAAGTATAACATGTTATCTTCATTGTTTAAATCAGAATAAGGAACACTATTTACCAACGTAAAAATTTAATATGGATTAGAGGTAAAATCTTAAAGCACGGAAAAACTAGCAACGTTAATGTGCATTCTATTGTAAAATCCGTTTTGAAATGGAGCCAGGAAAAAAAATAAACATCCTAATGGTGAGGTGAATTACCCCAAAAGCTGATATTCGTAAAAAAAATGTGTTAAAATATTAAAGTTCAATTTTATTGCATTGCTGGCGCAATTTTAGCAATATATTTGGTAAATTTTTATTTACCCAACTGTAACTTTCCTCTTTGTTATTTCACCAATCTTGTGTTGTCGTTAACGACTATTAAAAAATATTGTAATAATTAATTTGTTCTATGGTGATTAATTTTACAGTACCTATTAAAAATAAATTTAAAATTACAAGTTAGAATCGAACACTGTAAAAAATCAGGTAGATGCAACTTTCCATTTTTCATTTTACAGATATTTCCCCGTGTAAAGTAGCTATTACACTTTTTAATAATTATCGTAATTTTGTTTTAATATTCGTATGCTACATTAAAACGTTTTTTAATAGACTTAACATACACTCACCTCCACAACAAAAGCAGCCACTACTGGCCAATTTTTGGCTTCCTACCGCTTATTTGATTTTGATAGTTTTTTTTTAAATTGTAGACTGATTCCTTAGTTACGATGCTACGTCAGAAATTTTAATTAAAAATTTAATTAAAGCATATGCGAAATTTGTAACACCCTGTGGAGATCAGCAGCTACAGCACCTGTTGTTTTTGAACATTCCTTTTTCTCATCATGGCATTATCCCTGTCTTTATTGGAGATACACTATTTTAAAACATGGCGGGAAAGAAACTTTGTCTTATTATTTGGTGCCTGTGGAGATCAGCAGCTACAGCACCTGTTGTTTTTGAACATTCCTTTTTCTCATCATGGCATTATCCCTGTCTTTATTGGAGATACACTATTTTAAAACATGGCGGGAATGAAACTTTGTCTTATTATTGCAATGGTGCCAGCTTGTAGTGTACGTTTTTTTTTGGAAATGTCATATTTTATTATCAACTACGCATTAAATCCTCTTATGGAGATAAATTTAAAATTGGTACGGAAAAAATTTAGTATTATAAAATTTGTCAAAAGAAATAGACGCCTTTTTTGAAAAACAAATTAGGAAACAACAGTGTTGCAGTTTAGTAAACCATTGAGAACTTTTGTAGAAAACGGGAGTTAGTTTAATAATAATGAAAATTAATTGCATACATTAGAATAAATGCTTTTTTTTTACATAAAAAAAAAGCCAATAAAAAAAGTTTATATAATTTCTTGTACTAAAGATTTTGTTCTTTAAAGTCTTTTTGTCTTTCATTATTTAAATAAACTTTTAAAATTTATGTTTTTGCTTTAGATGTTCTTAAACTTTTAAGCAATATTAAAGCTTGCCGTCTTTTTACGAGAGCCGATCAATAAGTACCCGTTTTTGCAGACAGGTGGCGTTGTTTAATTTGAAAGATTTCTTGCGTGAAACTTTTTTTGCTGCAATAATTTTCTTGCATGCAATTTTATTTAAAATTTTTACAGCTTGAAATGTATTGCAACAATTTGTTTTGACAATACGGTTGACTCACTTATTGAAATTTGTTAACAAAGAATTTTGTAATTTATAAAATTTTTGAGTATAAGATGAATAAACCAATGAAATTTTAAATTATTATTTAATTGTATAGGTTCGCAATATTTTAATATTGGTACCTTAAAAATTCTTAATATAATCACCAAAATGGGCGGGTTGCTGCAAAAAATAGCGCTTGCAGTATTCTTCTTGTAAAAGAAAAATTTCAGTAGTTTTTAAAAATCAAAAAGTGTGCAGATAGAAAAATTGCAGCAAGATTAATTTCATGCAAGATCACTTTTAAACTGTAAAAACATTCTAAGGAAAGTTGACCATGCAGAATTTAAGACTGATTTTGAAGTTAGTTTCGATTTAGTGCCCATTTGTGTCCACAAGTGTTTTTGGGCAAAATGAAAAAAAACCAGTATCGATCCGTAATTTGCTTGTTATTTTGGATGGAAGCACATGCGTTGGGTGCCGCGATTGCTTCCGGTGGACAACGAGCGGATACGGATAACATTGTCCAAGTAGTGTTTGGACCTTTTTAAGCGAAATTAGCAGGAATTTTTGTGCCGAGTAGTTGTCGTTGATGAAACCTGAATACATTACTATACTTCAGAGACTAAGCAGCAATAAAAAATGGATTTTTCACTTATAATCTCCCTAGAGCATGAATTATTGTCGGAAATTTTTTGAGTACATGAATTTTTTGAAAATTATCACAAGTCGCGAAGCGACAAGGGGTAATTTTCTTTAAAAATTCATTTACGAAACGAATTTCACGCAATTAATTTAAGCTCGTGGGGGATTCGGTAAGAAAATTTTATACCGGAATTGTATTTAAAAAGAAAACGTTAAGTAAATATTTATTTGGACGTTATCCACAAATAAAAAGGAGGTTGTGTGTAATGCGAGTTTTGCCGTTTTTCGTTATTTGAACTGTCATTAACACTGTGTGGGTTTTTTATTTTGAAAAGAAATGTTGCCATTTGGAAAGGAATTTTTGAAGAATTTGAAATTAATTAATGATATTATAGCATGTACACCTTAATAAATTGTTGTAATATTTCCAACTTATAAAGTAAGTAAATACAAAATATTGTTAATATTATTTCAATATTATTATTGTCTAATTATTTGATAGCTGTCATGTGCCGGAAAATGTCCACTCATTAATTTTACGTCTATATGCTCATGTGGATAAACAATTTTTAGAAAATTTTGCGGGTAACCATAGTAACAATGTCGAAATAAAGCATATAATTGATTGAAAATGACTGGTATATAATTTTCGGGTGCATCTGCTCTTAAGAAAGCAAAAACGGCCGGAAAGGTCACGGTTCCAATTTATTGGGATTGGAACGAAATAATCTTTATGGACTTTTTGCAAACAGGAAAAAGGGTAACTGAGCAGTACTTTAGTGAATTATTGGACCGATTCGATGAAAAATTGGAGAAGACACCACCCCATTTAGCTAAAAAAAAGTAAACCAGCGCATTTATCGGGAATTGTCTGCGTTACGAATTGCTGCCGCATATTCGCCTGACTTATTGGGTTCGTGCGACTTTTTGTTTTTTTTTTTAATGAAAACTTGACTCGGAAAAAAAAATTAACTTACACAAGCATGTTATCGCCAAGACAAAAGCTAATTTTTTAAAATTCAACCCACAGTATTTTAGAGGGTTTTAAGAAGTGAAAGAAAGGTTGGGAAAAGTGTATGGACCAAAAGGCTACCTTAAAAATTAGGATAAAAATTGAAAAAAAAATTGTCTTTCTTCATAAAACAGCTGGGTACTTATTGATTAACTCTCGTAGAACTTGATATTGTAGAATAATATGGAGTTGCATTATTTAAATTTTTATTGTTGTGTGTTGTTAGCACTTACAGCGATCCAGTTAAAACCGTTAAAACTCAGGTAAAATCCGCAATTTATTTAACTGAAAAGAGGCGCCAAATTTTAAATTGACACATTTAAATGTAATCATAATCAACCAGTAGAGTGCGCCAAATAACGACTTCTTTGCCATCCGTTGTGTACTTCAAAATATGTCGATGCTTTTTATTATTTTTATGTAAAAATTTCATACCTGAAAAATCTTTCATAAGTTGAGCATTTAATTCCGCGTTTACACTTTTTATCGCATATGGAAAAGAAATGCGTTTTTCTTCGTAATTTGTTTGCTTATCTTTGATATCCTGTTGGTCCAGTTTTAGGGCTTCATGTTCTTCTATGTATAAAGGCATCTTCGAAGTACAAACTGTTTTTTTTTCACTAGTTTTTTCAAAGCTAATGTTAATAATAGCAAATTAAAACAATACACAATTAACACTCCAGGAAATAATTAACTTGACATTTAATCTATGGTCTATTTTTGGCCTAACCCACAGGTTTTTAGGTAAAAAATTGGTTTGTTAGGATTTTTTTAAAAATACAATTTAAAAACCAATAATTCTCTAAAAAGTAATACCAATTTTCTGAGCTTTTGATTTTTATTTGTATGCTTAGAGGGCTTAAGAAGTTTAAAATGAATATATATCAAATATATATATAATAATATATATATAATATATATATATATATATATATATATATATATATATATATATATATATATATATATATATATATATATATATAAACAGGGTGTTTCTTTATGATAGCAAAAAATTTTACAAGCTAAGTCCTTGGATGAAAAAAAGTTCCTTACAGATATGTCCTAAACTTCTTAACTTTTGAATTATAGGGTAGTAAATTTTTAAGTTAAATAAAAAAATTATTTTATTTCATAATGGTGGATAACCATAGACGCATGAAATGTGATATAGATCTTTATGTTTTTAAGGCTTTCTTAAAACAATATGTGTTGTAAGAATACTACCCTAGGAAAGGATGCAAACCTTAATAGTTTTTCCGTGGTTCTGTGTACCGCCTATTTTTTTACTCGGAAACGGCACAATTTACGAATAAAATGCATAAGACAAAAAAGTTTCTAATTACGTAAAGCCTTTACATACCATTTCTTAAATTGCATATTTCCAACCCCAGAAAAAGATACAGTGAAAAAACTATTAAGGGTTAAATATTTCAACCCTTTCCCAGGGTAGCAGATAATTACAAATATTGTTGTAAAAAAGCTTTGGAAACATGAACATCTATCCCCAAATTTCTGGCGGCTATGTTTATTCACATTTATATATATTTTTTTTTCATAAAACTCTACCGTTCCCTAGTTCAAAATTTAAGTTTGGGATATATCTTTATTAAAACTTTTTTCGTTTTTTCATCAAATGAGTCCTGTGAGTAGGTGTAGAAAATATCAATTTTTAAGAAGAATGAGGTACCACGACGTACCTCTTTCTATATTAACGAAACAGATAAATACATTCGCTTGTTAATTTCGTTCTTACACACGCTGCGAATTTTACGCGGAAACTGTATGAAAATCCCACTATTTTGGTTTTATAATCCAAACTGCATAAATTTCTTCCACTTCTTTCTCTTTAATACACATAAAGTTTGTTGTTCAATTGTTGTCCAGTCGTCTTAAGCTTGACTTTGACTGTTAAATATTCTAGATGAGAGTACCTCAATATACAGCATTAGCGACAGAAAATATTGTTTTTAATTCAACCGAATGTATAATATATATAATATACCATGTGCATCTCCTATTTCTAAATTTACATTTACTTAATGAGCGCTTTTTTGACAATGCAACAATTTAAGCTTATTTATTTCACTAAAGAATTTGCAGCCCTATTTATTATTATAGTCTTTATAATGTATTTTACAAAATAATTATTTTCATGGATTTTTATAAATTCCTTATTATCGGAGCATTTTAATGCGATAGCAACGAAAGCAAATACAATTAAACAAAAATGTGTTACATAATCGCATGGGTCCCATAGAGGTTTTAATTTTCATATAAAAATGGGTTGTAAGTTATAGTATTTTTCAAGATATAAGAAAATGACTAGACGATTATCTCCAACTGCAATAAAAATCCTCGAAAGTGATCAACAGAGGTAAGAATAGTTCAGGGCCGCACTTTACCCTATACGTTTAGATATAACCCGGGGCAAATAGGACATCATGAATACTTACATATTATACCAGTCAGGTAGAAATACGACCCTGTACGGTCGGGTGCGATAATTATGTCAACCTCCCCTAATAGTACCATAAAATACTAATTTCAAGGGTTTTTACCAAGGGTGATAAACTTAACAAGGAGTGCTCGATCCCATTTAAGCCCATATACGTCTATTTAAATGTCAATTCGGTAGTTATTTGTGACGTAATCCGTTTGCCTGTTTGTTTTGTTTACAAGTGGTATAAAGTCTTAATTTTTTAAAATATTATACATTACAGTTCTAATAGTAAGTGCATATCCAAAATAGTTTTTAAAAGTTGAATATTTAAAAAAAATTAATAAAATAAATCTACCTTCTGGGCAAAATGGGCAAACGGGTGACGTCCAAACATAACCTATATCTGCGGACAAATAGTAAAAATCGAGCACTCCTTGTTAAGTTTACCACCCTTGGTTTTTACTGCACTCAGAAGCAGTCGAGACTTTTAGTCATTTTCTTAAATCTTGAAAAATACTATACCATGCGTGTGCATTGCGCTTCCAAGTATGGCATTTGCTCAAAAATACTCTATTAGGGGACTAGTAATAAAGAGAGGATAAAGGCCTGGGATCCCTTTAGAAAAACTATCCAAAACCACCCACAGATTTTCCCTTTTTTTTTGTTTTTGCAAATTTTCTCAGAAACTATTACTTTTTCGGAAAAATGTCCAGAGCCCTAACTTAAAGGGAATAAAATTTCCTATTTACTTTTGTATACTGGTGTATAATATGTTTATTTTTAACAATAAATAAATCTTGAAATAACCCTAAAACTATTGCAAAAATACATTCGCTCTACAATTTCCTACTTTATTCAAAATTTTCAATTTTAATTGTCAGTCCAATAGCAAATAGATAAACGTAAAATAAAAAATCTAGAGAAAAAAAAAAAAACAAAATATAAAACTTTACAACAAAAAAAAAGATTGAACATACTTATATATTTCGTTTTTTTTTTAATATGTTTTTAATAGATGATACATTGTGAGTCGAATAAATAGAGACCTACTCGTGTTTTATTAACTAATAAGTTGATAAAATAAACAAAAAATAAAGAATAATCAAAATTATACTAAAGAATTTACAATATAACAGAGCTGGGTAGGAATCGAATCCAGGAATCGATTCCTTTTTAGGAATCCGAAGGCTGGAATCGATTACTTTTTAAAAATAGGATCCGTGATCCGGATTCGTTATATAATTTTAAAATGATCCGGAATCGATTTCTTTTTGGAAGGATCCGATTCCAAAAAGGAATCAATTCCTTATATTTCTAATTAAGACAAACACCAAAATCCGCCATTTTGAATACGCCATTTCAAATTTCCAAATTTTCACCCAAGATTCTTAATTTCCAAATTTTGACCTAGCCCCCCTAAAATCCCGAATCTAAGGCAAATTGGTTTATAAATGCCAAAATCCGCCATTTTAAATTTCCAAATTTTTACCTAAGATTCTTAATCAGCATCACCTTGATTTTCGGAAATTAAGATAAAGAATTTTAAAACATCTGCCTATTAAGATCTTGAAATAAGTAAGCACAACTAACTGGTGTCATCCAAAAATTAATTTAAAATTTGAATTCATTTTTATATTCCGTAAGCCGAGAAATTATTAAACGGTACTTGTGAAACTTCCTGTAAAATTACAATAAGATGCCCCATTTATAAGTCACTTGAGGTTATCTCAAGAATTACATTTAAAAATCTATAGCAAGTTTTGAGATACAGTTCGAAAAAATTTTCTATTTAAGGGTGGAATCATGTTTACCTTAGATAAAACATATTCAAATATGAAGAATATTTACCAAAAACTAATATGGCTAAGAGTTGCAGCACTATAAAATGAGGCTAAAATTATATATCGCGGCTCCGTGCTAAAATCTTTGACGCTTGATTATCATTCGTATCATAGAGACCATTTGTAAGTATAAAAACTAAAGATGATCCGTAATCGTGATCCGATAAATAGGAATCGATTCCCTGGATTCGATTCGTTTATTCCTTAAAAAAGGAATGGTGATTCGTATTGGTGATTTGAATCCTTGAATCGATTCCTTTTTTGAAGGATCCGTCCAAGTTCTGCAATATAATAATAAAATCAAGATTTCAAATACACACACTTGCATCATGAAGTACAGGAAAGCTCCTTATTTTCAACTGCATGCTTTAAGATAAACCTTTTTACAGTTACATTTCAAGTCCTTGCCAGCTTTACTTACTTGTGCGTGGGACTAACATCCACTTTGGGATACGTTTGCCATCGGGAGATTTGACTCGACCAAAATCAAAGGGATCTGAAGCATGAATCAATGGCTCTTTGGCAGAAACCACCAAAGAGCCACTAACCAGAGCAATGGCTTTGTATCTAGGCTTGCTAGATGCAGAGCTATTTTGCAGTGTATAGTATTTTTCAAGATATAAGAAAATGACTAGACATATCGATTATCTCCGACTGCAATAAAAATCCTCGAAAGTGATCCTTTATGGCCATGACAACAGAGGTAAGAATAGTTCAGGTCCGCACTTTACCCTATACGTTTAGATATAACCTGGGGCAAATAGGACATCATGAATACTTATATATTATTCCAGTCAGGTAGAAATACGACCCTGTATAACATTTATATGTAATATTAAACTTAAAGGGTACTATAAAATTGTTTACCGATGATACAACCATCGTATATTTTGCTAACAGTAACGGTGAAATTCAAGACAATATTAAAAATGATTTAAATATTGTCTTTGATTGGTTACTTACAATTTAATAAACTTACTTTTAATTTAAATAAATCGTCCCACATAATTATCAGCAAACAACAAATAAAAGATAAAATTCCTTTATCACATCATTTTTAAAATTAAAAAAAATTATTTAAACTGGTATTAAGATCTTGAAATAATAACATAACTAACTGGTATCACCCAATAATTTAAAATTTGAATTCATTTTAAGTCGAAAATTATTAAACGGACTTGTAAACTTCTTAAATTAAATAAGATGCTCATTTTAAGTCCTTTGTTATTCTAAATTACTTTAAAAATCAAGAATTTTAAATCAGCGGAAAAAATTTATTTAAGGGTGGAATCTGTTTACTTAGATAAAATTTAAAATTTTTCCAAAACTTTCTAGAGTTAGCCTATAAAGGGGCAAATTAATTCGCGGCTCCTGCTAAATCTCTAGACGCTTAAATTATATTGCCGTTATACATAAACCATTTGATAAAAAACTAAAAGTCCTAATCAGTGATCCGATATATAAACACCTTTTTATTCCTTAAAGGAATGGTGATTCTTTGGTGATTTCAAACTTTGTCGGATCTTTTAAACGATCCGTCCAAGTTCTGCAATAATAAAGGAAATCAAGATCTCCCAAAATCACCCTCAAAGGGTCCAGAAAGCCCTTATTTTCAACTGCATTTTAAGATAAACCTTTTCAGTTACATTTCAAGTCCTTCCAGCTTTACTACTGTGTTAAGACTCCACTTTGGGATAGTTTGCCATCGGGAAAATTTGACTCCCAAAAAAAATCTGAGGGATCCAAATGGTTTTGGAGAACCACCAAAGACACTAAATAAAGGTTTACTATTTAGATGCAGAGCATTTTAGTGTATTATTTTTCTAAAAAAAACAGACAATTTTTCTAAGCTAAAAAAATTCAAGACATCTGAAACAGAGGAAGAAAGTAGGCCGACTTGCCCTCTTTAGTAAACTGCAAAAGGACAGAATCTTATATTTTTTCCCGTCAGTAGAAATACGCCCTTAAAACTTTATTGAATATCCTAAGGGTACTATTTGTTTACGAATAAAATGTAATTTTGAAAGTAACGGAAACAAGCAAATTAAAAATTTTAAATATTTTTCTTGATTAATACATTTAATAAACTACTTTTAAATTAAATAAATCTCCCACTTAAATCGACCAAAAAAAGTAAATTCCTTCCTTACAAATTATTGACATGATTAATTTTAAATTGTATATTCATGAAATTGATGATAAGTTACAGAAAACATATAGACTATCTTCGAAATTATCTATCACCTTTAATAGGAATTTTGTTTAAGATTCGAAATTATTTACCCTTAAAGTTGCTTAAAAGTATTTAATATGGTTTAGTACACTCAAAATTACAATATTTAATTTCAGTATGGGGTTTAGCAAAAATACTAAGATCTTTAAAAAGACTTCAAAATTATGTAACATTTTATATTTGAATTTTAAATGCTTCTAGCTTTTTTTTAAATTTGGTATAAAAAATATTTGGTAGAAATATTATTTAGGTACAAAGGGTTATTTTTTGCCAATAAAAAATTAAGCTACCTATTTGAAAAACATAATTTAGATAATTTATATATTAATATTTATTATTTACGTCTTACATAGTTTTGATTTCTTCATATCTTTACAACGATGACCGATTTTTCACCAAAACGTTTATAGCTTTTTATTTATTTTTCTTATGTTTTTAAAACTAATTTTCAGGTCATTCTGCAAGTTCAGATCAGTCAAACGACCGTGTGCATGCGCAGGTCAGTGCACTGGTGTCCTGACCGGGACCGAAATGCAGGGCCGGAGCGAACAGGGGGGGAAGGGGGGAAGGCTCCCCCATAGGTGATCGATGGGGGCGCCAAATTTTCTTTTAAAGGGGCGTCAAATTGAGAGTTAAGTTTTTTTTTAATCGCAATTACCCAAAATAAAAGAATACTATTTAAAAAATACATCAGCATCCCATAAAAACTGATATTTGCTATTCTGTAACGCGTTGTAACCTTAAAAAGTCTATTATTTGTGTATACAATGCCATTTTTCGCGTCTTGTTTTGTCTAATGCCACCGAAATCTCATAGCTTTGGCGGCGATTTATCATATCTGCTAAACATACGGGCTTTGATACAGATATTAACAATGGAATTTTTGTCGGTATTGTATTAAAGTATTTTAAGCAATTGAGACTTTTGGGAATATATTTGTTTATCTTAAGATTACCGACAAACTTTATTAGCTAACAGTAAATTATATATTATTTTTGTCAATATTTTTTTATTGGCTTTATGTTTCATATTCACTGCATTCTGCTTAAAGTGCATCAGTGCAAATACTAATACTTGTTCATTCTGTGTTGTGTGTTAGTGATGGTTAGTTAAGAATAGGTTTTTTTTAAATAAAAACATTTTTTTTTGAAAAAAAAATGCATAAAATACAAAAATTTAAAAAAAATCAGGTGCTGCCAGCCGCCGTGAAAAAAAAATTGGGGTTTCTCTACAAAAAAGTATGGGTGAGTTCTTGCAGACGAATACAAAGACACTGTAAGTCTCATAGATTTAATCACTAAAAATACAGGTTTGTGACCAAATACCTGCATATCCTTATATCTATTTTACGAATAAAAAAAGGTAGAAATGGCACCAGTAAAATTAGAGTTTTAGGGATATGGTTTATGGTTTAGAAAATTTATTTCTGCCTTCTTTTTTTTGGTGTTCTTAAGAAAGTTTGAAAATTAAGGAAAGCCCAGTACTGTGGAACAATCTTGTCCATCCATGCAGGGCAAAAAAGTCAAGCGGGTATAGGGGAAAAAACCCGGCTGAGTTTGCGCAATGAATAATACGGTCAGGTCCGAACTTATAATAAATAATTGTAACCATGTATAAAGTTAACAAATGTCAAATTCAAACTTAATACACTTTCACTGTTTTTTCTGATTTTTTGTTCAACATTTTTGGTTTTTAAGGAAAACTATTACAGAATATTTAAAATTATTTAATATAATTATTTAATTTTCTGTACCGCGTTTTATTGTGTAATATTAGATTTTATATCATTTGCTTTAATATGGAAAGAGTAGATGGCGACACTTTACAGCCTTCTATTTAAATGGTTGATATTTCTATTAGTTTTCTATTTTTACCTAAAATGAAAACACGACTGTTTTTGATAAATGTCAAAAATTGTATCATAGTTTAGTGTATACTTATCACCAAATTTATGATAAAAGAAGGGCAAGATAGTAGAAATGATTTTATTTAATTATTTATCATATTTACTAATCCATATCTCGAAAATAAAACGTCGAAAAAAATTTACGGTAAGTAATTGTCTCGAAAGTTGCCTCCTCTCCGATTTTAACCAAATTTGGTATACGGGGTTTTTTGGGGCGCTAATTACGAATCTAAAAAATTTTTTTCGGCAACGTTTCGTTTCCGAGATATTTATCATCAAAGTTGAAAATCCAACTAACCCTATTTACACTATTTCTCCTTCTTTTTGCACAGAATTCTTGATTTTTACACTACATTAGCACACAATATTTCACAAACATCTTTTAAAAAAAATTTTTATATTTATTTTACACCTTTTTTCCATTTAATTGCAAACATCCACTTTCACACACCCCAACATGGCCTCAACATGTATACACTAGTTATTTTGTAAGCAAATATGTCTGCTGCCTTTGAACTTGAAACTTCGCAATTTAATGGAAAAAAGGTGTAAAATAAATAAAAATACAAGGTTTTAAAAGGTGTTTATAAAATAATGTGTGCCAATTTAGTGTAAAAATCAAGAATTGTGTACAAAAAGAAGGAAGAATATAGTGAAAATGAGGTTAGTTTGATTTTCAAATTTGATGATGAATATCTCGAAAATGAAACGTTGCCGAAAAAATATTTTTCCAGATTCGTAATCAGCGCCCCCAAAAACCCCCGTATACCAAATTTGGTCAAAATCGGAGAGGGGGCAACTTTCGAGACAATAATTACCAAATTTACTTTAGATTTGTGGTCAGCGCCCCCGTATGAAAAAACTCATCGTAATCGGTAAGGGTCAAGCAAAGTAAAAAAATACCATGATTTAGATTGGTTGTTTGTGTTTTAGGGTCATACAATATTGTATAAATTTATAATTTGTATAAAAGTACAATAAAATAATGTCACGTCATGCAGATAACATAAGCAAGTTTAACGATAAGTATTGTTTTTTACATAAACATTTTTTTATTTTTTTTTAATCTTGTTACAGTCCACGAAAGCTTGGGCTTAAATACTAACGTAGCGTGGGTGTCTTCAGTGTGATAATATGTAGTTTATTTACACAAGACTAAATATTATTGGATTTGGGAAAAGGAAAACTTTTGCGTGTAGTAGATTCCAGTCTGGACACTCTGGGAATAACCGAAGGAAGAGAGTGGAAAGTTTGGAACCGCTTAAGTGGGACTGTAAAAAAATGCATAAAAGTGACATTATGTGTTACTCTGTTGGGAGCTGCCAGAGGAATTATACTTGTGAACTCCTTGGAACAGAAGCCGTGAAAATACCAAAAAAAAGCGATATATCCTCTACAGCCTGTCGGTGGGTACGAGAACAAAGCTTTTCTGTAAGCGTGTGACGCAGTGTACTAAATTTAAAAATTGGCCTAGGGGCGCCAATATCACCTCCCCCCAATGAGAAGCTGTTCGCTCCGGCCCTGCCGAAATGGTCTCATCCGGTACAACAATATAGAACGTATCTTCATTTACATTTTTGATAAGAAATACAATCTTACTTCTATATCTACAATATTTTTACGCTCCAAGTTCCAAGACATCTCGTAATTGGTGTTCCTTAGTTTCTTTTATTTTTAATAACGTTAAAGCAATATTTCACAAATGATATACAGCTTTTAAGTGCAATGCGGCACAAGTTATTTACCTATTTTGTTTATTTGTCTTATAATTCAGTGAAAGTATTTCCGACGAAATTAAAGTGAAAATGTTTAAGTATTTTTTTCTTGGTTAATATTTTGATTACGCACATCATATGCGGAAGGTAATATATGTTCTCACGATTCATTGCAAAATTGTCACGGTTTAGTAATTAAAAATTCACATATGTCATTTGGGGAATTATCACATATAATCTTTCTAAAGCATGAATTATTGCCGACTTTTTTTTGGGTACAAGTCGCGAAGCGCTTTAAAAGTTTATGTACGAGACAAATTTCCCGCAATTAATTCAAGCATGTGGGGAATTCGGTAAGAAAATTTTATACCGGAATTAAATTTAAAAAGAAAACATTGAGTAAATATTTATTTGGACATTATCCACAAATAAATAGAAGGCTGTGTGTAATGCGAGTTTTGACGTTTTTCGTTATTTAAACTGTCATTAACACTGTGTGGGTTTTTTACTTTGAAAAGAAATGTTTGCGACTTGGCTGAATGTACAGGGTTATTCATTTTAAAGTAAACACGGCTTTATTTTTGAACTTCCCTGTACTTTTTTTAAAATTAATATAGCCATTTCGTGTATTTTTTTCCGTAGAATTCAATAATCTAATCAGAAAAACATTTAAAACAAAAACAAAAGAGTTAATGCACGAGTGGCGTATTTTTTAAATGGAATACCCCGTGTATTTTTATATTAATAGATAGAGATTTTCACGAGGAATTCGGTGATATAGGGGTTGCTGGGTTTATTTCCTGCGGTTCTGCTGCAATTGTCTAAAAAGTGCATGATACTTATAAGGATAGTTTCACCTGAAAAAACCTGGCTGCCACAGGACACCGGTGCTTATTGGTCAAAGTCAAGAATTTTAAAAATACGTTTATTACTTTTTGGATCAGTTTTATAATGTTTTTATCAGAAGAACGGCTTCAAATTATATTATATGCTAAAAATGATATGATATATCAATTTCTAAACCAAACAGCAAAATTACAATAAACGAAAACATTAAAATACAATACGAGGTAAAATATAGTGGTAATAAGATCACTTATAAATAACAAAAAATTATAATATTAGAGATCGAACGCTGTAAGAACAACACCGATACGTCACGGTCTCATATGGCAAACTGATATAAAACCGTGACGTATCGGTGTTGTTCTAACAGCGTTCGATCTCTACTAGTGGAGTAAAATTTGGAAGGAAAGTCGCTTAGTTATCGAGAAAAAAACCGGCGTAGAACCAAACCAGACTTACATCAAATTTTGGCGACATACCGCGTTAAACATTGTTAGGGCGGTTAACATACCGGTTTATTTTCGCGAGAAGCGGTAACGTAGGGGAAGGTGTTCTGACATCAGTATCTACGTCATTAGGAGGGTTAATAATGGTTATGTCAAATTTAAATTTAAAATAGTGGAGGATTCGCGGCTTTTCTATTGTTTTGGTTCTGTGATGTTTTTTTTTTTGTTGCTATGGTTTAACAACTATTTTTATTGCAGATTTTTTGGTTTATTGGTTAATTCCCAAATGGATGAATTAATACAATTATATTTAAATCATAAAGGAAAAATTTACTTGTTATAGTTGACTTGGAAACAGCTAATATCTTATTAAATAAAAAATTTGGTTTATATATTATCTTTTCGACTTATTTCTTAACTCTCCAAAGACCTTACATTTAAATTTAAACTTAAAAGTGTATTAAACCATTAGTATGTAAATTGACATACGTAAACCGTTTCGTTTTTGCGAGGATAGGCCAAGGAAGTTTAAAGGTGTATGGAAGCCCAATACTGTAGAACAAAATTGTCCAGCCGTGCAGGGCAGCGGGAATCGGGGGGTCGGCAATGCGGAGTTTGCGCAATGAGTAGTGGGTCAGGGCCAGACTTCCATAATTCCTTGTTACTATCTATAAAGTTAACATCACCATATGTTAAATTTAAACATTCACTGTTTTTTTTGCACAAAATTGTTGGTTATTCAACGATATCACTGTAGAATATTTAAAATTATTGTATATTTGTAATATTGGATTTTATATCATCTGATATAATATGGAAAGAATACTTTACAGCCCTCTATTTAAATGGTTGATATTTTCGGGAGTTTTGTATTTTTACCAAAAATCTTTGTAAATAAATAAAACACGATTTTTTAAAATAAATTTTAAACTAAATTGTTAAATGAAATAAAAGTACCTAAATGTAAACCTTATTTCTTTTTTATAATCCACAGAAACACACAAACATTGTGGTAATCATCTAAAAGATAGTTAAGATTGCCTTACTTTCCCACTGCTACTTATTTCCTATGAATATTTTATTTTCTATTATTCATAATTGATATAGGTATTATTATTTATTCGGTTACCTAACGTTACGTCTCATAAGAAACACCTAATTTAAATATAAGAAATACTTATCTAAAGTAAAAAATGCCGGGTATGTTACCCTTGGATTTGCAAGACAAAACCATACAACCTCCAGTCATTTTGTTACGATATTAAGTAACAAACAATAAACACAAAATTATAGTCACAATTAAATAAACACTAATCACTAAAATAAAAATGTTTTTATCAATCCAAAAAACTCCTGCAACCACAAAATATAATCACACAAGGCAAAACAACCGAAACTAATACGGCGCAAAGGGCACAAACCACAACGAAAACGGCGATTGATGAGACGACGACGCCAACGGTTGGTGGATGGTACAGCGCGGATATCATACGCGCCGCGTGCGCCGATGCATTAAAAAAGGTATTCTGGCTCTCAAAAAAGTAAAACGTGTTGCCTAACTGCACATTGATTTATCAGTGTGTAAGTGGGCAACACATTAAATTATTTCATGGAATTTTGTTATTGCGCAGAATCGGCAAGGCCAAGTCTGACAGTTATTTTTATACTGGGCTGGACATTTTTTGATCGAATGGGCCATAGCATTGGGCTTCCATACACGTTTAAAACTTCCTTGGGATAGGCAGGTTAAACACGGTTAGAATGGTGGGGGAAAGAACTGCTATCAACCAGTAGTTAAAAACGGTAAGTCGCGAAAATATCCTTTTAGTGGGATTCTTTAATAAGGTAATTGTGTACACGAAATTGCTTTTTACGACATTTTTTAGTGGTCGAGAACTTTTTTATTTCGAAAAAACCCAAAAAAAATCGGTTTTTAATAAAACACGTTTTTTAACATCTCCACTGCTATATCTCTAATAATATTCATGCTATCAGGTTATATTTTTTTTATATTAAAGTAGACACAATAGCGCTTCGAACAACGTCGACTTGAAGCTGATTTTTTGTTTGTTAAATTTTTAAAATAGTACGAAACTCAAAATTGTTATTTTTAGTAGCGTAATTTTAGGCAATCGAGAAAAAAGTTTATTATTGAAAATTTATATATACATGCTGCGTACAAATTGTAGCTAATGTTTAAAAAAAGTTTTTAAAACAAAAATTTTTAAGATTCCTGTTATAGTATTGAGTCAGTGATATTTTTTTAACGGCGAAACTCATATTTTTGCGCGCTTGGCTTAGGTCCGGTGGGAGTGTAGTAGTTAAAGTTTTATCAACAGGTTTAAACGCAGATCTAAGGGCTGCTTAAGTTGTTTATAGCCGGTTGCACCAACAATTTGAAGGAACCCTTAGCGTTAAGTATTCCTTAAATCTTCAATGTAGCCAATCACATTGCTTGTTTGGCCATTTTAAGTATTACCTTGTGCTAAGGGTTTCTTAAAATTGTTGGTGCAACCAGCCATTAGAAAAGGAAAATTTTAAATATCCAAAACAGGTGGGTAGATTTTTAAACCCATACAAAAAATATCAATCATTGTTATTAATTACCCACCTAATTAGTAGGTTTATTGGTTGCTGGTAAAGAAAACCACCCACGGGATTCGTTATTTTTTGATTATACATTCAAAACTTCATTATTTTTGAATCATTTTTAGCAACAAAAAATTGCGGATGCTTTATGTCTTTTTATTAAATTTAAGAAATATAGTACATAAAATATAAACTAGGGCTTCGTTAAACGTCCATTTTAAACAGAAATATATAAAACCTCTTCTTTTTCCATATAAAGAGATGATACGATGCCGTTTTTTGACATGTCTAAATGCTGCTTGAATAAGCAATGTTGCCAGACTTTTTGTAATAATTTGTTATTATTGAAGGCTGTTTTTTATATAAAACTAACCAGAACTAACAAACAACAACTTTCAAACTATTACCTAGTTTTGGTTAGTTCCGGTTAGGTTTTCCTCATTAAATTGTAATTTTTTTATTATAAATGCGCCGTTCTGGCTGGTTAGTTAAAGCGGCTTTTTATTTTCCCCAATTATATTTGTAACTGGCTCGAATTTCAAATATTTTGATTTAATGAAACTTATCCTAATGGTAATGACAAAGTTTTTATTATAAATTAATAATATTTCCGTTTAGCAACACTGTAAAGGTCTTAAAGAGGTACATGTAAATCGTAAACAGTTTCTTGGTGAAAACCACATCATCCGCATTTTTTTGCCTTAAATAATAATACTTAAAGTATATTTTACATTGCAAATTTAAAAATCGTCCAATTCCGTGGGTGATTTTCTTTACCAGACCCAAAAATGTAATATGTAAGTAGTTATTTACATCATTATTAGTAAATTTAATCCATTTTTGCCTCAAAATCTTTAATAATGTTATTGCAGGAACGAGATTTACACTCCTTACAACATTTTAGGCCTTCTTTCACACAAGTACATGTTGGAAATTCAATTTTGGGTTTGACATAAAGCCTTGTACTACATAACTACTATAAAGTTTAAATTTTGGACATTTCTTTAGGAAGTAAAAGATCTATCTGAACATCACTACCGATACTCGCAGAAGAGGTAGATATTGTCGAACTATTTTCGGATAGGTTCGGAAACCGTTTTCCTATTTTTGTGCGATTTTATGTTTCTTTCAAAGATGTAGTGGCTGTAACATAATTTATGATATTTTTCATCAAGCGCAAATAAATCTTCATAGCCACGTAATTTAGATATCATATTTGTCATTTCTATTTCTGGCAGCTTTATTATTTTTTGATAGGTAGCTTTTCTACTACCTTAAAAGATTTAAGATGTAAGAAAATAAATACCCTAAACATTATTTATAAGGATAAAATTGAAATTCGTATTTTGTTTCAGTACAAAATATAAACTAATAGAAAGTTACCAACTATACTATGCAGGTACATAATAATATTTAAATTACTTGTTTAAACAGATTTTTTATTTAACTCGTTTTTTTTTATTTTTACTATTGTTGCAAAAAAACACATTTTTCTAATATTGAAACTATCGCATTTAAGTTTAGTGTCACAATAATTTAAAGGACCGGCGCCACTGTTTGATTTCAAATTATGATAATAGTTTTGAGAATCTGTGTAAGATTTACGACAGTCTTTATGATATTTTATTTTAATTTCGCCCTTTAAAATATAATTTTTTTTGACAGAATTTCTTTTGCTAGATTGTCCTGCCTTTTTTCAGCACTTGATAGTAATGATAACAACCCTTGTATTCTAGGTCTTTGTAAAACAGATTTGTATCCATCATACACAATTTTCTTACAAATAATTCGCTTCATTGTTTTAAAATTCTAAATACATACAGCACACTCTAAATTTCGACAACCACCACTACTAATGTATTACTATGCACGCTAACCGCATGCTGAGCTATTGGGTCCCGATAATACTTTTTTACGTCTAAAAAAATCGCTGTTGCCAAACGATACGCTCTAGGAAAAAATTTTTTTTTCAAAAACTTTTGGTATTAATTGGCTATATTTTCTTCGCTGCATGTATGAAAATATTTTCAAAAATAAAAAAGTTTACTGATTGGTGAAAATTTCAATACAAAAAATATATATTTTCAGTTTATCTCATTTTTAAAGGGATGAAAGTGCAAATTGTGCCCAAACAATTTATAAGGTTAAAAGCGCTACAGTGTGAGCTTTAATTTGACACAAACATTTTTTTGGTATCTTTGATAGTTTTAAAGTTATGGCGGTGGAAACGAAAAAAAAATATATTTTTTTTAAATTTCCAAAAAAATCACTTTTTATTAATTTAAAAAGTTCAAGACCACAAAAAAATGTCGTAAAATACGATTTCATGTGCCCGGTGACATACTCAAAGGAACCTAACTGGTTTGACCTGGTTCTACGCCAAAAAAAAAACGACACGATAGACTCACGAAATCACTCCGCCATACTAATAATTTAAATGTTCTATATGACCCCCGTTACATGATCTATAACCACAGATTTAACTAAAACTTTTTTATCTGGGCTATAACCCCTTCTTAGCCTTTCTAAGCAGTGGCGTAGTCAACCTTTCAGGGCGGGGGCAACGTTTAAAGGGGCGCTCTATTTCTTAAAACATTTTTATTAAAAAAAAACACACAACAATAAACAAACAAATCTATATTTGAAACTTTAGGCCAGACAGGAAAAATAATGACAATATAAAAAAATGTTCTTACCCAGCAGTTTTTTTGGAAAAAATCTTGTAATTTTTGGCTGTGTGTTGCGCTAACATCATTTTTTTTCACGATATTCCTTCCTGAACTGAGCACCTGACTTTTTTATCCATTTTTACTCTTAACAAGTTTACCCTTGCATAGACAATAAACGACTAAATAACACCACAAAGAGGAGAATATGAGTACCAGAAATAAATAACATACGTTTGAAATCTGCCGATTTGCAATATTAAAAAATAAAGTAAACAATTCTGGGATATATCCAATACCGAAAAAATAAAAGAAATGCCGCCACAAACGGATGCCGCGCTCAGCGGCTTTTTCCGCGGTGTTAGTGCTTTTGAAGAGAATAACCGCTCCGCTGACACTGTGGAACAGAAAAATTATTAACAAAAAGTGTGGACAAATATTATTTTAAAATATGACTTCTAAAATTACACCAGCAAGTAAAAAATGTTTAAAGCGCAGCATAGTATGTTGTAAATAATACCTGTTTTATATACGGTAGGTTTGTTTGGGCGCAGGGGCGCTGGTCTAGAGGGCGGGGGCAGTCGCCCCCTGCCCCCACTGGCTACGCCACTATCTAAGCTCGCCGATATTATTTGAGGTTCTTGTTTAAGACGATTAATTTCATTTACATTTTTTTCTGTCATTTCTTCCGGGTTTGTGTTCCCATTTTGGTAAACGACATTCTTTAAGTGACCCCATAAAAAAGTGTCCAAAATTGTAATATCTGGACTATTAGGTGGACATCTAATAGTGCCATAACGTCCAATCCACTGATTGTATCGGCGATTTAGATACTGCACAACTTGACGAACAGCATGGGACGGCGCTCCGTATTGTTGCCAAATTATCTTGCGATACGTTTCGAGTGGCAATTCTTCTAAAATGTCCTCAATATCGTTTTCAAGAAGATTGAGACATCTTTCTCCAGTTAAGGATCCCTCATAGAATATTGGCCCGACAATTCTATTGTTAAGCACACCACACCAGACATGAAGAGAAGACCTCCCTTGGTATTTAATCTCTTGAAATTTCCCGGGATTTTGTCTTGCCCAGCTGTGCGTATTGCGTCGGTTAAACATTCCCGATGTAGTGAACGTAGCTTCATCCGTCCAAAGAATCGTTTGAAACAGGGTAGGATCGTTATCTTGTTCGTGGATTAAAATTTGGGAAACAAATTGAAAGCGAAGTTCCTTTTGTTCACGTGTTAAATGCTGCATGGAAGATATTTACCGTCGCATAGGTTACTCTTCTTCTTGCAGGGCCCTACCTTAAGTCTCTAACTGCGTCAGTAATTGACTTCACTGGATACAAAGTAAAATAATTTAAAATAGCTCGATCCCGGATTCTTTTTCTCATGTCCTTTTTCTAATATGTAACGATTTTGTTTCTTCGAATAAGACCTTTAGTTTTAAAATCGTTTTTACTGATATATTTCGGTGGAAATTTGCAACATATCTTCGTTGTGTTTCCCTGGCGTTTTCTCCACATTTATAATAGAGAGTTATAATTTGAAGCCGTTCTTCTGATGAAAACCTCATTATAAGACTACTCCAAAAAGTAATAAACGTATTTTTAAAATTCTTGACTTTGACAAATAAGCACCTGTGACCTGTGGCAGCCAGGTTTTTTCAGGTGAAACTATCCTATAGTATCATGCAGTTTTTAGACAATTGCAGCAGAACCGCAGGAAATAAACCCAGCAACCCCTATATCACCGAATTCCTCGTGAAAATCTCTATCTATTGATATAAAAATATACGGGGTATTCCATTTAAAAATACGTCACTCGTGCTGTAACTCTTTTGTTTTTGTTTCAAATATTTTTCTGATTAGATTATTGAATTCTACGGAAAAAAATACACGAAATGGCTATATTCGTTTTTTAAAAAAGTACAGGGAAGTTAAAAAATAATGCCCTGTTTACTTTAAAATGATTAACCCTGTACAGGTTGGCGCCTTTTTGATGGATTTTCATGGTAGGTATTGGTAAAACTACAAAAGATAGAGCAAATCTGATGGCACATTCTCGAGTGCAACGGTAAAACAAGATCGCGGCTAACTTGATTCGTATCGGAGATACAAGACCTTTTTAAAATTTTGACGATTTCAGTACACCCCTGTATCTTTGTTGTTAGTGAAGATAGAAAAAACTGTTAATAGCACATTTATGTAGCATTTTACGTAAAATCCAGTAAAGTACTTAATTATTTTACTTATATTTAATTTCAAAGAAATTGTTTATTTGCCCTTTTTAATTAATTTTGAATTTTAATTAACTAAGTACGCATTTTGTTTAGTAGAATCAGAGATTTATATTAGGGGGCGTCCATTAATTACGTGAGGCGATTTTAATAAATTTTCGGTCCTCCCTCCCCCTTGGGGAGATGTCTTGAAATTTGGCTCGACTCCTTCCCTCTAATATCACGTGGGAGTTCTCAAAATACGCATTTTTAGTGTAAATACGTTAATCCGTGCTTGATTTCGGTGGATTTATTTAAAAAAACATAATTTGCTTAGTTATTTTTATTTAAGACTAGTATTTAAAAACTACTAAGAACGTAGTCTAGAATCATAGTGAGAAAATATCATTGTTTAAGATTATCTTACCGTATTAGCTATATTTTAGTGGAAAAACATGTTTTACTTATTTTAAACCAGGTCTTTTCGCAATTTTTCACTAAGTCTCGCTGGAAAAAAAATTACGTGATATTTGCCGAGACCCTCCCTCTTCCCCTCGTGAGAATAGGTAAGATTCGGATCGAACCCCCACACTACGTAAAAAAGGGTACAATAGTGGGCACTATTTCTGAATAGAGAGATTTTAAGACCCTTATTTGTCCTCCTATATACGTTATATATAACGTTCGTCGCTATTTACGATGAAATGAACGGAACTCTATTAAGGGATAAATTTTAACATGGTTGCCAATTGTAATACTTATTCGGTTTAAACTAAGAAGAAAAAAAGGAAAAACTGCCCGGAGAGGGTAATAAATAATACGTAAAATATTTCTTCAAAATACTTTTATATGTAATTATATTTTTGCCGTCAAACTGTACAATCAATATCCTTTAGTGACATGAATTGGCAACGTCGAGATGTGCCGGCAAGTTGCCAGTTGACATTGCATAAATTACATACATAACCTATATTTCTCGTTATATGATTTATGGTGATTTCTCGAATTCTTATAATATTTTCAATATTATCCATTACACACAAGTCACAAAATTTGATTTTGAAGAGGTAAACAAAACAACCACAGAAAAGTAAGGTTAGTTACAACGTTAACGTATGACAGGATAAGCGCACAAACAAAACGGGAGTAAAAACTAAAATGTATCAATACAGCAAACAAAAGTAATCGGTTATTTTTCACGAGCTGCGCATGATCAGTATAACGTTTAACGTCATTTACCAATTATAAGGCCTAAAATCTCTCTAATAACAAACAGACCTCCCAACTTAATTTGTGGATCAAGCTTGTACCAAAATGACAGCTTAACATATGATGAGAACCTAACCTTGTTTTTTTATTATATGTGATTAATGTTCGGATGCACCAACAATTTTAAGGAGCCCTTAGTACAAGGTAATACTTAACGCTAAGGGTTCCTTAAAATTATTGGTGCAACCAGCCATAAATTAATTATATAATTATCAGTATCTGTTTGACCTCGGACCAGTGAAGACACGATATAAAAAAGAACTACATAATTTTTCCGGGAAGGCTGTTGGAGGAGCCGTATCAACTGTTTTTACCCTCGGGGATCAAGGAAAGACTCACGTCAAAGGATGGAGTCCTTCTTCTGGGTCTAAGCGCTGTGAACGGAGATTCCTATACCTGTCCCTTGCTGTTTGTGGGCCCACTAAGGGTGGAAGATGGTTGCTCGCGCAGCAGGAAGTGACAGTGCTGACAGAAAGCGGTTATACGTTGTATATCGATCATTGGTTATACGTAATACCAGTAGCAATTCTTGGTTGGTCCGCCATTATTTGTGACTTTCATAAGCTTAAATTTTTGTAAAAATCGGAATTTCTAGGAGCTACAGAACCCGGCATCCAGAGTTTCCACCGTCAAAGCCCCGGAAAGCTATGGAAGGGAGAGAGCTGGCAAAATGACTTAGTATAAAGCCATAAACATTGCAGTTTCAGTTTTAAATTAATTATGAAAAAAATTCAGAAAAATACCTACAAAACCATAAAAAACGTAAAAACAACAATAATATTTTGTAAGTTAACAGCAATTTGCTATTTTTTCTGCGGAACGCTAACTGTCAGAGATCAAAGCTGTCACTTTGGTCCACCTAAAAGTTGAGACGGACCAAATTTGAGTACCAAAGTTTAATACTTATGTGTTTAAACCAGAAAAAAAATACGCGTGACATCATTTAGACCTGGTACTAAAAATTTGTTCCATTCCGTATAAACAAGGAACATGTGAGGTGGAGCAAGGTTATAGCTCTCGTGGGGCAAGGGTGATAAACTTAACTGAACTTAACAAGGAGTGCTCAATCCCATTTAAGACCATATACGCCAATTTCAATGTCAATTCGGTATTTGTGACGTAATCCGTTTGCCTGTTTGTTTTGTTTACAAGTAGTATAAAGTCTTAATTTTTAAAAATATTATATAGTTTGTC
>JAHBCN010000405.1:127500-193752 GCA_019359885.1 Listronotus oregonensis | reverse complement strand
GGTGCAGCCGCATACCTTCCTTTTTTGATCAGGGGCGATTTGCAATGGCCGGCACGATCTCCCGATTTATCCGCTTGTGATTTTTTTCTATGAGGTTTTTTTAAATCCCGTGTCTATGTGAACTGTCCAAGGACCCTTCAAGATTTAAAGAACAACATCCAGGAAGAAATTGCCAACATAACGCCTGCTATGCTTGAAAGAGTCATAAGAAGCGCCAGAAATCGGTTTACTCAATGTATCGAGAATGGGGGATGTCACCTACGTGATTTGCGAAATTAAAACTTTCTGATTCATACAATGCGTTTTATTAGGTTTTAAAAAAAGGAAGTTATGCTGCCGCACTCTGTACAATTCAAAAAAAAAAAAAGATCATAAATACATATTGAAATTGGGATCAGCTTGTAGTGACCAGTTTTTTGTGGTGCTGAGTGTATTTTCGATAAAAGAGTCCGGATTTAAAAGCTTAAAAACTTGTACGAAAACAACTTCAAAAAAATTGATTTGTGGATAAGAAAATAGCCTAAAGGGCTGAAAGAATACATTTTAAAAATAAAACAAACACGAATTAAAATAATCTCATTATAAAAAAAATTCAACAAAATAGACATTTATTATAAAATTGGCTGTAAAAATCTGCCTTGTACTTTTAGATGTCGGGTCGTAAGATTTAAACATGTTTAGAATTTCTAAATATTAGGTTTTCGTGCACAATTTTACAACATTGTATCATTTAATACCCTACAAAAAATATTTTAGTAATTCTAAAAATGGAAAGACTTTTTCTTACAAGCAGTAATTTAAAAAAAAAAAGGAATCCGGAAAAAACTTTGAATCGGAAAACGAATGATCCGAAATAAGTTTAAAAAAACACCTAAACAGCCGGTTTTGGAAAAAATTATAAAACCCCCGCCTAAAACTTGGTTTTTTGGGGTTATGATGAAAATTATAGTTTTCGAAAAGCCTTTTAAATTAAATTTAAAATTTTAAAAAATAATATCACTAAAAATAATTATACAGTGGGGCATGTTTTCAACTTAAAAAACGTTTTTGTATTCTTAAATTCCGAGAAAATGTCGTTTTTTTTTTAATTGATAAAAATTTAGAAGTAAATATTAGTGATATATTATACGAGATAACTTTAGCAATAATTTGTATGCTGTATTTTGTATTAGATCCTATTTAAATTATTTATTTTATTTTTTCTTGTTTGACGCAGCAAAACCCCGTTGTTTAATACATATATGATTTCTATAGGGCTTTTTTTTAAATTAAGAAAGAAGTTTTCTTGGGAAAGCAAGAATAAAAAAGTGTTTCTTATGATGCATTTTCCACACACTGTATAATATGTTTTTTATAAAATCAGATCTAGACATGAAATTTAGTAAATACCTAAGCAACTAAAAATTAATAATGTTTTAATAAAAACAATGTTTTGCACTAATCTTGGTATGATTTACCCAAAAAAATTTTAACATAACATTTTTGAAAATCTGCCGCAAAATTAAAAAAATCTTAAGAAAGTTAATGTATCAAAAAAATATTTTTAAAAATAAAAAAACAGGGACCCAAAAAATGATACAAAAATCTCTTAAAGCCAAAGTGTCTTAAAAACCAGAGTTTTGTAATTATTGATACGCAAAGTCATTAAAAATATCGGCGTCAATATCTTGTTTTTGGTTAATAATAAATTCTTGATTACATATTTGACAGCACCATAAAATAAAAAAAAAATGATAATTTATTTTATTGGATTCTGTCAAAAAAAAAGCTTTTCCACTTCGCACATGCGCTTGCTTGCTTTTTTGTTTCTATAACATCAGCGTTTATGTTTTGTTCTTGAACTCCCGAGATTAAACCCCACAAGAAACATATTTTTTACTATTTTTGTATTTTTTTTTCTTTAAATTTTACTCAAAAAAAGTTAAAATAGTCAAAATCTGACCATAAATAATTACATCTAACATTTTAGGAAAACCTTAGCCATGACACAAATGACTTTGATAATATCGTATAAACATCAAGGTAGGCATATTTTTGAAGAAGTTTAACCTACGCGTTGACAGGACACTGTAAAATGGCTCTTAATAATCGTGTTTCATATTATTTTTTGGGCGCCCTGTATATTACAATTTGGATGCGATCAGCATTGGGTTTTGTAAATTAAAAAAAATCACACTGTAGAAAAGGTACTAATATGTATTAAAAAAAATAAATCAGATCTATACATGCAGTCATAGTAAACATCTAATAGCCAGTTGCACCAACACTTTTTGCGCCACCTAAGTTGTTCTTAAGCATTAACTGTCCCCAACGCAGGTTCGTAGCCAGGGAAGGGGCTTGAGGGGCTAAAGTCCCCCCTCGAAATTCGTATAAATTTTGTTTACATTTATGCAAATTATCAACAGACAGAAAATTTATTGAGAGAATAAAACATTGCTACATGGATATTTTGGTTGGTTCTAAACACGGTAAAAGTATGTGTTCATTTAAAATAAGAGCTCCTTCTCCAATAAAATTCTGGATACAAATAACAATTGAAAATAATAAATCCCTCCCCAAACCAGGGGGTCCCCTTTTAACTTTAAGATTTTCTAAACTTAATAATCCCTTAAGTAATTTAACGTCGGCAGAGTTGCCATGGACAAATGGTTTTTATTTATTTTTTGTTTATACAGGGTTATTTTAAAGTAAACAGGGCTTTATTTTTTAACTTCCGTGTACTTTTTTAAAAAACGAATATAGCCATTTTGTGTATTTTTTTTCCGTAGAATTCAATAATCTAATCAGAAAAACATTTTAAACAAAAACAAAAGAGTTACAGCACGAGTAACGTATTTTTTAAATGGAATACCGTATATTTTTATATTAATAGATAGATATTTTCACGAGGAATTCGGTGATATAGGGGTTGCTGGGTTTATTTCCTGAGGTTCCGCTGCAATTGTCCAAAAAACTATATGATACTATAAGCATAGCTGGGCATTAACTCGTTAATCCATTAATCGTTAATTAACGAAGTTAAGAAAATTTGTTAACGATTTAACTTTTAAGTTAAGCCGAAAAAATATTAACAGTTTACTTAACTTCCGTTAAATTAAGTCCGTTACATGCCGCTGATGGCATACCTGATGCCGTGATTTTTTTAATTCCACGCCACACTGACTATAGATACTGTAGGTACAGGGTGAGTCAACGATAGAGTAAAGTTCATTATTTCATTGGTTTCAAAAGTTATGAGAAAATAGTAAATACAAAGGATGTAAAGATTCTTAGGATGCACAATTTAAAATTATTTTAAAGTATACAGGGTGGCTCAAAAAAGCGTGACGAATAAAACATACATTTTTTTAAATGAAACACCCTATTTTTAAATTTTGTTTTGAATTCCTTTTAAAATTCTTCAACTTTTTTATTAATAATAATGCATACTTAAACCTAATAGTTTTTCCAATATTTCAATTTTTCTAAAAAGAAAATAATTTTCACACTTGGAAAAAAATTACGATAGCGCCATTATTTTTGAAGGTAGATCACTCATATTTGATATTAGCGTTATTCGAAGATGACGTAAAAGATATATGCAACGGAATTTTAATTAGATGCTACAGGGTGTTCAAAATAAACGAATATATTTGGATCATTTTAAATTGAAAAATCTCGATTTTTTTAAATGGCGCACCATATATGTTATTATTTTTTTCTGAAAGATCTTACAAAAACCCACAACTTTTATTAAGTATGTCATATACCTATTTTTAATACTTTGCGATTTATTTTAAATTTTCAAATATTTACCCTTCTTTCTGTCTAAGACTATTGCTATAACATTAGTTGGTCATTTTTTAAATTTTAAATTCACAGAAAAAGTAAATAATAATAAATACCTATTACTACAAATTAACTTATTTTTAATTATTATTATGGCGCAATAAATGTTCAAAAATATGCCCTTCTACTTGGATACACATGTTTAGTCTTTTTCGTATATTTTCTTGGACGTTCCTTAGCATAAACGGTGTTATTCTCCTGCACGCGTCCCGAATCCTATTTTCCATATCTTCTGGTGTTGTAGGGGGATTCACATAAACACGATTTTTAACATATCCCCACAAAAAGAAATCTAGTGGTGTTAAGTCACATGATCGAGGGGGCCATCCAATGAATCCACCTCTACCGATCCATTTCTGTGGGTAATGATTATTTAAAAATTCTCGAACTTCTCGATGGTAATGCGGAGGAGCTCCATCTTGCTGAAACCACATTTGTTGGATCTCAATGTTATCAAATTCTTGAAGAAGTTGAGGTAAATCATTCTGAAAAAGTTTAAATATCTAGGCCCGTTAACTGTTTCGCGAAAAAATATGGTCCAATAACATTAAAGTGTTTTATTCCACACCACACATTAAGTGACCAATGGTTTTGGTTTTGCACTTCCGTACCCAGATTGGATTAACTGTTGAATAATAGTGCATGTTATGACGATTAACTGCACCATTACTGCGAAAAGTAGCTTCATCGGAAAACATTATTTTAGACAAAAAATTTGGATCGGCCTCTATTGCTTCATTTATAACGGTGCAGAAGTTTACCCTTTGTTCAAAATCGCGGTCTAGAAGTTCTTCGTGTAGTTCCATGTGGAAGGGATGATATTTGTGTTTTCTAGTGGTGCGGTTAACGGTAGATTGGGATATATCACATAAGCTAGCTACTTGACGGCTACTGACCTGGGGATTATCTTGAACTTGAAGTAAAATTTCCAATTCTTTTTCCTCATTGGTAGCATTCCGGTTTATCACTTTCCGTTTTTCATATTCAATACTACCACTAGCATTAAACCGTTCCAATAAACACTGAAGAGATTGCCTAGTCGGTTCACGTCTATTAGGGTACTTCGCCTTGTAAAGTCTTACTGCCAACAAAGTATTTCTTTACGCCTCACCCAGTATATAAATCATATCAATTAATTCAGCTTTAGGAAAATCCATACTTATTTTTTTTTTAATTTACTGACACCACAATAAATTTTATGAATTTATTTACTCAGATGTCAGGTTAAAATTTGACAATGTCATTTTGTCATGGCCAACTAATGTTATAGCAATAGTCTTAGACAGAAAGAAGGGTAAATATTGGAAAAGTTAAAATAAATCGCAAAGTTTAAAAATAGGTTATGACATACTTAAAAAAAGTTGTGGGTTTTTGTAAGATCTTTCAGAAAAATAATAATATATATGGTGCCATTTAAAAAAATCAGATTTTTCAATTTAAAATGATCCAAATATATTCGTTTATTTTGAACACCCTGTAGCATCTAATTAAAATTCCGTTGCATATATCTTTTATGTCATCTTCGAATAACGCTAATATCAAATATGAGTGATCTACCTTCAAAAATAATGGCGCTATCGTAATTTTTTGCAAGTGTGAAAATTATTTTCTTTTTAGAAAAATTGAAATATTGGAAAAACTATTAGGTTTAGGTATGCATTATTATTAATAAAAAAGTTGAAGAATTTTAAAAGGAATTCAAAACAAAATTTAAAAATAGGGTGTTTCATTTAAAAAAATGTATGTTTTATTCGTCACGCTTTTTTGAGCCACCCTGTATATTTTAAAATAATTTTAAATTGTGCATCCTAAGAATCTTTACATCTTTTGTATTTACTATTTTCTCATAACTTTTGAAACCAATGAAATAATGAACTTTACTCTATCGTTGACTCACCCTGTACAGAGCACGGCGTGGCGCCGCCCGCTGAGGATCGACTATCCAGAGAAAGATATTCCAGCTTATAAGCATGCGCGGTCTTTTTTAATACGTTCCCGCATTTTCGCGCTTTGCTAACCAGAACTAACAATGACCGACTAGAACTTAGGGCTTTTAAATTTGTCTATCCGGGGTGTCTCTAGACGCGAGTGGAAGCGCATGCTTATAAGCTGGAATATCCTTCTCTGATAAAAACCTCATTATAAAACTACTTCAAAAAGTAATAAACATATTTTTAAAATTATTGACTTTGACAAATAAGCACCAGTGACCTGTGGCAGTCAGTTTTTTCAGGTGAAACTATCCTTATAGTATCATGCAGTTTTTGGACAATTGCAGCAGAACCGCAGGAAATAAATCCATATCAACGAATTTCTCGTGAAAATCTCTATCTATTGATATAAAAATATATGGGGTATTCCATTTAAGAGATACGACACTCGTGCTGTAACTCTTTTGTTTTGTCTCAAATGTTTTTATGATTAGATTATTGAATTCTATTAAAAAAAATATATATACGAAATGGCCATATTCGTTTTTTAAAAAAGTACAGGAACGTTCAAAAATAAAGCCCTGTTTACTTCAAAATGAATTACCCTCTACTTTTAAATAATAAAACGGGGTTTTTAAAGGATGGTGGTTTGGATTTTGATCCATGAAGAATTTACGAAGGTGAATTTTAATTATTTTATAGCATTTTTCAGGTTTATTTTTATCTATTTTTATTCTTCTGGATATTCCTTATTTAAAAAAAAATCAATTTTGACAAGAGAGATAATCTTACGTTTTTCAAAAGGTTTAGATTAACGAAGCAAAAACAAAAATGGGCTTGAGTTTGAACATGACAAGTTTGAATTGGCCTTCAAATTTTGAGTATTTACTTGCAAATTAGGAATGAATATTTAAATTCGTTCGTTTGAATTATGAGTTTATATCTCATAATTACTAACAATAATTGTTCCCTTTCTATGGCTTTAAAGTTAGGCGTCCTTGATCTTTTTTTTTATTATTTTTGTTTTAAATTTTAGAACAAAAAATCACCGACTTTGCATTGTAATGTCCAAAAAATTAAAACAAAAATTAAAAGTTTTAAAAAAAGTTGAAGATTCAATATTTACAAAAATTTAAGTAAGATTACTACTATCATTTATTCATAAACAAGTTAGAAAAGGAGAGATCTAATATCAATCTATTCTGATTATTCGAATTGTAAAGGCCAATAAATAAAAAGGAGGAAGATACAACTTTGCCGCCTTTCAAAGTACTCTTAGTTAAGTTGCAATAAAAATCGAATGGTAAAAGCGAAAAAACAAAGTTACCCTTAATTTTTAGAGCTTCTTAGTAAAGATCTACTTAAGATAATTTGTGTGCAACCGGCCATAAGAGACTTAAAATTTAATAATTTTAACTAAAAACAATGAGTTTTGTTTCAATTTTAGTATTTTCTATGTATTACCGATTTTGATAAAACTTTTTTACCCATGCATACTTTTCTTACTATTTCAAATCATAGCAAAAATGATAGTGGGGTGGATCGGGTGGTATTGGCGGGGATCCTGTGGAATAGCCACCCCTTCTGCATCCAATAAGCGTAATTTGATTTCCATGCTTAATAAAGTGTCCAAGTCCTTTTCGGTTTCCTTGCTTGTCATCCGCTGCCCTAAAAGTCCGTTTATACCATCCGTCCAATACGCTAAGGTCAGCTCATCTGGAGCGACGCAATCCAGACTTTGAAGGTCCACACCTATTATAAAATACCTACTATCAAGGAAGTTTTAAGGTTTAATGGAAGGCGCCAGCGCCGGATTTAGGACTTCGGAGGCCCTTGGGCAGATTTCGTGTGAGAGCCCTATATCTTACTTTTTTATCTTGGGACAGTCCACGAAGGCTGATGCCTAAGTACTAACGTACCGTGGGTGTCTTAAGTGTAGTGAGAGGGAGTTTGTTCACACGGGACTTAAATATTTGGAGATAGGGAGGAGAAGGAAAAACTTCTGCGAGCAGCAGGTACCATAGTCTTGACACTCTAGGGATGCAAGAACGAAGAAAGCGGGAAGTTCGGAGCCTCTCTAACTGAACTGTAAAAAGATGCATAAAAGTTGCACTACGTGTTGCTCTGTTGAACTGAACAGCCAAGAGCAAAGCTTAGGTGGAAGACCGTAACAAGTCCATCATGCCAGACCTGATCGAAAGCTTTGGATATGTCCAGAGCGACGATCTGGGATTCTCCAAGAAACTCAAGGGACTTGTTCCAGTTTTGTGAGACAAAGGAAAGAAGATCAGCTGTGGATCTTCTGTGACTGAATCCATACCGTCTACCATGTAAGATCTTGTGTTTTTCTAGATACTTTAAGATTTGGGAATTAATGAATTTTTCCAATTCTTTGCAAACAACAGAAAAAAGAGATATAGGTCTATAGTACAAAGGGGGAGTTTTGCATCCTTTTTTGGGAACAGGTGGCACATGTGCAGCTTTCCAACTCTCCGGGAAAATGCCCGTGTCGTAAGAGATTCGAAAGAGGCGAGTTAGGATGGGTGCAAGCTCGGGAGAACATTTTTTTAAGACGATTGCTGGTATGCCATCCAACACAGACGATTTTTTAGTATTAAGAGAAGAAAGAATACGCTTGATCTGTTTGACTTTAAAAATGATAGCGGACATTTTATGAGAAACAGGGGCAACTATTGGAAGAGGAAGATTAATAGGAGGATCAAGCGTAGAATTGACAGCAAATCTGTTTAGCAAATAGTTCGGTTTTCCTTTAGAGGTAGAAAAATCAGCATATTTTTTTGAAGGAAAAGTTACTTTTCATGGCATGTTCTCTATTAAAATAATATACTATTGTATTAAGAATTTATATATTTTTGTGTCAAACCAATTTTAACAGATATACTAACCTTCAAGAGCCAACGAGAATGCCAACTGAGTATGCGACGCCTTTCTTCCACGCATGTGCGGACAATCTCGACCAACTAGAAGAGCTCTAATGTCGCTTACGGCCAATTTCGACGGCAGTTCTTCCGCCGTAGGTGCTGATTTTTCGTCGCAGTCCCCATAATGTAACACTTTATGGTTGAGAGAGAGACGCATATACCAAAACTTGTCCTTGATGCGTTGACCACGGGGAGAGTATTTGGTAAAACGAGTTCCTTTACAAAAAAAAAAAAACAATTATGTATCGTGATTAAAAAAGTATTTCAGAAACATGTTTTTAAACCGGAACTGGAACTAGCAAAGGACCTGAACAGGGTCATCCTACAGGAACGGCTCCGTGCTAAAATGAAAAAGATTTTAGCACGGAGCCCGAGCCGCGAAATATAATTTGAGCCTCATTCTGAAGTGCAACTCTTATAGTCCAGTACAGAGCGGTTCAAAACAGCGAAACCTGGAAAAATTACAGAACACCTCCGATTTGCATAAAAATTTGGATTTAGGTTGTGCTCGACCTAAACTTAAAACTCTCCCTAACGCCGTTGGTTGCTTATTATTTTTAAGGGTGAAAACTACCCCTATTAGCAAAAAAATATAATAAAATAGATTAAACCATAAAATTAATTAAAATTATATATGAACGTGTTTAGTAAAGGTCACTCGATGTAATTAGGTGTATAAACGCCAGTAACTATATATTTTTAGGGGTGAAAATCACCCCGATAGCGAGAAAAATAATAAAAAATTACGTTATACATATGTGTATATTTATACAAACGTATATACATATATGTATATACACAAAATTCCTTATGTTGTTAGAACTATAAATCAGCTCTATTCAACCATCAAAATAAGAAATTTTCGAAAACTGCAAAAAACAGTTCAATGGTTTTTTGACATAATTTCCTCAATTTTGATGCTAGAAAAAATGTAGGATTCATATTTTTTCCACCCTTATTCTGGAAAAGGGCAAGGGTTAAAGGGTTCGAAATGGTACTAGTCAACCACTAGCCACAACTTTTGAGAGCCATATCTCCCTCAATTTTACACTTACGAAAAAAACCTTAAATAAAAAGTTTTAGTTAAAAATTTCTGACTTTAAATTGTTATCGTTTCAAAATTAAGGCTTGTTTATCGTTCAAACTTACAGAATTTACTAATGGTATATAAAGAAAGTGAACTGTAGAAGGGCTAACAAATATTTTCAATTGGGGTGGTTTTGAAGGGGTTGTTTTGACCGTTTTTTCTACGAAAAAACTCGGCGTCTATCTTATTTTCGTCATAACTCGGTCAGTTCAGGACCTTTCATAAAAAATAAAAATGAAGGTCTTTTTAAAGCACTATCAAAAACTTTTTATCAGGTTTTATCAAAAAATTCATCATTTTTTTTATAATTTGAGATTAAAAGTTTCGATTTTTACTCCAAAAGCAAAACTTGGCTTTTAATAAGCCATTACTCAATTAATAATAGGTTTGAAGCAACCATAAGCAAAACCATTCTCTTTGTTTTTTCATTATCTACAAGTTTGTTTATTGTGGTCTTAGCGATAAAGCTCAAACTTTTTGAGATATTCGTGAAAAACCGTTCAAAAACATGGTAAAAAATCGAAATTTCAATCGCAAATAACTCAAAAAGTATTCGCTGTAGGAAAAAGTTTATAGAAGAAAAATGACTTAAAATTAGTAGATCTATTGATTTCTACAGTAATTTTTAACAACCAATTTTTCACCCCCGAGAAGGGGTGGTTTTCACCCCCTCGGTAAAAGCAACCAACGGCATTGGGGAGACTTTGAAGTAGAGGGTATGGACTACTTACTCTTAAATTTTTATAATTTTAGGAAGTGTTCTATAGAATTTCTAGCCAAAACGGGGCTGTACTGGACTATTAGGCAAATTCGTTTTTGGTAAATATTCTGCAAATTTGAATATGTTATTTCTAAGATCAACATAAAACCACCCTTAAATGGAACATTTTTTTGAGCTGTATTCCAAAACTTCCAATGCTAGATCTTCATAAGGTTTTTAAATGTGATTTTTAAAATAACTGTAAGCAAGTTATAAATGGGACATCTTATTGTAATTTTACAAAAAGTTTCACAAGTACCGTTTAATAATTTTTTTGCTTGCAGAGTATAAAAATGTATGTGTCGCAGCCAACTAGCTTAATTAGCCGTTTAATTAACAGCCTAGCCTCTTTACTAAACAGCGCCGTTTAACTAGCGGCCTAAATGATATTCAGCCGTAACCTTTGTTACAGCATTTAATAAACTGGCTGGCTATTGCTTAGGCCAATCTTACGATGAAGTGACCATGTGACAGAAATAAAAAAGATGAAACATCTGACATAAGAAATTCTTTATTAAACAAACTTAAAATGTAACATATTACTGTTCTTTGAAAATCATGAGATCAAATGTGGTTAGTTGTGGTTAGTTTTGGTCAACAAGTTTTCGATAAAAATTCGCTTAAAAAATTAAATTGTTTGAGCCACTCACAGCTAAATTCACATTATTATTTTCACTACACTCTTCCATTGTTCTATTTTCCATTAAACTTTGGAAAACACCATTAAATTTGTACTATATTGAAATGAACAGGCTAGGCAAGTGATAAAACGTCATAGATCCAAGTCATTCGCCTAGCGGTTTGATCAATTGGCTGAATATCATTCAGGACGTTAGTTGAACGGCGCTGTTTAGTAAAAAAGCTAGGATATTGATAAAACGGCTAATTAAGCTAGTTGGCTGCGACATATGTATTAAAATTTTAAACTCATTTTTGTAAGACACCCTAAATAGTATTAGTAAAATGTCCCACTTAAAAGTCCTTCAGGGTTATCTCAAGGATAACATTAGGGTGTTTTTTTGTGACTATTTTTTTCGGTCTTATCGTGAAATTTTGTTGGAAATATCCCCAAAAAAAATCCCTGAAAGGTTTAGCCCTTAATATTAATATTAAGTACTCGCCCAAAGCGTGTGAAGATTTTCCATTTAAAAAACACATAAACTTTGATCCTTTTTTTTAATTTCTATAACTCTGCAGCATTTTATGTTATCGTCTCGCCCAAAGACGGGATTTTTTGAAAATTGAATGCTCTACAAAAGTGTCCATTGCGGCAAAGTCGCAACTCACACCGGCGACGTAGTACGGGTCACTAAACCTATTTTTTTTTATAAAATTCTCGTTTGTCTCTAATTTTCTCATAAATGACAAATGCTACACAAAAAAGATGAATGGTAAAATTGTTGGAAATTTTATTTCCTACAAAAAAGGTCCTAAAAATCGTATCGCTAGGACCAACAGTTCTCTAGAAACTTTTTAGGAAATTTTCGGGGGTATTTCCAATAAATTTCACGATGGGTCGGAAAAAATAGTCGCAAAAAAAAATCACCCTAGGATCAGAGCTGTCAAAACTTGAAGTACTTCAAGTAAAATTTTACTTGAAGTACTTTTTTGTACTTTAAGTATTTTACTTCAAGTACTTTTTATCAGGAGGTACTTGTACTTGTACTTGATTATGATTAGGTATGATTTGACCAAGTAAATTACTTGAAGTATTACGATGTACTTGAAGTAAAAAAAAGTGCTTCAAGTAAAAAAAAGTACTTTAAGTAAAGAAAGTACTTCAAGTAAATAAATAGTACTTAAAGTAAAAACAATACTTCAGGTAAATAAAAAGTACTTGAAGTAAAAAATCAACCAAGTACTCGAATTTACACGCCTTACAAAATCGTACAAATAAGTTAAAACAAGAAATACGCTCAACCGCTGCTGTTTCTATTGTATTGCATTACAGCGCTCATTTGAATTGGATCCAACAGCAAGACAAGTGTAACTATTACTGATAATTAGACTTTTTGTTCTTTTCTCGAAATCAATTCTTTATTTTGATACCCAATTTGTTATATTTAATAATGAATACTAACAGCCATTTTTTATGACAATTTTATTATCGAACGCATTCAGGATACGAAACAGTTTCCAAATCACTCCCGAAAATGTCAAAAACGTGACAGTTCAACAATACTCTATTGGTGCGATTCGACGTTTGATGGAGCGGTTCCCCAACTATTTCGTATTGTGAAAGCGTTCATTATTACCTTCATTTGAACGAAAACCCCTGTATTTTAATAGGTAACTTAAACAAAATTTTCACTAATAAAATGGAAACGACATCAAAATTAAAGTTAGGTTGTTCTGATTTAATTTTGTGTTGATGAGAAATTAAAATATTCCCCAAGAATAGGTTTTGGGTGCCAACCTGCTGTAGACACCCATATGAAAACACTCGCTTTTGACAGATGTATCGGATGCCAACGGGTGCCAACGGGTGCCAACGGGTGCCAACGGGTGCCAACGTCAACCCGTTGGCAACCACAGGAAAAAAATCAATTTTGGAAAAAACTAATATTTCCTATAATAGTTTAAGGCCCAAGCGCTCACCCGAGTACGGCATTGTAGCCTGTTGCCATAAATTTACATACGAAATTTTACATTATTTCGGACATCGGATGCATAAGATCCCGACTTAAAACGGGACACTTAGCAACCCTACTTGTTTTCCTAACTATAGTTTTTAACGACTGGCTTACTTTCCAATGACGTAGCGCTCAGTTCTTAAAGCGTTTAGGAATTGTTGGAAAACCCCGTTTTGAGGAATAAACCCTCTTTCTTACAAAAAATACTACTCAAGTATAATTTGTTCTACTTGAAGTACTTTTAACTACTTCAAGTACTTTTATGTACTTCAAGTACTTTGGTTTACTTCAAGTACTTTGGTGTACTTCAAGTCCTTTGTTTTACTTCAAATACTTTGTTTTACTTCAAGTACTTTGTTTTACTTCAAGTACTTTGGTTTACTTCAAGTACTTGGATTTACCTCAAGTAAAATACTTGGGTGGTACTTCAAGTACTTTTTCAATTTACTTGAAAATGCAAGTACATTTTAATGAATACTTGGTACTTGTACTTGAAGTACTATTTAAGAGTACTTTGACAGCTTTGCCTAGGATAACATATTAAAAAATTATTAAGATGTTTTAAAATTCTTTATCTTTATTTCCGAAAATCAATGTGATTCTGATTAAGAATCTTAGGTTAAAAATTTGGAAATTTGGGAGATTTAAAATGGTGGATTTTGGTATTTATAAACCTATTTGCCTTAGATTCAGGCTATAAGGGTTTTAAGGGTGTTAGGTCAAAATCTGGAAATTAATAATATAAAGTCCAAATTTGAAAATTTGAAATGGCGTATTCAAGATGGCGGATTTTGGCGTTTATAAACCGATTTGTCTTAAATTAGAAATATAAGGAATCGATTCCTTTTGCAATCGGATCCTTTTAATAAGGAATCGATTTCGAATCATTTTAAAATTATATAACAAATCTGGTTGATCTTATTTTTAAAAAGTAATCGATTCCAGCCTTCGGATCCTTAAAAAGGAATCAATTCCTGGATTCGATTCCTAAAGAATTCCATTCCTACCCAGCTCTGCTGCGTAGTCATACACCTTATTTCCTTACATGATGACGAGACACCTTACTTGTTGATTTATTTTTGAAAGTGTCTCATTTTCTTTGATACTTTTCAATAAAAAGTTTTTCATATTCACTTTTAGTAACAGGAGAATTAATTTAATTAAAATAAATATATTTGAGACAAACTGTATTTAAAAAAAACATACAGTTTGAAAATATGATCTTAACTTTAATAACTCACTTACCTTCAACCAAAAACGCCAGCCTTTGCTGCTTAATGATACCCATGATTTCTGGAGTAATTATTTCTCGTAGTTCCACAACAGGTCGCGCGTGACTTTCCCATTCTTCTCTAGTATTTCTGAAATAAAAGAAAATTTTAAAAAGACAATATACACTTTTTAATACTTGAACTTACCTTTCTAGCTGCCACAGCTGAGTGATTTCTGAATAAGTCAACGATTGTAATTTCGTTTTAAGTTGATCCAGGGAAGCGGGAGACACCTCCAAAGCTCTGCTAATTTGTTCTCTCACTACACTTGCTACCTATGTAATAGTTATTTGCATTATAGGTGCATGTATGAACATGATTATAACAAGTGTGAAATATAAGAATGACGAGGTCGTAGACCGAGTCGTTTTAATCACACAAGTGTTGTAGTCATGTTTAAACACACGGGTGATGTACCATCGTCCCGAAAAGAATCTGGTACAGCAAAATATACTATAATTTCCTTGACTATTAGAAAACATTTTCTTTGTAACTGACAACCAATATATTATTATTAATTTGTGTCAAGAAAATATACTTGTGAAAAAAATACCAGTAGTCCAGTAAATGAAGGGACAAAGCTGTAAATAAATCTGTACAGTTTTTGCTTGTGGCGCAATTCTTAGGTCTTCGGGATGCTTTCGAGCGAAAAAAAGTTTATCAACATTAACAGGTGGGAAAGGGCTGAAAATGGCCCCTCAAGGCCCGAAAAATGGGTTTTCCGCTAATATCTGCCAAAATATGCGAATTGGAGAATTTTTGTTTAAAAAAGTCCCCTCATTTCAGCTGCCGCGCTACCGCTAGAATGCCGCTATCTTCATGGATCCACTTATAAGCGGGCGGACGAATTGTTCCATTACTCGGGCAATAATGTACATTTTTTAATCATTCAAAGTTCACCGGAATGGAAAAACCCGTACCTATCATTGCATGTGAGTTTGGGTCCATTCTGATTTTTCTAGAATATTAAAAAAAGCGGTCAAGGTTTTTTTTAACAATATTTTGAGAGTATCTCATTAACATATTGATATTTAAAAAAAATGGTTTGTTATTAATATTTCTTTTTTATAATGAGACCTTAGCAAGTGTTCAATGATCCCAGAAAATTTCCTTCAGCATTTTTCTTGCGTTTGGATAAGAAATTGTTTTGCCTATCTGCATTTTTTAGCCGTTTCTGGAGTTCTAGAAAATCTGTAGAATAAACGCGAATCAAAAAACTCATCATCTATTGAAATGCTTTCCAATGCCCATCATATGAAAGCTTAGAGTGTCTAGTTTCTAAATGTGCTTTTTTCTTTTTAATAAAGTCGAATAATTTTTTAAAAATCAGGGAAATTCATCACACCAGTGACTGGCGGACTCACAACTAACCACATCTATCCAGTGTGGAATGTTATGCATTTTTCGACGGCCGTTTTTTCGAAAAATATTGGTGTTGCGAAAAAAATGGTAAGGACCATTTTTGTAGATTTCAAGGTGATCTTCATTTTTTGTCTGAACAAAAATTATCTAGTTCGCATATTTTGGCAGATATTCGAGAGAAACTCATTTTTGGGACTTTCGGGGGCCATTTTTAGCGGGTTCCCACGTCGGAATCGTGATAAACGCCACAAATGAAAACTGTACAGATTTATTTACAGCTTTGGGTACTTTTAGGTCTTCAGTTATTGGGCTATCAGTATGTGTCACAAAACCATAATTGTCGGAAAAATCGCCATCAAAATATGAGAAAAATACCAGTTTTGACATGATGTGATGGTATAAGGGAGAAAAATCAATGCAATGAAAAAGTGAGTAGGATGCCACCTTTACTATTAACATCATTATCATCATCAGCAGCAGGGACTGTTTTAAAGAAATGAAAAAAATGTGTTATTTATATTTATAATAATTAGTGATAGAAATTATTATCAAAAATTAATATTTTTGGATATTTGTAGTGGTTTTTTATTATTACAAAAACTCGTGTTATAGATTTACTATATACCACCACTAGTTGTGTTATGATTCTCATAACTTACCTCAAACACTAGAAAAATAATTATATAAAAACGTCATAGCTAAAGCATTGTAGATAAAAGTAATTAACCATCTTGTTAAACTTATAAATACGTTTTTTTTTAATAATTCATCTCCTCTTTTACATACCTTTCCGAAATCTTCAGATGTGGCTCTCATTTCTTTCCACGTTTTATTTAAAAGTACTATACAAATGCAATAACACTCCTCAAAGGGATGGTCATGTGTAAAAAATAAGGGTTGGTATGTAACACACTGTTCTGATGGAGCTTCCCTATAAAAGAAATAAATAATAAAAATTATTTTTGTATAATACTTTTCTATACCTAACTCTAGTCGTTTTCGACTTAATAATCAATTTCTTTTTTTTTTCTTCAAATCATAGTAATTTAAGTGATGTTATATGTAAACAGATATTGGACATTTACCTATTTTTAAAAGTTCACATAATATTCTGACCAACTCAACACTAGCTCTTCCAAAAGGACACTCATGTTCATCAGCTCTACAACTGTTTTCCAAAACCAGTTTGGTATAGTTTTCTGGGTGGTTCCTGGCAAAATATATCATACAGTCAAGTGCCAATAATCCTAAAAATGCATTATTTTTTTAATAAAAAAAACCTGACCATTTAACCCTTAGAAAAAGCTGATATTTCTAAAGCCAGTATAATATATTATAATATCTATATTGTTTAATATAACAAATCTAGACATATATTTACACACTAACAGCTAATATTTATATCAAGCCATACCTGGTGGTGTTTCAGTAAAATCCAATGCAGGATTTATATCATTTTTAAAACCTAACTTTTTGTAATCTCTTGTAAAACCTTGCGTGCCCCTTAAGCTGCCTGCCCCTTCACTATCAAACGCAATGCGTCGCAATTCTTTAATTTTATCATGACCATCTTGATCCTAGAAAATATTAGGCTGAGAAGAAATCTTCCTAAGTAACATGGGTCACGATTTTTACTTTAAAATCTTATCATATTTTGATAGTTATTACTTTTAGAATTCTTTTTTTACCTGAGGATCCATTTTTGTCAACATTCTTTGCTCCAAGAGGCCCAACATCAGAGTTTGTAAGACATATAGTTGATGGGCCATTTCTGCACCACTAGAAGCCCCTGTTTGCAGAATATTATTTTGAATTACCATTCTTACTTGCTTGGATGTCAAAGTTTGTGCTAAAAATAAATTCATAATGTAACCTTAGGAGTATTAATATGTTTCTTTCTTTTATTATATATATATGAAATGGAATAGATCACAAATATGCTTAAACCGCACTAATTTTAAAAATGAAAAATGCTTTTATTTGTTAATAGTTAATATACCTAGGACACGCCTCTTTGTAGGATCAGCTCTATACAAAAGAGCATTTATAAGAGCCACAGCATTTTGCTGTACAACTGGGGTAGCCTGTAGATGTGTAATAAGAGAACCTATTGGAATCTCACGTTCAACCTAGAAATTACAGAATAAGTCAATATATAACAAACTGTTTACTCTTATTTACCTGACTGTATCCTTCAGTACTATTTAAAATAACATTTTCAAGTATGGACAATGCTGCTTGTGTCACCTGTGCCTCCTGCTGAGTATTTACCAAATTAGCTATTCTTGTAATAAAATCACCATTTAAAATATCCCAAGAAACGATTCCGGGTTCCATTAGCTCAACAAAAGACAGTAAAGTGTGGGCTAAGACTTGGCCCTTACAATTACCCTTTTCAATCTGCTTTATAATCAATGTTAGTCCTTGTTTATTAATAAATTCAAGTGCAAAAGTCATATCTGCACTTAGAACCGATAGTTTGGCCATGGCAGCTGTTTTTTCTTCTGGACTACCTGTATTGAGCCTGTGCAAAATATCCTGTGCTGTTTTGGATGGTGAGAAATTCAATCGCAACACCGAACCATTTTTAATCTCATTTCGATTTTTTTCAGTGATATAATTATTGTTATTACCATCATTAAATTGTAATGCGTATTGTTCAGGGTCCGTGAGATTCCACCCGTTGCAAAGTTCTTGGATTATTGCAGCAAGAGGCTGTTTTTGGTTAAATTCGATTAGCTGTGGGACCTGATCGGTCATTTCCACAGCTATTTTTACTATATACGAATCCTTCATGGCTGGCATCTTGATCTACCAATATTCCTGGGTATTTTGTAAATTTTTATATCATTTTGGAGTTACTTAAAAAGTCTCAAAACATTTATTTCATTATTGTTTTTAATAGGTGTATTGTTTAATGTCACAAGTTGACACTCCCACTTACCACTTGTAAACAAACTAGATGACACATGTCATCATGACAGCAGAATAAAGTGAAGATAGCTACAAAATCTGTAAAGATTTTAAAAATTACTCAAATTAAACCTTAAACGACAAATGATTAGACAACTAGAAATAATCGGCTCAAATATTTGGTTGCCTAATAAAAAAAAAAGATAGGGTAATAGTTTTATTGCGATAAACAGAGGCAAGAAAGCAACAAGGATGCCAGGAAAATTTATACAAGATAAAAGGAGAATATCGCAAAGGGAAAGGGAACTGATTTTTGACAGTAATCATAACCTCAATGGGAATGTCCATTGTACTATCAAAAAATTAAAAATAGGACTCTTTATATTTTAGGTAATAATCTTAGTTAAAGTCGCATAAGTAATCATGCTGCCGACCTTAAGAACCTTAGGGAATGCCATGGTAAGGTTTCAACTAGCATATATCAGAGAAACAAACCAAATTACATAACTCAGTCCTAATAAAGTTATCTCTTGTAGAAGCGCTCCTTAGGCCTCAGAAGCCTTCAGACGTCCTCCAGTCTGCAACATGATTCCTTGTTTGTGCATAGGGATTCTCCCGAAGACAATCCCGACATTCCTTTTGAATTTAGTGCAGAAAATAAGAAGGTAATTGGTCACAATCAAAACAGTACTGCATAACAAATAACTTATATTTTAGAGAGCCGAAGCAATTCTAGCAATTTATCCAGAAGGTCATAAGAGGGCAGCTATGATTCCTTTATTAGATTTAGCTCAGCGGCAACATGGATGGTTACCCATTTCAGCAATGCACCATGTTGCTGAAATTTTAAATCTACCTAAAATGAGAGTGTACGAGGTTGCCACTTTTTATACTATGTTTATGAGGTAAAACACGCAATACTAAAAACATATAGGATTTACTTCATCTTTTAATTAATTTTTTTAGAAAACCAACTGGTAAATATCATGTTCAAATCTGCACTACTACTCCATGTTGGCTAAGAGGTTCCGATGAAATTTTGGAAACTATCAAAAAAAATTTGGGTCTCGAAGTTGGAGAAACAAGTAAAGATATGATGTTTACCCTCTCAGAAGTAGAATGTTTGGGTGCTTGTGTTAACGCACCCATGGTTCAAATTAATGATGATTATTATGTGAGTATTTTACTCCGTATAAGAACCTGAGGTCTTTTCCATACTGTTTTTAAGTATTCTGTAAAGATTTTTTTTTTGGTTTAACAATTTTTAAATCATTGAAATTTTAATTACATTTTTTGTAGAGTTATAACAGAAAATAAATGGCTACTGCATTTCTCTTTGGTTATAAGTAGAAATAAAAGGTTATAGGTTTGTAATTAGGTGTTTGCAGAGCTGTCAAAACTTGAAGTACTTCAAGTAAAATTTTACTTGAAGTACTTTTTTGTACTTCAAGTACTTTTTATTAGGGGGTACTTGTACTTGTACTTGATTAGTTTTTATAAAGATACTTGGATTTTGACTTGATTTGACCAAGTAAATTATTTGAAGTATTTATTTAAGTACTTGAAGTATTACAATGTACTGGAAGTCAAAAAAGTACTTGAAGTTAAAAATCAACCAAGTACTCGAATTTACACGCCTTAGATAATCGTACAAACAAGTTAAAACAATAAATACGCGCAACCGCTGCTGTTTCTATTGTATCCAACAGCAAGACAAGTGTAACTATTACTGAGAATTAGACTTTTTGTTCTTTAAATCTGCTTGTGTCAACGTGAAAATTATAAGTGCTCTGGTCTGGTGAAAATAAAAAAGAAAGATACCTAATAGTAGAAGGTATCCCAAGAATAGGTTTTGGGTGCCAACCTGCTGTAGGCACCCATATGAAAACACTCTCTTTTGACAGATTTTTGCGCTCACCCGAGTAAGGCATTGTTGGCCGGTTGCCATAAATTAACATGCGAAATTTTACATTATTTCGGACATCGGATGCATAAGATCCCGACTTAAAACGGGACACTTAGCAACCCTACTTGTTTTCTTACTATAGTTTTTACCGACTGGCCTACTTTCCAATAACGTAGGGTTCAGTTCTTAAAGCTTTTAGGAGTTGTTGGAAAACCCCGTTTTGAGGAATAAACCCTCTAACTTCCTTACAAAAAATACTACTAAAGTATAATTTGTTTTACTTGAAGTACTTTTAATTAATTCAAGTACTTTTATGTACCTCAAGTTCTTTGGTTTACTTCAAGTACTTTGGTGTACTTCAAGTACTTTGTTTTACTTCAAGTACGTTGTTTTACTTCAAGTACTTTGTTTTATTCAAGTACTTTGGTTTACTTCAAGTACTTGGATTTACTTCAAGTAAAATACTTGGGTGGTACTTCAAGTACTTTTTCAATTTACTTGAAAATGTAAGTACATTTTAATGAATACTTGGTACTTGTACTTGAAGTAATTTTTAAAAAATCAAAAACTTGGTACTTGTACTTGAAGTACTTTTTAAGAGTACTTTGACAGCTCTGGATGTTTAATTATTCTTGGTTAAATCAAGTCAAATATTCGTTATTTTTATAAGAAAAAAAACTCTCATTAACAAAGATTATAAAAATTAACCCTAAAAGACCAATAAGATGCCAATGATATCACAGTGAAAAGACATTCAAAACAAATTTAAGAATATTTCTATATACAAACTGTATTTATTTAAACACTTAAAGATCCCGTGGATCTAACTTCCTTACAAAAAATACTACTAAAGTATAATGTGTTTTACTTGAAGTACTTTTAATTACTTCAAGTACTTTTATGTACCTCAAGTTCTTTGGTTTACTTCAAGTACTTTGGTGTACTTCAAGTTCTTTGTTTTACTTCAAGTATGTTGTTTTACTTCAAGTACTTACTTTGTTTTACTTCAAGTACTTTGGTTTACTTCAAGTACTTGGATTTACTTCAAGTAAAATACTTGGGTGGTACTTCAAGTACTTTTTCAATTTACTTGAAAATGTAAGTACATTTTAATGAATACTTGTACTTTTGAATTTTAATGGTACTTGTACTTGAAGTAATTTTAAAAAAATCAAATACTTGGTACTTGTACTTGAAGTACTATTTAAGAGTACTTTGACAGCTCTGGATGTTTGATTATTCTTTGTTAAATCAAGTCAAATATTCGTTATTTTTATAAGAAAAAAAAACTCTCATTAACAAAGATTATAAAAATTAACCCTAAAAGACCAATAAGATGCCAATGATATCACAGTGAAAATACATTCAAAACAAATTTAAGAATATTTCTATATACAAACTGTATTTATTTAAACACTTAAAGATCCCATGGATTTGTTTTTTTTCTACATGAGTGTGCCCTTTTTAGCTTCTAGGCCAACAGGTCATAATTAAGTATAGTTGGTAGCATTTATTATTATCAATAAAGAATCTAATAATCCTATTTCATTTAGTCCAAAGCAAATGGAAAACTATACAAATAAGGAAACCACAATCATAAATTAAAAATCATAATTAATATTAGTAATGTAAAATATAAAAACAGCACACTAACAAGAACACAAAAATAGTAGTGTCAATTCAAATAAAAGAAAACAGAAAAACACATTTATTAAACAAACTATGTCAGTTAAAAACAATCCAAAGGTATCAGTGTAGTACTCCTGCAGGTTGTGGTATGTTTCATCGACCAGTAGGCTTTTTACTTTATTTTTAAGTAAACCTAAAGATACAGTTGTTCTCAGAGACTAAAAGAGGCGATTGTAAATCTTCTTACTCTCATAAAATATGTATGTTTCGTAAGGGTAGTATGACATAGGTTAAATTCATGGTTTGTTTAAAGAAATTATAGAATGAAATGCTAATATACTGAGAGTTTGTATTACCATTTTTAGGAAGACCTGACAGTAAAAGACACAGAAGAAATATTAAATGACTTGAAGCATGGAAAAAAACCCAAACCAGGACCAAGGTACATATTATCTTAAGAAAAAAAACTGACCTGTTATGTTATATTGGATATGTATTATTTGAAAGGTTGATTTTGCCAAGTTTATATTGTCCCATTTCTCTATATGTTAATTCCATTGCATACCTACCAAGTTAGACCTACTTTAAAATTAACTAAAAATAACTTCATTCATTTTTATTTAATAAGATCAAATGAGTTCAAAAGTAAAGTAAAAAAATCATTCAGTATTACCAACACAACACAAATATTAGGTTGCATGGTTTCTGCAATTTTGCTTGTCATGCTTTTTTTTAATTTTTTTAAACAAAACAACCAACACATAAAATTGTAAATTTAAGTGTTAAGGTAGTTGTATTGTATTAAAAAAATTACGCTAGAGTATCACTGTGCCACCCAAATTACTCTACAACTTATATAGTTTAACTGATTAAGCTTTTTTTTTAATGCTCATCCTGAATTTCCCTATTGATTTCGTTTTTTGGATTTTTGATTTGAGTTTAAATTTGTCTCGATTTTTATGAAGAAAAAAAACAAATTTTCGGCGCAAAAATGATCAAGATAGATACATTTTTTTGCTCAAAATCTTTCTCTTGATAAGACCCAAAAAACTGCCTGAAAATGAGGTACAACATTTTTGTTATTCCCATAAAGGGCCATAGTCTCCTGAAATTATTTGCGGAAAAGGGACTACTCATAAAACGCGCAAGAAAAATTTAATTTAATAAAAAAAAATCAGAATCATTCAAAAAATAATCTTTAGAATTTTTGAATAAATTTTTGGATCTCTGGAAAAATAGCCATATAACAAAATTGTATAACTTTCTTCCAGATTTCGGCATTTTTTTGAAAAAAATCTAGTATTTTCCGATTTTTTCAGGAGTGGTAGATTCGCGGCGGAACCTCTAGGAGAACCGACTTCCCTTAAAGGAGACCGTCCACCAGCTGGATTTGGTGTAAGGTCAGATTTATAACCAGTTGTTTGTAAGTTCTAAGAAAATTGTAATATAATGAAAGAATAATTTATAAGTATATAGCAGTTTAATTTATTAACCTTCCCAAGTGATTGTAAATTTACTCAAAGTAAAGTTAAAGCACAGATTTAATATTAATAATTATATTGCTTTATTGTCATATAAGATTATACATCTTTTCGACAGAGCAGAATAAAATAAACTATGATAATAGCAAAGAATACTAATACATTATATGATAATATGAGAAAAAAAAGGCCATATAATAGTTCTTTGAAATTATTTTCAAAGTATTCGGACAATAAATAATTGGCCTTTTGTAACAATAGGCTTTTGACGAACAATTTGAATTTATGAAAACTATCTACATTTGTAATACTACAAGAGCGTTTCCCATTTACCGGATCGCGTCCCGCTACCGGGCCATCAAAATAAAATACCGGGTCGCAACATTCCCGCCTTGTTTCAAAAATAATATTTACTACCGATCGTTTTCAACACTAGTTTAACTTAAAAATATATATAGAAACCGACTTGAAGTGAAACCAGACCTTAGGATAAAACTTTCGTCATTTTCCGCGAACTTGGATTCTTTAGTAAAAAATAAGCAACAGCTCTATACTTCGCACTAAAATGTAGTGACTAAATAGGCGATACCAAAATATGTAGTATTAAAAAAATATTTTTACTATTAATAAATGTGTAAAATTTTACCTAATGGAACCAGCTTGGGTTTAAAAGTATTAAGTGGGTCACGAAGGGGCAGTTTAAAAATTACCGGGCCACGGCAGAACAATGTTTGGGAGACACTGTACTAGAAGATAAATGATTAAACATTTTTTCGGCGTCATAAATTAACGATTTTTTTTATTAAAGCTGAACATAGAGTTTGAAAATACAGTTGAGAATTACTAAACTATATTTTTAATACTATCAGGTAAAAAAAATTGATTCATAAAATTAGGGATTTCTTTATTAAAGTAGAACATAGACTTGGAAGATATAGTTGAGAATTTTGTCTAGTATTGTGCGAAGAATTCTAAGTTTTATTAAACCAATATTTTTTGTATATCAAAGATACTGTTTCTAAAATATAGACAGAAGTAAATGTTAAAACTTTTTTGATATAAATACATGAGTCTTAGGACCTTTAGCTTTACAAATACAGTAAAAGCTCTTTATTCGCGGGGTACATAGGAATGGTAATTTATATAGGATTATAGGGCATACATTCCTAGGTGATAAAATAAAAAACAAGTATATAAAAAAATGAATTTATTTGAAGTTTTTGACCATATTGATTAATAATTATCTTCAAGCTTAGGCAATGGTTTAAAGAATTTTGTAAATTTTTTTCTTGCTTGGCAGCTTTTAAAAACTCCTTCAATTCAGGCTGATATTCAGCAGTGGCATTAGCAATTTGCTTAAAAACAAGACTTCGTTCCATAGACGGGCCAATATTCACAAAGAAATCACAAAGCTCATCATTTGCCATCCTTAAACCTTCACTAAGATTTTTTAAATTAAATGTCACATTTCCCTTGCTTGTTGAAGCCTTTTTTTCAATTGGCTGTAAATTTAACATTTATTCCAAGTCGGTTTCAGACAAATCTTCATCTTGCGTTTCAAGCAACTTCTGAATGTCACATGATTCTATCTGTTCGAACCCATCTCGTCCTATTCCATTCACAATTTCGGCTATTAGTCAATTTGACTACGCGTTTACAAAGGATATTCGGTTGGATACCTACATATCGGAATCCTTTTTACCAATGTGTATGTACCGATGTAACGATTTGATCCACGACTAAAGAAATCTTTAGCCGCGAATATAGGAATTGGGTGAATGAAGGAAGCGCGAATAAGGAGTTTTAACTGTATATCGAACTGCTTTCATTTGCAATATTCAATACTATATATGGTTTTGTTTGTTCCTATTGAAATATAATTCCGGACTTTTCCACGTTAATACAAAGGCGAAAAGAATCTTCAAAACGGGCAGTGTTAAATCTACTTTCGAACGTTTCTGTTGAGGACATTGACGACTAAATAGTTACGTTGCATTGTTGTTACCATAGAAACGTTTGTAAACCTGTTTACTAATGAAAAAGTGTAAAACAAGAATCCGTGTTTTTATACGAGGTGTTACGGAAAAATACTTAAGAAACCCTGCTTGTTCCAGGAGGCCAAATCATAAACCATGAACTGTTTTATTGTGCCAATGTTGTTTATATTGTTTATAACATTCCAAGGATTCTATTTTTTATATTTAACATAATTTACCATAAACATTAGATTAAAACACCGCGATGCATAAATAATTCCCTTATAATTAGATTTTGCTAACAATAAAATTAATTACAAGGTTAAGATTATATATTTTCCTTAATTGGTCATTCAACTAACTGGCCTATCGTAACGGATCTATATATGAGGTTGGGATGAAAAGTAAGAAAAAATCTAAATATGTGTTAAAAACGATTTTTATTTTTCTACATATACTTTGTGTAGGTCAATACATTTTTTCCATCGGTGCTCAAGAGCCTTTCTGCCATCGCTGTAGGCTGATTTCTCCAGTTCTTTAAAATAGGCGTGGTGGTAGCAATCAGGTTTAAATCCGAGGCAAATTTTTTACCAGCAACAAATGGAAATCCGATGAAGCCAAATCTGGTAAATAAGGAGCATGAGAACCCACCTAGAAACCTAATTGATGGATTTTTTCCCGGATAGTTAGCGATTTGTCGCAAGGTGATTTGTCCTGGTAGAACAGAATTTTCTTTTTTGCTCAACAGGCATGTTTCTTATAAAGATTTTGGTTTAACTGGCCAATTAACTTGGCGTAATATTGAGAATTTATAGCTTTTCCTTTATCAAGATAGTCTATAAAAATAATGCCTTTGGCTTCTTCGGATCGGTTCGCAACTCGCTGTCCACTGTTTTGATTGTTTTTTTGTCTCCAGCATAGTGGTGGATCCAAGTTTCATCCACAGTAACAAATCGGTGAAGAAATTCAGTTGAGGATCGCTTATTATACTGTGTTGAACTGAGAGAGATGAGAAAACTATCCCTCGGATAGTTTTCTCATCTTTAAAACCTCAGTTAAAATATGGTGACTTCACTCTTTCGATATGCCCACAGTCTCAGCTATCTCATCTAACTTCAGCCGGCGATTATTCAAAACCATTTTATAAATTTTCTGCACAGATTCTTCAGAAGTTGTCGTTTTTGGCCTGCCGGAACGCGGGGCATCTTCAGTGCTCATGCGACCACGTTTAAACTCTGCAACCAAAGTTTTAAAGGAGGAAAAAAAGGTGCTGACCCACCTTAAGTAGCATCTAACTCTGCTTTAGTTCGGGTAGGAAGTAAAGCTTTAAAAGGTAACTTAAAAACATAGTATTTTTTTCGAATTTTAATTTTATTTTTCTCTGCAAAAATGCATGTTTTCGGATGTTTCCTTTTTGAAACTTACTTAAGAAAATGTGCTTTTTTTATCTGTATTTTTTTTTCAAATTAATGAACGCTAAACGACAACAGACCTTTCCGACAATTTAAAACCCAACAATTTCCTTATAAAAGGGCAGTCTAAAATTTCTTTCATCTAGAATTTTTCTAAATCTCACAATTTCAAGATAAAAGGGCGCCGTCCTTACATCCTGTTTGGAGATTATGTGTCATTTTTTGGAAGAAAAGAAAAAAATGTTTTTTTTTTAATTTTACTATTGCCGGCAAAAAAAACCTCTGAACAACATTTCTTATGCTATAAACAAGTTCTGTGTAAAGTTACAGATGAATCAGAGAGGGAGCGTTTTCGGAAGAATAGCCACTATAAATATAAACCACTTCAAACTTTTAAGATGAACTGGCAAAATATAATTTTATTTAAATAGACGGTCATATGATGGCACTTCGCGCCCTCTATGATTTAGGCCGGAAACTTTTAATTCCATCCTCGTAAATGGCTAAAACAATCATATCTTGTGTGGCAAATTGACAATATTTTTGCTGGCAAAATGGCTCATCCCATGAAATTTGCTCATGAACCAGGCCAAATTGCTGCCTAGCGCACGCAGTGTGTATATTACACCAAACGTTTCAGCATGTTATACTTCCTATCATAACTTCGTTATCGTCCACAATTTTATTTTAATACCCAACACACTCTTCTTGTTTCTAGCATACATTTATATTAATGGCAATTTCCATAAAAAAACCATGTGTGAAAGAGAGATCCACAACAGATTCACGAGAAGCCTTTGCATCCCCTAAAGGTAACTGTATGGTGTGGTTTATGGCATGGAGGTATTGGACCATTTTTTCCCAAAATGAAGTTAAAGATTCTGTTACAGTGAATGGTGAACGATATCGACAGATGTTGACAAATTTTTTATGGCCAAATTTGGTGCTTCATGTCACACTGCTCATGAAACTGCCGCCATACTGCAAGAAAAGTTTGGTGAAAGAATAATTTCAAGAAATGCAAATGTTGCCTGGCCACCAAGAAGCTGTGATTTGACTTCTTTAGATTACTTTTTGTGGGTTTATTTAATATCTAAGGTTTATTCAAACAGGATAAAAACCCTTGATGCTTTGAGACTGAACATTGAACGCTTCATTCGTGAGACTACGGCCGATTTATTGCACAAACTCTTCGAAAATTGGATTCGTCGAATTCAATCGTGTACACGAAGCCGAGGTGGACATTTAAACGACGTGCTATTTAAAACATAAATGTTATCGATTGTACTTCAAGATAATATAAGAAGTGTGGTTATATCTGAAATAATTTGTATTTTATTCGATTTTAAAATCATCGTTCTTATTGGAAACCCCTTTATTTAAATAGAGTCATAAAAAAATAAAAATGAAACCGCGAATATTCGGTTTTTTCTAAAAATCGTTGGAAGTATTTAAAATTTTTAAACTTTTAAGGTGGCATTTTGATTAGCTTCAAATTGCGCAACTTTGCCTCCATTTAATCGACCTCGTGTCTCTTCAAGTTTCCGAGATCCCAATTATGAGAATCGAATTTGGGACACCCTGTACATACCTATTATGTGTGTTAAACTTTTAATTCACCTGTATCCCTGCATCTACTTTATTTGTCACAAAAATCACAAGTGTGTGAAAGATTATTTTTAGACGAGAAAAAATATGCAAGAGATAAGATATAATAAGCAGAACTCGCTCAATGGATTGTAAACAGTACTATAAAACCATCAACATAATTCAATTAATAAAACGTATATCTATACGGATGAAAAGTTTATTAAAAAGCTATGACATGATTATTAGTACATACTTAAAAGATACATAGTAATAGGAAGATTGGCGTACTTATACTAATATTAATACAAAATTGCAAATAAATACTGTTAAAAATGCCATGCTTAAGTCTATGAGTAGTTTTACTATAAAAATGCAAAACACTCTTACCTATCATTACACTGGGACGTGATTTCTATCTCAATAGCTAGATGTCAAAAAAAACTTTTTAATGAAAGAAAACAAAATTTATTAGATATTTTGTAAATCTTAGAAATAAAAAAAGCCATTTTGATTTTTAATGATAATTCAAAAACCATAAGAAATAGCGAAAACTGCTAAAAAGGTCCTTGAAGACAAGGAAATTTCCAAAAAAAAGTTGCAACTCCCAAACCTCCATCTCCATGCAACATTTTTGGTTGCGCGCTTGGAGTCAAAACCGAGTATGTCACACTAAATATTTATTTTTAAGGTATTAAATATTAACATAAATTTTTTAAAAAATGATGGTGTATTTAGAACACTTCAAAAAATTTATTCCCGATAAAAATTTAACTTAAAGTTAATTTTTCAACAAGTTAGACAATTGTTAATTGATAAAACTGTTTCGAAATTTATCCTTCGTTATAATAATTTTAAAACTTTGACAAAAAATGAAAAATCAAAGTAATATTGTCAAAGTTATAAAATTATTACAAACAAAGGATTAAAATTTATTAAACTTTTATGGCGTGATCTTGTTAAGTATGTTTATAAGAAAGGCTTCATGAAGCGAAAAATTTATACGACAATTATTTAAACATTTTTTTTAATGTCCAAGTTAAATTTTTAACGGAAATGAATTTTTTTGAAGTGTTCTGAATACACCATAATTTTTTAAAATTTTTCAATAAATATTTGATACCTTAAAAAGAATGTGCGTGACGTACTCGGTTTTGACTTCGAGCGCGCAACTAAAAATGTTCTATTTTTCTCCATAGTAACATAATCTCTATAATACCTGACATCTAGTCATCTAGGAGGTGGAAATCTCGCCGCTGATATGACAGAATGACACACCACAACCCATGAGATGATTACATGAATCTTAGCTATAAACTGGGTTAAGTCCCAAAAGGTAAACTGTTTTTTCAATAACACATTTGTATAGAAAACTCTTCAATATAGGAAACATAGTTGACATCACAGACATCATCTGCTTAATTTATCTAGATGACTCTTAAGTTAGGTTATGGTCTGATTGTCTTTTCAGTAAGAGATATTTCCTATATTAACCTTGAAACTACATAATATGTCATAAGAACATCACCAGTTTCCAAAGGAATTTTTTTTCTATAGGCCTCCACTACTGAGGTAATGACTGTCAAAGAGAGATAATGAAATATGTTTTATTTTTAATAAAATGTTAATGTAATTACCACGTGTCACTTTTTAAATATAATTTTTCTAGTTTAAGCAGATAAAAAAGCTTAAACTTTATCTACTTTGTATCCAAAAAACAATTTTTCCATCCCATGGCCACTCTTCAGGAGTACTGAAAAGTTTCTCATCTATGTCACACTCCACTAATTTTGGCACATTCTTTTTTGACCTCCTGTATTATTTTAATAATTTTTAAAGCCCAGTACAGTCAAAACTCCTTATTCGCGTTTTCAGTATTCGCGGATCTAATCGGTACATACACATTGATAAAAAGGATTCCAATATGTAGGTATCCAACCTAATATCCTCTGTAAACGCGTAGTCAAATGGACTAATAGCCGAAATTGCGAATGGAATAGAACGAGATTGGTTTGAACAGATGGAATCAAGTAACATTCAGAAGTTGCTTGAATCGCAAGATGAAGATTTGACTGGAACCGACTTGAAGGAAAAGTTAAATTCACAGCCCATTAAAGAAAAGGCTTCAACAAGCACGGGAAACGTGACATTTAATTTGAAAATTCTTAGTAAAGGTTTAAGAATGGCAAATGAGCTTTGTGATTTCTTTGTGAAAATTGATCCGTCTGTGGAACAAAGTCTTATTTTTAAGAGGCAAATTGCTAATGCCACTGCTGAATATCAGTCTGAATTGAAGGAGTTTGTAAAAGCTGCCAAGCAAAAAAATTACAAAATTATTTAAACCATTGCCTAAGCCTGAAGATAAAAATTAGTTAATATGGTCAAACAACACTTCAATTAAATTTGTTTTTTATTTTGTTACCTAGGAACTATATTATATTCTATATAATCCCATATAAATTACTCTTCCACACATTCTGTATTCGAGGCATATTTAAGGAATACCCCACGAATAAAGAGCTTTTACCGTACAACTCCCAGTATTTTTCTGGTTAGGCATAATAATAATAAAGAATAGTTAATATATAAATTTTTTATTATAAAATACATTGGAATTCTACCCATGAATCATAGAAAAATCAATTTACCTTTACTTGATTTTTAGCATGTAGAAAAAACCAAGTAATCTATGGACCTAACCCTGGCTACAATGATTACCATAATATAAAGATATAAATGTAAATTATAATTATTTACAGAAAGTATTTCCTTTAAATTTCTCCATCTTATTACCAAAAGTCTATCCATGGGGTCCAAAGCAAAAACCCACCAGTTTTTAGACAAATTTCTTTCGTTATATAAAATTATTTATCATGTTGAAAAAACGCAATCTGTAACTTTAAAATAGACAAAAGATAGATCTATCAGTGATTACCTGGTTTTTGAAACTTTGCAAGAACAAGTTGAGCCCAGACTTTTTTTGGCTATCCTGTAGGTTTATCAAAAATAGACTTAGCTAATTCTTGCATTGGATCCCTCATTTAGAGAGGAGAAATAGAAATCATAAAGCCACTACCAAATGCAATCAAAAAATTAAAATGTTTTTTTTAATGAAAACAATTCTGATAAATACTCTTATCCTAAATTACCTATGCAATTACCTTTAAGTTTATGAATTTACAAAAACACTGATTGCTTACATAAGTTCTAGTATTACTCAATATTTTGCCGGAATTTCACCATAAAACTAATTTAAATCCAAAAGGACATATGGACTTTAGGTGAAATTTTAAAACATGTCTTGACATATTTGACACTTTTAACTGACTCTTTAAATGGCCACATCTGACACTGTCAAAACCCAAATTATAGAATCTACTAATTATAGGTCTTTCACTTAAAAAAAAATAATTATTTGCTTAAAAAAGAGGGATTTTTGTTTAAAAACAATTCATTTTCAGTGTTAAAATTATGCACTACAAACATTATTTAAAGAAATAATAGGGGATAGTAATAATTATGACAATATCAGTCTATTAAATACCCTAATTGCATTACTTTACATTTCCTAAAACATATTTTACCTTTCAAAATGTATGTCAAGAAATATTTTAAAGTCACCTATTCTCCTCCTGACATAATATCATAAAAAAAATATAATTTATACACTCAAAGCCCTGAAAAAGGAAAACAAGCATATAAATTAAATTTTTTTCATAAAAAAGACTTATTCACTACTTAGCCTTTGCTCTCTACAATCTCAGTTTGCAAAGTCTTCTGGGCAGTAATCCTAGTCTTATATTGTTCTGGTACTGCGAATTCCACATAATCATCTCCCTTCGGTATTAAAATATTCATTTCCGATGACTTAGAGCTAATCACTTCAACATCCAAGGAATCATTGCTGAGGTATACCTGACATCCATCAGTCTTATCAATAGAAATTGTGGGTACTTTACCCAGTACTTGCATTTGTACAGATTGACAGTTGATAAACTCCATGGAAGACACTAAATTATCAAAAACTATGGATGTCTTCTTGCATGAATCCATAGTTATAGAGTTAATCTTTCCCCGGACCTGGACGGTGGAGTTTTCACATTTAAACAGGTAAACAACATTGTTCATTTCGGCGTTATCCACTATCAAATCTGTCTTGTTTTTTTGATATTCGATCAACCATTTCTTACCGTCACGGGTAAATACAGGTGGTTTATCAGCAGTCACAGGTTTCACTGCTGAAACAGGTTTTCTGGCCACTGGAGGCTTGAAGGGTGCTGGGCCCTGGCGTAGTGCTGTATTTTTGTGCGTCTGCATATCTGAAGTTACCTTTTTAAGGGATTTTGTAATGTTTTCACCTTTATTTATTTCAGCAAATAAGGCTGATCGATCTAAACCTGCAAAAAAATGAATAAAAGTATCAACTGAAACTTAAACAATAAATTATACTATACAAACAACAAATACAATTATTTTCTGAATTCAAATTTTTAATAACACATTTGGGTCAAAATAAATACCTGCATCACCTGCTGCTGATGACAGATCAATGACAGGTGGTGGTGGAGGGCATCCTGGTGGAGGAGGAGGTATACCTCCTGTTTTGGGAGCTCCTTTCCCAGACCAAACTAGACCTGTTGTGTGGTGCTGTTTAACAAAAGCTTGTAAATCTGAAAAAGGAATATATGTTTTATAAATATTTCTTGCTGGATATATACTGTCTAAAATAAACTCAACAAAAAGCCAAATATTTCTTACTGACCTCTCTAGGATAAAACTGTTAACTAAGAAAAATCAAACAGTGAGTATTGTCTGTAGCAATCAAACTAACTAAAATAATTAAATCCGTGACGAAAAAAGCTAATTACTAATTAAACTATAAATAAATGAAGTAAAAATAATTGTTTTTACATATTGGTTAAATGAAGCCTATTAAAGTATCCATAATATTCTATTTTAAGTAAATTGTCTGTAATAAAATGTTTAATAACAATTTATGCTGTCATAGTATCCTAAAGCAATAATTGACCTTGCACTGACAAGCCCCTCAAAAGTGACTCGGTTGTACTTGGTCAAGAAAAATATAAAAACTTAATGTATATTTAAAAGTTCTTACCAGTCAAAGTTTGCACCCAAGCTTTTACCCATTCAACATGTTTCTTTTCTTTTTCTTTCCACTCCTTTAAAACTCGGTTCGTATAAAACTGTCCTGCATCATTCATTTCCTTAACGTAGGGTGAGGGTGCTGGACTTATAGTCACCCATCCCAGAGCTGGAATACTTTCGCTAATTGCTGATAAATGGTTAAAGAACGGGGAAGCACGGTGTTTTTCTCGGTATTCTTGGATAGCGGTGATTTTATCGCTTGTGGGCTTTAAAAGACTGATTATTTGTGCTTCGCCGGGCTGAGACGACTCTGAAGCCAGCTGAATGTACTGGAGTTGGGCCTGAAAGGCTCCTTGGACAAGCTTTGCGTGTTCGGCTACATCACCGCCTATTTCCTTAGAAATACTTAGGTACTGAGCCAAAGGGCCCTGTACAATGTCTGTGTACCCGACAAAACTCATTATTTTAACTAGACTCGCCCAATTTTACCGCACAGCGAGCGATGAAGTCACCGTCACTCTTATAGCACTCGAATTGACAGTAACAGCCGGTGACCTAAAACTCGAAGTAGATGAGACGAGATTTAAACGAAAAAAAGCCGAATGAATCACTTTTTGCCGATGACTCCGATGAGTAACCAAAAAACTTGTTTATCAAGCCGATTTTTGACGTTTTGTGGTATATTTAAAAATGAGGTTAGTTCTTCTGTCAACGTCATCCGTTCGACGCCCATTTGATGTTGTGTAATGGTCTTAGAGCATACATCAACTAGAGGCAGCTTTGTCGCGCGAACAAACTTAAGCGAAAAAGAAAATAAGAGTAAAACATTTTCCACTTGCTTTACGCACTCGAGCTGGAGTATAGAATCAGTTGGCGTGCTGACTAGTCAGCGGGCACAAAAAGCGAGAGATCAATGTTGTACCCTCGTTTATTGTTCGCCCGGCAAAGCGGCAAGGCTACCTCAAGAAGGTATATACTCGAATGTAATGGTTACAACCTTAACAACCCAATCCTAAATACGAAAAATCCATGGCGCCGAAATTTTTCTTGTCAAAATTTTGAGGTTATCTATCGACTCATTTTTTGCTTTGTTTTGTATTATTGTTACGAAATAATTAACAAAATTTGTAATTTAAAGCAAAATGTTTGATTTTGGTGATACGCTGGCTCTATTAATTATATTGTCTTTAACAGCAATGGGATTGCTAGCATGTCTTGGAGCATACGCTAGAAAAAGATCTTACATGGAATCATTATAGTTTCTCCATGAAGGTATGTTATTACTTTTAAGTAAATTAAAAAAATAAAAGCAAATGATTCTATTTGAATGTCTCGAGTCTAAAACAGGTAGTTCTGAATCTGTGAGCATTAAAAGTTTTTATATATCAATAAATACCATATAAATTTATTTGATATTATATAATATTTGTATTTGTACCTAATGTTTTTTTTTTTGTTTTAGGAGTATGACAAAAATGGTGAAAATATTAATTTTTAGTTTAAAATTGTTTTCATTGGTAGAACTAGTATGCTGGGTGTATTTGCATCCTGGTGTTTTAAACATTGCTAATACCTTTAGTGGATACTAACTGTACTAGTGAAATATAAGTTTATTAGTCCTAAGAATCGATACCATTTTAAGTATTATGGGTCTTCAACCAGAAGTAATTGTTCTACGAATACCTATTTTAAGATATACTAATTTTTATACTTTAGTAATAAATAATATGTAAATAAAATACCTTTGATTTAAAGATGATATTTATTGACCTACCTAGTGACTATAAATATAATAATATAGTAGTTTTTCACTTCTTATTAGTATGCACTAACCAGAACCACTGAGGTTTGGACACAGACAGCTAATTTAAAATATTAATATTCTTAATAATTAAATACACTGTTGGGAAGTGGCTTTAGATTACTTTTATCCTGTTCGAACTTAAGTATGTATATTCAATGTAAAAATTATTATTGTAATAAACCAAAATTTATCAATATAAAATAATTTAAATTCTATAATAAAAAATGTATATGGCAAACAAAAAGATTCTACATATTGTGCACGGCGTACCTTATATATAATGTACTGTAAATTTAAGAAACAGCATGTGGATCTTAGAAACCGTTGTAGATAAAAAAAAGTGGCCAAATTCAAGGATTCATTATATTTTATACTTTAAAATTAAAAATATAAACTCAAAAATTAGTAACAAAAAAACTTCTTATATTTTTAGAAGTATTTTCAATTGAGATCAGTTTTGAAATATGATGTACTGAGCATTAGATATTTAATTTTGCCCCAATTTTTTATCTCTTAAGATTTCCTGGATCCCAATGCAGTAAAGTATTACAGTAAACACTCCTAAAAGACTATACATCTAAATATAAAAATAAACTAACTTTCAAACATAAAAAAAGATAAATTAACAAATACACTGTAGTAAACATAAAATTAATATGAATTCACCAATTTATTAATTCCTTCTATAAGGTAAGAATTATATTCTTCATGGTTAATGGGCTCCACCCTCACTGCAACAGTTTTTAAACGTTGTTCATCCTACAAACAAAACACCAGTACTGTAGTCTTAGTTATAAATAATATCAATTAAGGTTACCCTAATTTACCATCTCAAAAGTGGAATTTTTATTTGTCTAAACAGCTTATTTGTTTGTGATTTATTAAACAACAATTGACAAAAATTTACAGAATCGACTAAACTACAGCACAACAAATATTAGGAGCTCTTATTGACTTTTATTATGTACTATTTTTCAATTAATCGATTCTCCTTGACACAAAAGTACTGTGGATTTTTACCTGAACCCTTTTTTAAAACTGCTTAGTTGGCCTCCATTTATACCTATTTATTGTTATTATGGAAAAAGACTTAATCACAAACGATGAAACCTGCTAATATTTTTCGACGTTTCCAGCAAATTTCAATCAAAACTATAAGTGTTCGAAGATTAGCCAGCACCGACCAAAGTTAAAACAACAAAGATCATTTAAAAAAGAGAATGATCGCAGTATTCTTTGCTAAAAGAGGGCCTTGCTAAAAAGGGTGGTGTTAGATTCCACAGAAGACCGCTCACATTGGTATACAGGCGTTTGTTTACCTCAAATTATAAATGAGCTGGAAAGAATTGCGACCAAAGTCCCATCTCAGTACTTGGCACTTTCACCACGCAACGCGCCGGCACATTTGGCAAGCTTGACTCAGGAGTTTTTGACCCAATCGGGACTCACACTCCTATAGCCTCGGACCTGCGATTTCTTGTCTTTTCCTTTATAAAAGAATAAAATTAAAGGGCCAAACATTCGCAACTGAAAAGGAATTATTAAGTGCTTGGGATAATGCATGTGCTTCAGTTTCAACGGATAAATGGCAAGAGATGTTTAGTAGTTGGTTTATACGTATGCAAAAGTGTGTAGACTCGGATGGCATGTATTTTGAAAAATCTTAATAAATACTTCTGTTCTGCAAAACTTTTGGAGCAACCTACGTAATAATAACATAACAAAAATTGATTGAGAGAAATGCAAAACATTTCTGGTAATAGTCAAAATAAATCTAACCCTAAAAAAATATAAACAACCAAAAAATTGTGTGCATGACGATTCTATGCGCTATTTTAAATAACACGCGGAGTTATCACCTCGTAAATTACTCGCATGCGGTAACCTTATTACCAGCGATGTTAAAAATCCTATTGCGGATAACTTAACTGTCAAAATGAAGCCTGCAAATACTGCACGACGTTACAGCACTACCCTATATCTCTAATATATATTTTAAAAACTTACATTATAATTTTCCATTTTAGCCTGCACTTTAAAAATAAAACTGCTTAAAGTGGGCTTTTCCCATGGCTTCCAGGAACCCTGGTGGATCATTATCCTGAAGTGTGCCTGCTTCTGTGGCTGTCATCCCCACAACTTTTTCAGCTTCATCGCTAAACATGCTCACCCACTGGTTACCGCTCCAGTCACCCACATTCATCTAAAATAGTTATTATCCTTACAGGTGTGTTGAAAGTTGTACCTTTCCGCACGCGACTGTCGATGAGGTAGTTATAGATACTTTCCGTCAGAGGAAAAATCAAGATTGCTTAACAACAATTTTAAAAAATGTACTCCTTTTTTAATATAGTCGAAATTATACCCATTTTTCAATTATGTCATTTATGTTTATCTTTGTTTAGTATATTCCAAACAGCGGTGACAACAGAGTTGTCAAAGTAATTCTTAAATAGTACTCAAGTACAAGTAAAAGTACTTGTTAAATGTACTTTGCTTTTCTTAAGTAAATTTAAAAAGTAATTCTGAAGTATCACCTATAATTATTAAAGGTATTTTAAAAATAATTGCAATTTTACCATTCTTGGTGCCGTTAACAATTGAATTGAGAGCTATAATGTCGGCAAAGGTCGTATGATTTCATGTTTTAACCTCTTTGCGCGATTATCTAGGTGATAATAATTATACACTTTTTTACTATATTATTTAATATACTTTTTTATTTTTGTTACATCATAATACTTTTAGTACTTAGAAAATACTTCGTTGGTTTGAGCTTGTCAAATCGAGTAAAGTTCACATTTTGAGATAATTATTGATTAATTTATATTAAAATACTTGAACTTCACTTGATTTTGGAGGCAAATTACTTAGGCATTTTTCTACACTTTGAAAGACATGATGTACTTGAAGTAAAAAAGTAATTTCAAGTAAATAATAAGTACTTGAAGTAAAAGAAATCAATTAAATACGCCAATTTATTGTTTTGACAGCTCTGTGTGACAATAAACTTTTTGAAAAAATTGGTGTGTTTTAAAACCTCATACTGCTGTAACTACATCCTTTTTTTCTTGAAGAACTAAAAAAATCAGGATCACTGAAAGCGGGCTGGATTCGGGCACACCAGCACACGCCCTTTCCAGAGTCCACTTCAGCCTGCAATTTTTTGAATTTTGATTTTATTTAATATCATAAATGTTTTATAGTACTCTTAAACTATCAATTAATCACTAGTAAAAAAAAGAGTAGTACAAATATTTACTGATTTTTTATAACGTACGACAAAACCCCAAAATTTGGGCGCCTAAACCAAAATAGCTCCTTAAAAATATATTAAAAAAAAAAACTAAAAAGTCGTTCCGGGGATTCGGCGTAACCATTCCATTTGACACCGCAACTGTTCTGGTCAATACACAAATTTAACAAAGAGTAACAGCTACATTTTACAACATACTTAACACTGCACAGCAGTCTATACTTGAAGTTTTCGAATTCCTCCTTATTGCATTTTTTCGCATCTGTACATTCCATTTTCCAAATCTACCTTTTTGTTAATATCTGCATTGGGACAGGCTTTGTAGGTGCATTTTTCAGTCCTTAGCAGCAGAATTGTGCCCTTAATTTGATAGTAGTCGCCTTTATCTGAATTGATAGAGCCATACTGTTGATCCACAACCTAAATTTAAACACAATAAAATATAGTATACATTCAAATCAAAATTCCCTTTTTTTCCAATGGTTCCAATAATCAAAATAAGAACAAAAATATTGATTTTTATGTTGAAACAGTGTTTGATGTATTTTTCTTTTAAAATTCTATTTGAGTGCAGTAATACACTAAAGTTACAAACATTTATATCAGCGTCTTTTAATTCTTTTGACAGATAATGTAAAATTACCTCTTTAAAGCTCATCCATGGGGTATTAAAGCTGCCACCAATTCCAGATCTAGCGCTGATGTCGGTGGCGGTTACCTGGCTACCTTCAGCAGCATACCTAAAATTTCATATATACCAAAGTTATGGAGAAGCCTTAAAGCCGCTTCCACACCTAAGCATGCATAAGTAAGCGTTTTTCGAAAAAAAATCTAATTTATACATTTTCGGAAATTATATAACTTATTTATAAATATTATTTTTATGGATATTGCCCATTAGATCTACTAGCTTACATTGAAAGAAAATAGGTTACGCGTGTTCATCTGCTAACAATTATTTTTGCGGTATATTTAAAAAGGTCATTCAAACGCAGGTGATAAAGATAAAACAAAATACCTTTTATTGTTCTTTTCTTACTGATTTGACAAAAAGTGTTAAAGTTAAAAATTAGTATCACTTGTCATCTTAATTTCAAAAAATGTCATTTGTAAATAAAAAGCTATATTTAGATGGTTATTTTTATCTATTGGACAAGAAATACAAAGATAGTAAATATTATCAATGCGAGATTTCAACAAGGGTTGTAAAGAATAATGGAGAACAATGGATTGTTAAGAAGAACGACCATAATCATACAGAAGACCTGAAAAAGATTTAGAAGTTGAAATTGTAAAAATAAATTTGAAAAAGAAAAGCAAAGTTTCACTAAGCTCCCCATCAAATTAATTCAAAAGAAGCCGAAAACATTTCCGAAATAACCACAGCTAGATTGCCTTTGTCTTGTTTAAAAAGAACTAGAAAAAGAAAACGACGTTTCGTCTGTGGCAATAACTGGAAGAATTATGTATTCCAGAGGAGTATAAAACCAAGATAAAAGAATTTTAATTTTTTGAAACTTTCAAATATCAATTTTTTAAAGAATTCAAAAGAATGGTATATGGATTTATACATTTATACTAAACCAAAAACTGTTTTACCAAATGTATACAATTTTTAGTAGGATTGGCTCTATATTTGTACCTTTTTTATATTACTCCCTGATAAACAGAGAAATCTTACCAAAATGTTTTAACACAATTAATGAATTTATCCTAGAAAATTGGAAGTAGTTTGAAGTGAATTACATGGAACTGCTACAAAAATTAAAAAAGAATGGAGTTTTTAATAAACAACAATGCCTTAGAAGCTTGGCATCGTGGATTTCAAGTACAAGTGAATGCGAAAAAACCAAACATTTGGCAATTTTTTAGTGCTTTGAAGGGGAAACAGGCACAATAAATTTTAAATCTCTGACGGGAACAGTAAAAAAGAAAAATAGCAACTCCTTAACCACAACACTGCAAAACATACTCTCTAGGTTTAATTCAGATATGAGTGATGACGATTTTGAACTTTACTTGAGGCCCATTGCTTCAATATTGTAAATAACAATAACCTTTGTATTTAGCTTATATTTCATACTTTGTGACAAAAAAACCTTTGTATTATTTAGTTTAAACTTTGTATGTTAATAAAATACATTTTTAAAATAAAAAAAGCATAAAACTACTTAGCTTAACTTGTTAAGTTATAAATATAATTTTATAACAAAATTTTCATAACATAAGTTTTCTAAAAATTTTAATTTTGATAACCTCAACAATGAAAAATTTAGTTTTTTGAATTTTTAAAGTTACAAAAATAACTTTTCGAAAATTTAGGGTTTCAAAAAAATACATTTTCGAAATCTTGCCTTTTCGAAAATTTCGATTTTCGAAATAACGTACCTTCGAAAATTTTGATTTTCGAAAAAATGTACTTTCAAAAATTTGCTTTTTTCGAAAAAAAAAAATCGAAAGTTTTTCGTACATTAAATTATTTTTTTAATTACAAATAAACCAAACAATAATTTATTGTTTTCTACTTAAATTTAATTCCAAATAATTTGCAAGAAGTAATTTTGATTATTTGTATGTAAGATAAACATCTCTTTGGGAAAAAAGTAAATATGAAAACCTGCAAAAAACGTTCGACGTTCAACACGCTCTAATGAAGAGGGCGCAGTGTTGCCGAATTTTGTAAACTTTGAAAAGCCATGTCTTACATATTAAGTTTCTAAATTTAGAGTAGTTGCACCATATTAAAAGACAGTTGTACATAATAGATACCATCCTTGTTTGAAACATTCCTTTATGTCAGATCAATTCTCAAGGACGTCCCGGATATGGTCGACAATGATTTGCTCTCCACCTGAATTCACGAATTCTAGCTCCCTTTTAGATAACCACAGGTTGTGAGGAACCATCAAAGTTCTCAGCCTCGGTACCCCATAGAGCTAAAGTAATCTGTAGGAAAAATTCAAAGGTTATAAATACAACTGCATGGATCATAATCATTAAGAAGCAGATAATATTTCTTAAAAATGTAATTTGCGTATGTTATATAAATATGAACTTACTGTGGTGTTAGATTGATCGATAAGTTGTATTTCTTTTCTTTAATTCCGCCCAGTGGACTTGCTTGAAAGTTTGTATATCGCTGGCGCTTTGGCAACACCAATTACATTAAAAATATACATGGTCAAATCACGTATAAATAAACCACCATTCCGAGTAGAATTAGAGATGATCATCACTCATCTAGCAACTGGATGATTAATTTAAATAAACAAAAGTATTGGGAATGGGTAGTGTAAAAAAAATTTTGATACTCCTGTAAAATGGGTTTCCCCAATATCTGTCAAAATATGCAATTAAAAAATTTATGTTTAAAAAAAAATTTAAAGACGCCTTGTAATCAAAAAAAAAGGTCCTTAAAATTTTTTTTTTAAAAAAACAATAGTTTTCGAGATAATGGGACCCAAAAGTCCCCCATTTCTGCTGCCTCCCTACCGCTAAACCCCTATCTTCATGGTTTCCCCCCTTTTTAGGGGGCCGGGGGAAAATTTTTGGGTTTTTTCCAAAACGCCCCCTTTTTTCCTTTTTTTTATAGATAAAAAAAAATTTGTTAATGAAAGGGGGGTTTTTTTTGAAAAATTTTTTTTTGGTGTAAGAAAAAAAACAAATGAGGGGTCGGAAAATTAACAAACACTATCAACTTCGTTTTTTTTAAAAGGAACATCCTTTTTTTGGGTTGAAAATTAAAAATTTTGAAAATTTTTCCTCCAAAAAAACCCATCTATTTTGGGGAAAAAACTTTTCAAGTTATTTAATTTTTTAAAATCTTTCTTATAAGCCATAGTTACCAAAGGATAAAACCCAAAATTTTTGGAAAAAGGTTTGGGGAAAATGGTTCGTTTGGGGAAAACCCAAAAAAAAATATAAATTTTTTGACAGAAGTAATTTTGGGGGTTTTATCCATTTTGGGGAAAACTTATAAGAACAGTTTTAAATTAAAAACGAAAAACATTTACCCAAAAATAGATAAGTTTTATTTTTATTTGAAAAGGGGGAGATTAGCAAATTTAAAAATTTTTTTCTATACGGGGGGTTCCTTTAAAAAAAAATTTATAGTGATTTTTAATTTTCCCCATCAATTTTTTTTATCTTACACCATAAAATTTTTGAAAATCCCAAAATTTTATATAAAATTTTTTTTTTCTATCTAAAAAAAAAAGAAAAGGGGTGCCCAAAAGGGAAAACCCTTTTTTTAATCATTTAAAGTTCATTGGAAGGAAACCCCTACCTATCATTGCATATGAGTTTATCCATTTGGGGTTTTTGTAGAATATTAAAAAAAAAGGTAAAGTTTTTTTTTTTTTAATGAGACCTTAGCAAGTGTTCGATGATCCCAGAAAATTTCCTTTACCATCTTTCTTGTGTTTTGATAAAAAAAAATTTTTGCCCATCTGCATTTTTTTGAAAAAAATACTACTACCACAATTATCCAGTGGGGAATGTTATGGATTTTTCGGGGGGCCGTTTTTTTATAAAATAATGGGGCAAAAAAAGGTAAGGACCATTTTTTTTGATTTTGAGGGGGTCTTCATTTTTTTTTTGAACAAAAAAAATTTCTAATTCACATATTTTGGCAGATATTCGCGAGAAACTCATTTTTTGGAGGCCATTTTCAGCGGGTTCCAACGTCGGAATAGTGATAAACTTTTTTTTGCTGGGGAAAGCATCCGCGAAGCCCCAAAAATTGCGCCACAAATGAAAACTGTACAGATTTATTTACAGTTTGGGGGATTTTAGGTCTTCAGTTACTAAATTTTTTAAATTTAATTCCAAATTAAATATTAAAATAAACTGGAAGAAGTAATTTTTATTATTTTTTTTTTTTTAGTTTTTGCAGCTCTTATGCACCAGCCGCCACTATGTTAATAAACGAAAACTTAAAATCAATTAACACATCACCCTTTTGTCTTTTTTTTTTTTAATTATAAATGTACCAGTCAAAACAAACTAATATGTTATTTATGAAGAAACATCATAAATAGTAACAAATTTTATATCAAAATTCTTATGACTTTAATTTTAATTTCTATTTTATTTTTGTTAATCTTGAAAAGGTGGAAGACTTGCCACCAAAACGTAGATAATTTTAAATTTTTTTTGGGGTTTGGGGGTCAGCACTTTTTTCCTCTTTTTTTCAATCTTTTTTGTAATGACTTAATACCACTTCAAAAAAAAGGGGTTTATATATACAATTCGCCGATGATACAGCCATTATAGCCCATGGTCAAAACCTAAACAAAACAATCCCCCAGCCTTCAAAGCCAGGTAAATAATGCACTGAAATGGTTCAATAGGTGGAGACTATAAGTCAATCCAATGAAATCTCAATTTATAATATTTAACCATACAATTTTTTTCACTATCTCCAAAAAAAAAATTATGAACACGGGCGCAACATCCACTGTTAAATATCTTGATTTCAAGCTCAATTCAACAATCATACAAAATTAGTCAAGAAAAAAAAGGTCTCAAGAGCAAAACATTTTAGAAGCTTTTAAACCACAGAAATAGGGGCATCACAATGAAAGCAGCTACCCAAATCTACAAAACAATTTGGGGTTACCACCATTGAATATGGACATATACTCCTTTTGTATTTTAAACCAACCTGGGGAAAAACATATCCTGCAGAAACCATATCACTAAGAACTTTAACCAAAATGAGGCATCCTAACAACCCACTACACAATCCCTCAAACGAAAGCTTATATGTCAATACAAAAATCCAACCCATTAAAGAGAGGACCCAGGTGCTAGTTGAGAAGTTTGCTAAAACTCCTCATAACAGGCACTTATTAACAGTTCATTGTAGGGAAAGGACCAGAGAGCATTCAAAATTCCGCCATCCAGAACACACCTTATGGGAACTCTTCAACAGCTATACAGCTAACTAAAAATTTTCTATCATTGACTATTTATTCTATTTTCACTATACTTATTAGTAATATTATTATTGTTTTTTTTTTTGTAAAATAATTTATCAGTTATCTACTTAATATGTACATATTAGCTAACACACATTGTCTTGTAAATATAATGGGCTGAAGGACTTCGGTCGATGGCCTTTTGAGATTGTCTCAATAAATTACTTATAAATAAATAAATATTTTTTGCATTTCAGGCAATCGGCCAGTTCATAGAGGTCAATAGGGCTAAGCACTCTCAAGTCACTATACCCCAGGACCAGGACCGAAGTGGTCCCATCCTCTAGAAACGCTCCAAGCGAGTAAACCCAACAAAAACATACTAAAACATGAATCTGCCCCAAAACTATTTAACATATTTACTATTTTGTATAGTTGTTCATAACAATATTTTAAAAATACTACCTAGTAAGGTGTTGGGCTCCTTTTCAGCAATTTTACTAATAGGTACAAAATCGTAGGTCATCTGGGGAATACTGGCCAAATCTTCAGCGTCTGTGCATTCTTCGATTATTGTTTCGGAATTCATGGTCATTTCATAATCATTCTTTAGGGTACAGAATTGCTTATTTGCCGTCTTCAGTTGGCATTTCGAAATATAATAAACCTTATCTACCTACAAAAAAATAACACACAATTTAAATATCTTTTTTTAATTTTATTTTTCTTTTATTTAGAAAAGTGTGCCGAATACACTATCACTTTTGGCTTTTACCTGGATCATGTCGTAAAATTTATCGACCGCTTCCCGAAAACCAGTACATCTAATTTCCCCACTCTCATCTGCCAAATCCATGCTGAAAAGTTTTCCTTCTCCTTTTGAATTGGACCACGTTCTTATAGCACTTTTATTTGTGACTCTTGCTTTGATAGTCCACCTTAAATTAAATTGTTATAATAAAATTGGTTAGGTACTATGTTAATAATATAATACAACAAGCAATTGAGAAAACTACGAACAACACTAATTCATTATATCTTCATAATGTTCCTTAATTAATTGGTGTGTAGTTAGAAGGTGCCTCAAGTAACAAAAGGATATAGTGGCGACTTGCGCTTTTACCCTGGTGATGGATGCTACCCCTTCTTGGGGGCTGAAATTATTTTATTAAAAATAACCTAGAGATTCGATGATGAAACCAAATCTAAGCAAATTTTGTTCTATAAAGTTTGTCAGTATGTTTTGAGTTATTAACGATTGAAAATGTTGATTTTTCATAAAAAAATGCATGTTTTAAAACTCCAGATAACTCCAAAACTTTACGTTTCTCCAAAAAAATTGTCCTTAACAAAATAAAAGCTAATTAAAAAACAAAAAGAATGGTTTAAAAAACATGCTAGGTAGAATCTAAAGCGACTTATATCTACTTAAAAGTATCATTTTTTTGTGAGTACTCAAACGCAAGTATTCGAGGTTAAATAACGGGAAACCGATACATTTTTCCAAAAATATCTTCAAAACACTTTTTAAAGTACATAATAAGAACTTTCAAATGATCATCGGGTTGAGTAGATTGCATTAAAACTGAGCGAGTTATGGTGAAAATAAGACAGGGCTCTCGGACTTAAAAAAAAAAGTGAAAAATTAAACCTACACCACTTTCACCAAAATCGAAATTGATAGAATTCCTTAAAGGATTTACTTTATTTAAGTGTAGGTAATGAGCTCAAGAAGTTTGACCGGTTTATAATGCTTTTTTTTTAAAGTACGATTTTTTATAAATAGAATTTTTAAAATTTCTCTATAAATTTATCTTTTCTTTATAATAACTCTTAAACTACTCGATTTACGTAAAAAATGACAAAGAACAAAAATTTAGGTTTTTTTTAACACACATTTTGTTTTTTTCTTATTTCTGTAGGATAAAAAACAACCAAAATATAATTTTTAGAAGTTTAAATTTTATTGTAAGGATCATTTGACCCGAGCCCTTTAACCTTTTAAAAATAAAGGGTTTTAAAAAGTGGCGATGTCAATGATCTTATAGCCCTTGAAATTACCTTTAAAATGGTTTTTGAATGGACTTAATAATATAAAAATTAATGGAGTTATCGTAAAAAAACCAATGGCATTTTTTTGTTCCAACAGTTGGTGCACTAGATAAACATATTAAAAGGGTTTACTTACAGAGCCAGATATGGCTAAGTAATAAAAATATTTTTCCAGTTGATTGGGGATGAGTTAATATTGAAGAATCTTTACAGATAATTAAAAATGCAAATGCACCTGCATCAAATAAACTACTTAAAATGATATTTTGCAACTGCAAAAAAGGCTGCGGTGCCTCTTGCGGTTGCCATGGGAACATGCAGCGGTGACAAATGTCAGAATTGTCCTCCTATTGACCATGAAGAAGAGTTTAGGTCTGATAATAGTTCTGATGAAGAATAGTTTTAAAATTTTCATTAATTAGGCTTTGATAAAATTTGTATTTATTGCATTTGACAAAAAATAAATAAAAACTTCTGTTCATTCATATAATGTAATCAGTTAAATCTATTAAAGCTACTAAACAATTTTTTTTTGAATGAATTATCCATATGATTAAAGCTGCTTAAAAATATATTGTTTTAAATAATTCCAGGTGGTTTTTAAGGGTTAAAATATTAAGAATAAATATATATATTTTTTTATTTATTAAAACTGATTTTAATGGACAAATGAAACAATTAAAGCTGCTTAGAAATATTTTTTTCATTGATCTGAAGATAAGGAGTGGTTTTTAAAGGTTGAAATATTTCAGTTAATCAATAATCATTAGCAACAAACAAATTTTTAGTGTAATATTAATGAGTGATTTAATATTTCAGGGAGACAATAAATAATTTTTTCATGATTTTTCGACTTAAGGAATGATATCTGAGGGTTGAAAAATTGATGAAAATTAAAAATCATGTTTCAAAATGTTACAGAATCTATATTCTATTTAACCCAATAAAATTTCCACTAATTGAATGCTTTAATTTGCATTTCCTTCAATTTTTTGCAAAAGGGGTGGGTTTCACCCCTAAAATACAAGAAGCACAAGTTGAGCACATGTCCATTTTGACAATAAGGGTAAACTAAGCTTGATTCCAAATTTTCATGAAAATCGATAGAGGTTCAAAGAATTCGGAGGTTATAGCCTATTTTTACCTTTAGTGAATGTACTAAATGGGGATATTAAGTTATAATAAAATCAACTTACTTGTTATGATATGGGCTCAAACTTGAAATGGGATGGGTAATACGATTTAGAGCTCCATTACTAGGACCAGCACTATTATTCGAGCTGGACATTAACTTCGGAACTTTGGCTGCTGGGCCTTCATTTGAACTGCCGTTTCGAGCACTGCTCGAAGAAGCATTTACATTCGAGCTAGCCCCGTTCGATTTGTGAGAACTAGAATTTGCATTTGCTTCAGTATGAGAAACAGGATTCCCGATTTTTTCTCCAATTTTATCTCCATCTGCCAAGACTTCTAAACTCAGGATGAGTAGTACCCGACTGAAATTATTAGTTTAACTTAATCAAAAAGAAAAATAGTATCAAACTTTAGCTACTACTAAAATTAATCAGTCATAAAGGACACAGTGGGCCCCTTGCATAAAATTTATTTTGAGAACCATCTTCCAAATATCTTTTAAAACATTTTTTTAAAATGTCAAAAATCTGTAATAATATCCAATATAGTGAATTTCCCTTTACCTATCTTTTCCATCAGTATTATTTATAACGCTGGTAATAAATCTTAAAATCTTGATGATTGAAAATTTGGGCAGACCCTTTTCACCAGCTGTAGCATAAACTGGGGCTGTCATCATGGCATATGAGACTGTATATTTTCCATCAGACAAATAAGCTCTGTATCTGTCTTTATCAGGTTGCCCTGATGAAGTGCTCATCTTTTTTACACTTAACACTTGCACGACAGGTTCAGGATAGTCATTTCCCTGCATAATTGTCTAAAATAGATATACATTGGATTAATTTACCATAAAGTCATTAATTTGATTGCAATTTTATGTTTTAAAGTAATTCTAGCGATTGCCTTGCACCATAGAATGGTGGTGAAAATAATTGGTAACTCCCAAGCAAGAATGGTGCATGTAATAGTAATTATATCTAGAGATCGAACGCTGTTAGAATGACACCGATACGTCACGGTTTTATACGGGTTTGCCATAAGAGACCGTGACGACGATAACAGCTCAACTAGTTCTAGAAATTACAAGTCCAAACATGTCTAAAAATTGTAAATAGTGGCGTATGCACTTCAAAGCATAAAACAAATCCATTTTTTTGTAACAACCAGCTACTGTATTATCAAATGTATTTTGGCTGACTCGAGATCCAGCATTAAGGCCTTTTGATTTACACAACTACAAAATGGATATTTAAAATGAATGACTTACTGCAAAAGCTCCTTCAGAAAGTGGGGGAACCATTTTAATTTATTTTACACCGCCTAATATCTTTAAAAACTTCTACAATTCCAAAAAATTTAATGAAACCAGCTTATAGAAACCATAGACAAACTATAGATTTTTGGCGGGAGACCGGGAACTAAACGACATGGAACGACATTTATAACATGTCAAACGTCGAACTAAAACAATGCAATATTTTCGATATTACGTATTTTTATATTTTAAGAGCTGGGTTTCTAAAAGCAACACATTTGTTGCTTGCAGAGTTTCTCTGGTTGCTTGCTTGGATGGGGTTACCGGGGTTACTCAATTCACCCCCCGGTATGGCTCTGCTCCACGGCAACCGCCAGCTCGATTTGGTGGTAATTCCGCAAAGCAACACAGAATAAAAAAGGGTTAGCAAAGCATTTGGTTCTAACCACAACTAACCCTTTTTTATTCTGTGATTTGGTTTTGACATTTGACAGATGCTTACCAACCTAACCAAACTTTTAGTAAAGTAAATATAACCTCAAACAACGAAGAGTTAAAAATTAAAAAAATTTAACATTAAAAAATGTTAAAACGTTTCATACAGTTAACATCGGTTAGTAAAAATTTTTGTCCAAGATGTGCATTCTCACATTTAGCAGAAACAATTCAAAATGCCCCCGAAAATAGTCAAGAAACAGGCGTAGAAAAATTAATTTCAGAAATTAAGCAAGATCAAAGCCAAAAATCTTTACTTGATCCTGTTTCGGAAGATTTATCGCATATTTCTACTTACTTAAAACCCACTTTTAATTTTGCTGCATATGCAAATAAATCAGACACTATCCAAGAATTCGTAAAACTGGGGGTTAACTTACATTATATAGAAAAAAAGAATACAGATGCTATACCATATATTTTAGGGCTTAAATTTGATGATATTAAAGAGCATATCATATTATTTAGTCAGTTAGGGTTACAAAATGAGGAAATAGCCCATTTAGTTACAAAAAATCCATTTATTTTCAAAGAAGCTTGGAAAATATAGAAGTTAGAATAACATATTTAAAATTTAAAAAATTTACTAAAGAGATGGTTTTAAGGATTATTAGTAATAATCCTTTCTGGCTAAGTTATAGGTAGGCTACAATTTTTTTAAAGAAAAAGGTACATTTTTATAGTTCTATAATTTTTCCTTAATGTGTTATTTTTTAGTACTAATGAAATAGACCAAAGGCTTGGTTTTTTCCAAAAGAATTTTAAATTATCGGGAAATGAAGTTCGTTACCTAGCTGCAAGAAAACCAAAGCTCATAACATATGATCAAAAAAAAGTTAAATTGAATATGTTTGTTGTGAAGGAAGAAATGGGTTTTGCAGAAGAGGAAATGAAAGAAATTATTTTAAAATCTCCAAATGTATTTATAATGGGTAAATCACTTTTCCGTGCCACCTTTTTATTAACATTAAATAAAATTTTATGGACTATTTTTTTAACAATGTTTAGTAACAATAAAATTAGCTAATTTAATTATATTATTTTTAGAACAAAATAGGTTGTTAAAACCTTTGAATACCTGCACAATGTTATGAAAATACCTCATGAAAGAATAGTACAAACTTCAGAAATTCTAACGTGTAGAGCAAAAAGACTAAAAGAAAGACACCAGTTTTTGGTTAAGTTGGAAAGAGACCAGTTTGATCCAAGAGAACCCAATTATATAGGACCTTCAACGATAATAAAAGGCACAGATGCACATTTTGCAACTGAAGTGGCAAAGAGTAGTGTGCAAGCTTTTAATTTGTTTTTAAAAACCTTGTAACTTAATAATAACAATAAACACATTTATAAATATGTTTGATTTTATTTTTCACCCAAAAATATATTATATTCTCAATGCAATTAGTATTGAAATAATATATTGTTCTGTAAATAGGGAGAGGGAATCACCAGGATCAAAATTATTTGTAACTATTATATGTCTTATTCTAAGTTTCTTTTAAAACAACTCAAATTTCACTTTTTATTAACACTATACCAGGGAGTTAGGAAAATACTCTTTAATAGCACCAAGAGGTATTTATAGAATTTGGATCTTGTATATAAATAAGAGCTAGATTTTGCAAGTATTAAATTTTAAATGAAACTTCATTTTTGGGCCAAAATAAGTAAATCAATAGAAAAAATAGGTATTGGTAACCTGGATACATTAGATTATTAGATAGAGCTGAAACTGACGTCCGGCGTTTTTCCCAGTGTACACTTCTGGGATTGCTTATTGCATGTAGAATTTAATTAAAATTTTGTATTAGGAAAAAATTTAAGGGGGGCAATTTATAAAATTTTTTAATTTTTTAAAAATTTAAAAAGCTATTTGGTAACAAAAGAGTTAAAAAACCAAAAAGCAGCAAAAAAGCAAAAATCAGTTACTGAAGAACAATAAAAAAGACATAAAGTAATAGTCTAGAAAACGAGCCATTTTCCTACAATTTTTTTTAAAATGCAAAAATTACTTAAATTTGATAATGGTAGGGAATAGTCCCAAAAATCAAAATCTATATCATGCCGAAGGGCGCCTTTACCTTGGGGGTGGTTGCCAAACCATCTCGGGTGAACCGTTGGGAGACACCTGTTTAACAAGATGTCATTCATCATCAGACGGTATGCAACACCTTGAGTTAAGCCTTTGTTCCTTGTCAGATCCCGTTCCTGCAGCAACAAGAATTTGATAATCAGCAACTCCAGCATATTTCAAAAGATCCTACTGGGCCAACCACGACAACGACGTGCGAACACAGGGTCGGGTCTCCACCTGTTGCATTTTAAAAGACCGACCAAATTTGGCTCGTCCCAAACCTGGTTTGATGGCCTGGCCGCGCACCGGTTTTGTATCCGCTTTCCGCCGCAACGATAAAGAAAATCCCCGCAAGTCTTTCGAAATGGATACGCGGCTTAAGGATGCATAATTAAATGTATTTTAAGGTAATACAGAAATAACCACGTCACATTAATATACACATATTACCACTACTACTATATTGCGTAAATAAAAAAGGTGGTTAGTTTGGGTAGAAATGTGCCAGATAATTTACTTTTTTATGACATCAAAATACTATATGAAAATTTTATATGAATAAACCTGATTTTGCTGCTACTTTGTTTAGTTTTTCTTATTTAAACCCGGTGTTTAAGCCCTTAGATTTCTACATCTGATAATGAAAGAATCGAAAATTTGCTTCTTTTAGTATAGCTTCGTATTACTTCGAGATGTACTATCTACGAAAAATATATTTTAGGTGGTCAAGATATCAGCCACTGTTGTCATTGCGTTCTGCTAAACTTTAAGGGTGCACTTGCTGGCAAATCTATGGTGGGGGTTTATCACTAATTCAGGAGAACCCTTGGCTCAAAATCAGTTTGATATTGAAATGCCTGGTGGTGGAGTCGGCGTTTATCCACATGGATGTGCGCGTCAATGGGGAGCTGATCCAGTACATGGATGGGGGGAAACGTAAGTAAAAAAAAAAATATTCTTTTGTACGCTGAAGTTTACTCTAAAGAGATATTTCATGAACATCGTATTTTAATTTACTTGTTTAATTTTGAAACATAATATTTTTTATCTTCTTAAGATATAACTTTTTTTTTAGTTTTACCATACAAGAAGATAATTATTTAATAAACCTTTTACAGTTTTGGAGAGTTGCTACTAAAGCAGATTGCCAACAACTACCGGACGTTCTTCAACCTGGATGCAATTGGAGATTCGATTGGATGAGGGTGTACCTAACCCCGAAGTTAGCTTCTATCATGTAGAATGTCCTCAAGCTTTAAAAGATGTAGGCCAGTGTCAGCGTAATGATGAATAAATGTATTAATAAATGTTTATAAAACTTCTTATGTTTTTTTTTTAATTTTTGAGGGTGTTTTAGCAATTATTTGTTTATAAAGTATATAAATAAGGTTAACAGAAAAAGTGTTGGATCCATTGCTCACCATCAGACTTTTTAGGCTATCCTTTATCACAACTAAATTAAACACTCTGTAAACGGCAAATAAAACTAATAAAACTATTTAATCATTATGTGCGGTACAACGTTTATAATTTCTTCATATTAATTTTATTATATTTATTATACAGGGTGATTCATTAAAAATGGCAATGCTTTAGGTACGTAGTCAGGGTCAAAAAATAATCATAAAAGCCCATACAAAAATGGGTCCGCAAAACCTTCGTTTTGGAAATACAGGGTGTTAAAATTTTTATTTAATTTTTCTATTTTTTAAATAAAATCTATAATAATGTAAATATTGGAGTAAAAATTGGTATCCGGGGTTTTTTGGTATGACGGATTCGAATCCAACCGTATTATGGCTCTTACTTGTGTTACCTACACGTCTTCTTACTATTTTGAACAATCACAACTTTTTGGTACGGCTCTGTATTACATTCTAGGGGTAAATTAAATAATTGTTTTGTCGTTTTTACGTCAAAAAGGTATACTTGTTAAAAAATTGATATGAGCAACCGTTTTTTGAGATATTTGGATTTAAAAAATTACGACGCATCTGAATATAACAAAATGTATGATTAGACAATATGCATTTTAATTTTCAATGAAATTATTGTTCCTAAATTATGTTCGGCAAAACATAAGCTAGGTTTAATAATTTTTAAAAAATTCCACCATTTACTAAGCACATGTCAGCTCTGTGGTGAACACAATGTATCTCGGAAACGAAGGCCTTGCGGACCCATATTTGTATAGACTTTTATGTTTATTTTTTTTGGACCCTGAGTACGTACCTGAAGTATTGACATTTCCTTATGAATCACCCTGTATATCACATTTTTACAATCATAATTTTATTACGTTTGATTTATGTTCGACATACAAGTCTTTATTTCATTATCTACGCTAACATTTATAAAATTATAATTTTATTAAGTTTAATTTACACATTTTTTTATGTACGACATACAACTTGTATTTAATTATTTACGCTAAGTTTGTTATAATCATAATTTTTTTGTGTATGATTCACACAATTTTTTTATGTACGTCATACAACTTGTATTTAATTATTTACGCTAAATTTGTTATAATCATAATTTTCTTGTGTATGATTCACACAATTTTTTTATGTACGACCTACAACTTGTATTTAATTATTTACGCTAAATTTGTTATAATCATAATTTCCTTGTGTATGATTCACACATTTTTTATGTACGACATACAACTTGTATTTAATTATTTACAATAAAATTGTTATATTCATAATTTTTTTGTGTATGATTTACGCATTTCTAATGTACGACATACAAGTTTTTATTTAATTATTTACGCTAAAATTTTTATATTTACAATTTTATTAGGAATAATTTACACATTTTTTATATACGAAACATTATTTGGTTATAACTAAAATTTTTTATTTTATTAACTTGTTTCTTTTAACATATTACTAACAATATACACGTAAAAAGAGGTTTTTAAAGTGACGTGTCACAGTTGTCCATCTTTAAAATACAGAATATGGTGATATGGTCTTTACCTGTAACATCCCTGATGTTTTCTTTATTTTCTTTTACATGCATTGAAACAACGAAATCACTTGGTTTAAAGATTTGGACCTAGGAATCTGAGATATTAGTAACTGTATCACCATGACTGTTATTTTAAGAATAAGGCAAATAAGAAAGAAATTAATAAAAACACAACTAATAATGTTCTGAGAACATGATTTAAATTGTCCCAAAAAATAACGAAAGATTGTTGTTACATACTTTTAAAAATACATTTTTTTGGGATCTGCATTTGTTTGGGGGTACGCTAATATTTTTTCTTTATTTAAATATATATATATATATATATATATATATATATATATATATATATATATATATATATATATATATATATATATATATATTATTATTATTGTTACATATTACATATATTATTATTATATATTATTATTATTATTATATATTATTATTATTATTATATATTATTATATATATATGAGTTAGATATAAATATATTATTATTATTATTATTATTATATATTATTATTATTATTATTATTATTATTAAATATATATATATTTATATACATATATTATTATTATATTATTATTATTATTAATATTATTACAAAGGCTATTATTATTATACATATTGGCATTGGTTATTATTATTATTATTATTATTACGATATTATTATTGTTATTATTGAAGCAGCGTTAGAATATATTATTGTTGTTATTATTATGTTATTATGTTATTATTATTATTATTATTATTATTAGCTGGCTATTACTACATATTACTACATATATTATTACATATATTATGATAATATAATATTATTATTATTATATTATATTATTATTATTGGCTATTGAATGAGTTATTATTATTGCTATTATTATTATTATTATTATTATATTATTATATATATTATATTATTATTATTATTAAATAAGAAGAAGAAAATATTGAAAATATTATTGAAGAAGAAAGTTATTATTATTGGTTATGCTGATATATAATATACGCTGAAGTATTATTATTATTATTGAAGATGTTATTATTATTAATATTATTATTATTATTGTATTATTATTATTATTATTATTGATATTGTTGATATTATTAAAGAGAATATTATTATTATTATTATTACGATATAATATTACATATTATATACAGTTATTATATTATTATTATTATATTATTATTATTGTTGTTGTTGTATTGAATATATTGCATGGCTATTATTATTATTATTATTATTATTATTATTATTATTACATATACATGTATTATTATTTATTGATATTACGCTACATATACATATTATTATTACATTATATTATTATTATTATATTATATAATATTATTATTATTATTACGATAAATATTATTATATCATGCATGAAAGAGCAGCATATATATATATATACATATTATATTATTATTATTACATATATATATTATTATATATTATTATTAAATATATATTATTAATATTATTATTATTATATTATTAATATTATTATTATTATTAATAATATTACATATATACATATACATATATTATATTATTATTAGTTATTATTATTATTATTATTATTGTTATATACATACATATTATTATTATATTATTATATATATTATACATATACATATTATTATTATTATTATTATTATATTATTATTATTATTATTATTATATATATATTATTATATATTATTATTATTATTATTATTATTATACATATATTATTATTATTATTATTATTACATATTATTATTACTATTATAGCGGTAAAGATATATAAAGAGTTATATATTGTTATTATTATTATTATTATTACGTATATTGGTTATTACGTTATTATATATGGCTATTACGTTATATAATATTAATATTACGTTACATTATTATTATTAAGCTGGCGCTGGTTGGTTATTATTGTTGTATTATTATATTAGATATTATTATTATTATTATTATTATTATTGTTGTTGATATTATTATTATTATTATTATTGTTGGTTAAATATGGCATGCGGTTGCTGGCGTGTTATTATTATTATTATTGCCATTATTATATTATTACCACTATTACTATTATTATTATTACTGGCTATTGCTTATTGGTTATTATCATTATTATTATTACTGCTGTTGGCGCCATTATTGGCTACATATTGCTGGTTATTGTTGAAAGATTATTGCTGAGCTGGTGCTATGGCGCACATTATTATTAGGCTGCATTATTACGCGGCTATTACGCCGAGCTGATATTATTGCTGGATACGGCTGCCAGGCATTGGTTACAGCTGGCTGGCTGGCTACATATTATTGATATTGCTGGTTATTATTATTACGGCACAGATATTGCTGGTTGGTTACATGCTGATGGCTACTACATGGCTGGTCACGATACATATATATATATATATATATATGTATATATATATATATATATATATATATATATATATATATATATATATATATATATATATATATATATATATATATACGGTCTTTTGAGGCCGAACCGTACCGGCAACGTTTCGTTTGCGATTTATCAAATGTTGAAAATCAAATAAACCTCATTTACACTATTATTCTTTTTGCATCGAATTGATTTTTACACTACATTGGCACACAGTAGTTTATAAACACCTCTTAAAAACCTGTTTTTATATTTTATAACTTTTTGATTTATTGCAACCTCACTTTTGAAACGCCGCAACCATGTATACACCAAAGAATTTTTTTAGCAAACATGGTCGCCCCGTTTGAAAGTGAAGTTTTGCAATTTAATGGAAAATAAACATAAAGAATGGTTTTTTAAAGGTGTTTATAAAATATCATGTGCCAATTTAGTATAAAAATCATAAATTGTGTGCAAAAAGAAGGAAGAATATAGTAAAAAAGGTTAGTTTAATTCTTAACTTTAATATATTTCGAAAACAAAACGTTGCCGAAATGTTTTTTTCAGTGATCGTGATCAGCGCCCAAAATCCTCCGTATACCAAATTTGATCAAAATCGGAGTAAAGGCAACACATTGATCAAAGGACACCCAAAAAAGCAGACGCTGCTTCTTTTTACTATTAAGCAAGAGTTAAATCTTATTTATGGTTCAAATTTGGTCCCTAATTACTACAAAGATAAACATGCTTGTCAAAGCTTATCGTACCCAAAGGTAGATAATAGAGCAAACATCAAGAGCAAAGGTACCATCAAGATTAAGGCACAATGTCAATCAATGTCATTGTTTATGAGACAGATAAAATGAAAAGCAGAATAAACAAAACATATTTATACTTAATTTTATTTGTCTTTCCAGTTTTAGTTTTTTCTAGGAAGCACCCTGTAAACGGTAATAACAATTTCGATATAAATATGAATAATTAAGTGAAAACAAAAGCTTACAGTCAGATTAAATTAGTTATGACTCTAAAAAATAAATGTCGTTGCATCTAAATTCAATAACTAGGTTACATAGCTTAAAACGTATTTTTTAGGTCGATATACGAGACATATTGAAGATTATGAACTCTCCGTGCCACATAAACTTACATTTTCTGGTGATTTTCTTACGTTTAAGATACCTCATTTTTTTGAACATAAATTCGAAGAGCATAGGACGAAGAGGTATTTCAAAACATTAATTGAATTTGTGTTTAAAACTCTGTGTTTTCATTTATTAAACTTTTAAAATTTATCTTACTTTCCCAACCAATTCACCATGATCCTATTAAAATATGTTTGTAGGTCTCCAAGAGATCCTTTAGGTATTCATGCAGATAACAAACTTCATCATGTAATGCTTTGGCCGAACCACGCTTTAATATCACCTGTTTTTATTTATTAAATTTAAGCCCCCCGGGAGGGGTTTAAAAATACAAAATTTCAAAAATTTCCCCTAAAAAAAATTGTACTATAGGGAAAATTTTTCCATTTTGAAAGGAGTCTAGGGCTGCGTTGTCCCTTGAAAAACCCGGTAAAAATTTTAGTAGTGGGGGTTTTAAAATTTTTTATTGAAAAAACCCCCTTTAGGCATATACTTTAAAAAACCTCAAAAATTTTTTTTATTAATAAAAAATTTAAATTTTTTTTAAACCAAAATTTTAAAATTTTTTTTAAAAATTTTGATTTATAATTTGCTTTTTTAATAAAAAGGGTGGGATAAAAAACCCCAAAAAAAAAAAGATTTTATAAAACCTTTAAAGATCAGGAACCTAACGAACGGACCCATTTCCCGTTTTTATAAAAAAGAGATCCCCCAAAAAAATTTTTGAGGGGTTATGTTTTTGTTTTGGGAAAAAACATTGATAGTAAAAAAAAATTTTAAAGGGGGCAAAATTAAAACCTTTTCTGAAAGTAAAACTTTTGAAGCGACCTTTAGCACTAAAGGTAAATCATGGAACAGTTTTAAGCTTTTTTCACAGGGTTGGGCATCTGGTATCATTTATTTTCAACAATCTGCGACAAGACGTAAAAACACTTTATAGAAAAAAAATATGACAAATAACACAATTAATATGTGCAATTTATGTTTTAAAATTCCCATCCTTCAAATTTTTCCCCCTCGTTTCCCCAAAAACCATTTGTGAATGTGTATATATATTTTTTTTTTAAATTGTTCTAACATTTTTTAATATTCTTTATTTCTTCAAAAAAACGAATTTTAAGTTCTTGGGGGGGGGATAGGAACGCCCCCTTTTTTTAAAACCCTTTTTCCCTTTTAAATATTCCCAGAGGAAAAAAATCAGGAGCCGCCCCAAAAAAAGGGGGAAAATTTAGGGTGACCATGTTTTCAAGATTTTGATATCAAGCAACCCCGGGGGGGATTTCTTGCAACAAAAAAAAGGGTTTTTCCCCCTTTATGTCGGGTTTTAAAAAATTTTTTGGGGAAAAAAAAATGATTTGTCCCCTTTTCCCAATTTGGGTCGTTAAAAACCCGTAACATTTAATTAACGTTGGGGTTTATTTGTCAATTTGTTATTCCCAAAAAAAATATGGGCCCCTTTTAATTTTTTTCTTAAAAAAATACCCTTACGGTCCCTTTTTTTTTTATGAAGGGAATTTACGTCGGAAGTAATGATAATTTTTTCATATTCACATGGTGACTTCGTGGACATCATCAAAAAAATTTTTGGTTTCATCATTTTCCAAAATTTAAAAAAAATTTTTCCCTAATCAAAAAGTGGTTTGGAACTTCTTTTAAAAATTTTAAAAAACCCGGGTTTTGAGTGGGTTTTGGGGGGGAAATCCAAAAAAGGGGCCCCTTCCCCCAAAAACCTTTGGTCTAAACCCCCAAAAAAAAATTTTTTCTACATCTTGTCTTACCCCAAAAAAAAAATTTTTGGGGTTTGATGGGGACATATATCTAAGAAAAAAAATTTAAAAAATTCCCCCCAAAATCAAAAATTTTTTCCCCTCATTTTGGTTTTTTGGGGGATAAAAATTTTTTGACTATCCACATTAAATTCCGTGAAAATTTTTCACTTTTTAAAAACCTTTTTTTTTTATTTTTAACTTTTTCGAAAAAAATTCGTTGGTTTTTTTAAAATTTTTCCATGACAAATTTTGCAAATATTCACACATAGGAATTTTAAAAAATGTCAACAACAAAAATTAAAATTTCCCCCGCGTACTTTTAAATTTTTAAAATCTGGGGAAAATTTTGTTTAAAAAATTTTTTGGTTTCTTTAAAAAAATTTTTTTTGGGGGGGAATGGATTAATTTTTAAATTTTTTATTATTTTGGCTTACAAAAAAAGAAAACAAAGTAATTTTTTTTTGGTTGGGGTAATTAAACGATATTTGAGACAATGGTAAAAAAATTTACCAAAAAATTTTTTAAATACCAAAGAGATCCCGGGAAAAGGGAAAAGGGTTTTTCTGAATATTCAACATGGTTTTTCCCGTAATAGGTATTAAATTAAAAATTTTGTTTTAGCAAAAAAAATTTCATTTTTACTTTTTTATAAAAAGGTATGGTAAGTAAAAAAATAATTTTATGGTAATTGCCCCACGAGTTCATATCAAGCATGTTATGCTTAAAAAGAAGAATAAAATCTAAAACTTGTATCATTAAACATAATATGCTTATAAACAACAGAAAGACATAAAAATATTAGGGATATTAGTAAACTAATATTTTATTCCAGCACGTTTTTGTTAATAATTAGCTCAAAGCCCATTTTGGTTAATTTTCTTTGGATAGGGGGTGCATTATAGTTGTTTTTAAAATTTCCCCCAATTTTGTTCCATGGTCCTTTCATTTTGTGGACGAAAATTTACCCCTTTTTCATCGTTTTGACAATGTTTTTAAAAAAATTTTTTGGGATTGACATCTGGACTCCCGGAGGGCCAATTGCAAAATTTTTAATTTTTCGCATCCCGTTAGCAATTTTTTTTGTTTTGAACCGGGGGGGGGATTTAAACTTTTAAAAGTGACCCCAAATATTTTTTTGGGGGTTTACTTTTTGGGTTTGAGGGGTAATGTATAAATTTTTTTATTTTTCCGTCCAGTCGGGGACTCTTCTTGCCGTTGAACCGGGCGTTGTCTTGTTGATAAAAAAATTTTCCCTAAAAAAAAGTTTTGTTGTTTTAATGAGGTTAGCATAACATTTTGTAATATATCAATATAAACTTTTCCTGTTCTTCTTTCCTTAATGCGGTGCAAGGCCCAAGGCTTTTTGCAGTCATATTTCCACACGCGTTAACTAAAAATTTACCACTTGCTTTAACTTTTTGGGTATACTTCTCTTCAAATCTTGTGTTTTAAGGTCTAAACACTCTAACTCGCCCATTATAACAAGACTAAAAAGTCTTCTCATCCGTAAAAACGACATTTCTTTAAAACTCCGACTCTTCCTGTAAATACAGCAAAGCAAATCCCACTATGTGCTCTTTCTTAAAAGCCATTAAAAATGGTTTCTTGACACTAGCACGATTTTTTAAATTGGATCTTTCTTGGAAAGGACACCACCAAACCTTACTTCCTGAACACGATCCTGGAGAAGAGAGAGAGAGATAACTAGCTATCCACGACAATAAAGGATCGCAAACGCCGTAAAGCTTTAGTTTCCTGATTAAAAGACACTGCTCAACAAAAAGATCGTACCATTTAATTTTTAGACCCATTTTCAAACTGCTGTAACTTTAAAAAATTTTTTTGAATATCTAAAACGAAGTTTAAAACCGCGTTTCTTCTACTTTAAGCTGTATTGCATTAAGTTTTAGTAAGATGAATATTTTCATGATGTACAGGATGATCAATAGAGTGCTGCAAAAAAAAACAAAAAAATCGAGTGTGTCCCATTTCAGTGGTAAATTTTTTGGTCGTTATAATATGGGTTGTTTCCAAGGTCATATCAAACTCTAGATTTATGCCAGTTTTAAAGAGACTCTGGCTTATTCGCCCTTTTAAAGTCAAATTTTTGGGAATCAATTCTTTAAAAGCTATAACTAAAAATGGTTTGACGGTTTTCAACGAGTGTTTCATATTCGGAAAGCTCATTTCATGTAGATTTTTTATGTCCTAAGCACTTTTCGATGGTTTAATTTTTATATCGGGTCAACAAATACCAAGAACGTAGAAAAATTTTTTTTTTTTTCCCCCCCTTTTTTTTTTTTTTTCCCCCTTTTTTTAAAAAATTTCCAAAAAAATTTTTTTTTAAAAAAGGGGAAAAAAAAAAAAAAATTTTTTTTTTTCCCTTTTTTTAAAAAACCCCGGCTTTTTTTAAAAAAATTTTTTTAAAATTTTAAAAATTTTTAAAAATTTTTTTTTAAAACCCAAAAAACCCCCCCAAAAAAAAAAAAACCCCTTTTTTTTTTTTTTTTTTCCCCTTTTTTTTTAAAAAAAATTTTTTTTTCCCCAAAATTTTTTTAAAAAAGGGGGTTTTAAATTTTTTAAAAAAAAAAAAAAAATTTTTTTAAAAAAAAAAAAAAAGGGTTTTGGAAAAAACAAAAAAAAATTTTTTTTTTTAAAAAAAAAAAACAAAAAGGGAAAAAATTTTTTCCCCCTTTAAAATTTTTAAAAAAAAAAATTTTTTTAAAAATTTTTTGGGGTTTAAAATTTTTTTTTTTTTTTTTAAATTTAATTTTTTAAAAAATTTTTTCCAAAAAATTAAAAATGGGGAAAAAAAAAAAAAAAAAAATTTTTTTTTTTTTAAAAATTTTTTTTAAATTTTTTTTAAAAAAAAACCTGGGGCCCCCGGGGGGGGTTTTTAAAATTTTTTAAAAAAATTTTGGTTTTAAAAAAAAAAAAACCAAAAAAAATTTTTTTTAAAGTTTTTTTTTTCCCGGGGGGGAAAAAAAATTTTTGGGGGGGTTTTTTTTTTTGGGGGTTTTTTTTGGGGGAAAAACAAAAAAAAGGGGGTTTTGGGAAAAAAAATTGGGGAAAACCCAAAGGGCCCTTTGGGGGGAAAAAAAGGGGGGGGTTTTTTGGGAAGGGGAAAAATTTTTAAAAAAATTTTTTTTGGGGGGTTTTTGGGGAAAAAAAAACCCCCAAAAAAAAAAAAAAAGGGGGTTTGGGGCCCCAAAAATTTTTAAAAAAAAGGGTTTTTTAAAATTAGGGAAAAAAACCCCCTTTTTGGGGGCCGGTTTCCCAATTTTTAAAAAAATTTTTTAAAAAAAAATTTTTAAAAAAAATTTTTTGGGTTTTTAATTTTTTGGTTTTTTTTTTGTTTTTTCAAAAAAAAAAAATTTTAAAAATTTTTTTTGGGGTTTTTGGGAAAAAAAATTTTTTGGGGGAAAAAAAATTTTTTTTAAAAAAAAAAGGGGGGTTTTTTTAAAAAAAAAAAAGGGGGTTTTTTAAAAAAAACCTTTTTAAAAAAAACCCCCAATTTTGGTTTTGGGGGCCCCCCCAATTAATTTTTTTAAAAAAAAAGGTTTTAAAAAAAAATTTTTGGGGGGGGAAAAAAAAACCCCCAAAAAAAAAATTTTTTAAAAATTTTTTAAAAAAAAACCCAAAAATTTTTTTAAAAAAAAAAATTTTAAAAAAAACGGGGTTTTCCCAAAAAAAAATTTTTAAAAAAAAAAAAAAAAAGGGGTTTCCCCCCCTTTTTTTTTTAAAATTTTTTTTTAAATTTTAAATTTTTTTTAAAATTTTTTTTTTAAAAAAAAAAAAAAAAAAAATTTTTAAATTTTTTTTTAAAAAAAAGTTTTTTTTTTTGGGGTTTAAAAAAAAAACCCCCCGGGGGGTTTTTAAAAAAAAAAAAAAATTTTAAACCAAAGGGGTTTTTTTCCCCCCTTTTTGGAAAAAAAACTCAAAAAAAAAAAATTTTTTAAAAATTTTTGGGGAAAAATTTTTTTAAAAAAAAAAAAAAATTTTTTTTTTTTTTTTTTTTAAAAAAAAAAATTTTTTTGGGGTTTTAAAAAAAAAAAAAAAAGGTTTTTAAAACCCAAAGGAAAAATTTTTTTTAAAAAAAAAAAAAAAAAATTTTTTTTTTAAAAAGGGGGTTTTTTTTTTAAAAAAGCTTTTTTTTTTTTCCCCCTTTTTTTTTTTTAAAAACCCCCCAAAATGGGTTTTTTTTTTCCCCGGGGGGAAAAAAAGGGGGGGGTTTTTTTTAAAATTTTTTTTTTAAAAAAAAAAGGGGGGAAAAAAAAATTTTGGGGGGGGTTTTTTTAAAAAAAAAAATTTTTAAAAAAATTTTTTGGGCCCGGTTTTTAAAAATTTTGGGGGGGGGTTTTTTGGGGAAGGGAAAAAATTTTTTAAAAGGGAAAAACCCCAAAAAAAAGGGGAAAAACCCCCAAAAAAAAAGGGGGGGTTTTTTTTTAAAAAATTTTTTTTAAAAAAGTTTTTGGGGGAAAAAAACTTTTTTTAAAAAAAATTTAAAAAAACCCCAAAAAAAATTTTTTTTTAAATTTTTTTTTTTTTTTTAAAAAAAAAAAATTTTGTTTTTTTTAAAAAAAAATTTTCCCCCCCCAAAAAAATTTTTTTTTTTTTGGGGGGAAAAATTTTTAAAAATTTTAAAAGAAAAATTTAAAAAAAAACTTTTTTTTGGGGTTTTGGGAAAAAAATTTTGAAAAAAAAAAGGGGGCCCCCCCCCTTTTTTTAATTTTTAAATTTTTAAAAATTTTTAAACGGGTTTTTTGGGAAAAAAGGGGAAAAAAAGGGGGGGAAAAAGGAAAAAATTTTTAAAAAAAATTTTTTTAATTTAAAAAAAATTTTAAAATTTGGGCCTTCGGGGTTTCCAAAAAAAAAATTTTTTTTAAAAAAAAAAAATTCGGGGGGGTTTTTTTCCCTTTAAAATTGAAAAAAAAATTTTTTTTCCCTTTTAAAATTTTCAATTAATTTTTTTTTTTTTAAAAAAAAAAAAATTTTTTTTAAAAAAAAATTTTTTGGGGGGGTTTTTTGGGGCACTTTGGGCCCCAAAAAATTTTGGGAAAAAAAAAATTAAAAGGGCCCCGGGGTTTTTTTAAAAAGGGGAAAAAAACCTTTTTTTAAAAAGGGGAAAACCCCAAAAAAAAAGGGGGGAAAAAAAATTTTTTTTTTTGCCCCCCCCCCAAAAAATTTTTTTAAAAAAAGGGTTGGAAAAAAGGGAAAATTTTTTTTTTTTTTAAAAAAGGGGTTTAAATTTGAAAAAAATTTTTTTTTCCTTTTTTGGGTTAAATTTTTTTTTTGGGGAAAAAAAAAAAAAATTTTTTGGGGTTGGTTTTCTTTTTTCCCCTTTTTCCCCCTTTTTAAAAAGGGAAAAAACCCCAAATTTAATTTTTTCCTTCCCCAAAAAAAAAAAAAATTTTAAAAATTTTTTTTTAAAAAAAAATTTTTTTTAAATAAAAAAATAAAAAATTTTTTTGGAAATTGTTTTTTTTTTTTAAAAAAAATTTTAAAAAAAAAAATTAATTTTTTTTTTTTAAAAAAAAGGGGGGGAAAAGGGGAAAAAACGGTTTTTTTTTAAAAAACCCTTTTTTTTTTTTCCAAAAAACCCTTTTTAAAAAATTTAACAAAAAAAATTTTTTTTTTTTAAAAAATTTTTTTTTTAAATTTAAAAAAAAAAAAAAACCCCCTTTAAAAATTTTTTTTAAAAAAAAAATTTTAAAATTTTTTGTAAAAAAAAATTTTAAAATTATTTTTTTTTTTTCCCAAAAAAAAAAAAATTTTTTTTTTTGGAAAAAAAATTTTTAAAAATTTTTTTCCCCCCAAAAAAGTAATTCCCAAATTTTAAAAACCAAAAAAAAAAATTTTTTTTAAAAAAAAAAAGGGGTTTTTTTTTTTTTTTTTTTTTTTTCCCTTTTCTTAAATTTGGAAATTTATCAAAAAAAAAAAAAAAACCCAAAAAAAACCGGGGGGGAAAAAAAAAATTGTTAAAAAAAAATTTTTAAAAACCCCCTTTTTTTAAAAAAAAAAAAAACCCAAAATTTTTTAAAAAATTTTTTCCCTTTTTTTTTTGGGGGGGGGGAAAAAAAAAAAATTTTAAAAATTTTTAAAAAAAAAAAATTTTTTTTAAAAATTTTTTTT
>JAHBCN010000405.1:0-125000 GCA_019359885.1 Listronotus oregonensis | reverse complement strand
AAACCCCCAAAAAAAATTTGGTTCCCCCAAAAAAATTTTAAAAAAAACCCCCCAAACCCCAAAAAAAATTTAAATTTTTTTTAAAAAAAAAAAATTGGTAAAAAAATTTTTAAAAAAATTTAAAAATTCCCCCAAAAAAAATTTTTTAAAAAAAAATTTTAAAAAAGGGTTTAAAAAAAAATTTTTTTTTTAAAAAAAAAAAAGGGGGAAAATTTTTTTTTAAAAAAAAGGGAAAAAAAAAAAAAAAAAAACCCCCCAAAAGGGAAAAAAATTTTTTAAAAAATTTCCTTTTTTTTTATTTTTTTTAAAAAAAATTTTTTTTTTTAAAAATTTTTTTAAAAAAAAAAATTTTGGGGGTTTTTTCCCCTTTTAAAAAAAAAAAAAAATTTTTTTTCCCCCCCCCAAAAACCCAAAAAAGGGGGGAAAAAAATTTTTTCCAATTTTAAATTTTTAAACCGGGAAAAAAAAAAAAGGGTTTTTTAAAAAATTTTAAAAAAAAAAATTTTTTTTTTTAAAAAAAAATTTTTTAAAAAACCTTTTTTTTAAAAAATTTTTTTGGCCCCCCCCCCGGGAAACCCCAAAAATTTTTTTTTTCAAAACCGGGAAAATCTTTTTCCCTTTTAAAAATTTTTTAAAAAAAAGGGGGCCCCCCCCCAAAAAAAAAAATTTTTAAAAACCCCCAAAAAAGGGTTTTTTAAAAAGGGGAAAAAAAAAAATTTTTTTAAAAAATTTTTTTTAAAAAAAACCCCCCCTTTTTTCCCTTTTTAAAAAATTTTTAAAATTTAAACAAAAAATTTTTTAAAAAAAAAAATTTTTTTAAATTTTTTTTTTTGGGGGGGGGGCCCCCCCAAAAAAATTTTTAAAAAGGGGGGGCCCCCGGGGTTTTTTAAAAAAAAATTTTTTTAAAAAAAAGGGGGGGGGGAAAAAAAAAAAAATTTTTTAAAAATTTTTTGGGGAAATTTTTTTGGGGTTTTTTGGGAAAAAAAAAAAAAAAGGGGTTTTTTGGGGTTTTTTAAAAAAAAATTTTTAAAAAAAAACCCCCCCCAAAAAAAAAATTTTTTTTAAAAAAAAAAAATTTTAAAATTTTTTTAAAGGGAAAAAAAAAATTTTTTAAAAAAAAAAAAAAAAAAAGGGGGAAAACCAAAAGGCGGGAAAAAAAATTTTAAAACCAAAAATCCCCCGGGGGGGGGGTTTTTTTTTTTTAAAACAAAAAAAAAATAAAATAAATTTTTTTGGGAAAATTTTAAGAAAAAAACCCCCAAATAAAAAAAAAATTTTAACCCCTTTTCCCCGGGGTTTTTAAAAAAATTTTTTGGGTTTGTTTTAAAAAACCCTTTAAAAAAAAAAAAAAAAAAAAACCCCCCCCTTTTAAAAATTTTTTTAAAAATTTTTTTTTTTGGAAAAAAAAATTTAAAAAAAAAAAAAAATTTTTTTTAAAAGGGAAAAAAAATTTTTTTTTTTTTCCCCCCCCGGGCCCCGGGGGTTTTTTTGGGGGGGGGGAAAAAAAAGGGGGGTTTTTTTTTTTTTTAAAAAAAAAATTTTTTTTTAAAATTTTTTTAAAAAAATTTTAAAAGGGGTTTTTGGGGGAAAATTTTGGTTTTAAAAAAAAAAAAAAAATTTTAAAAAAAAAAAAAATTTTTTAAAAAAAAATTTAAATTTTTAAAAAAAAATTTTTTTTTAAAAAAAAAAAGGGTTTTTTTAAAAAGGGGTTTTTGCAAAAAATTTAAAAATTTTTAAAAATTTAAAAAAAAAGGGGGGGGTTTTTTAAAAAATTTTTTTTTTTTTTTTAAAAATTTAAAGGGGGGTTTTTTTTTTTAAAAAATTTTTTTTTAAAATTAAAAACCCGTTTTTTTTAAAAAGGGAACCCCGGGGGGGGGGTTTTTTTTTTAAAATTTTTTTAAAATTTGGGGGGGGTTTTCCCCAAAAAACCCCCAAAAAATTTTTTAAAATTTTTTTTTTTAAAATTTTTTTTTTTTTTTTTAAATTTTATTTTTTTTTTTTTTGGGGGGGGTTTTCCCTTTTTTTTTTTTATTTTTTTTTTTAAAAAATTTTTTTTTAAAAATTTTTTTTTAATTTTTTAAAATTTAATTTTTTTAAAAATAAAAAAAAGGTTTTAAAAAAAAAACCAAAAAAAAAAAATTTTTTTTTCCCCTTTTTTAAAAAAAAAAATTTTTTTTTGGGGGGTTTTTAAAATTGGGAACAAAAAAAAAAAAAAAAAAAAAAATTTTTAAAAAAAAACCCTTTTTTTTTAAAAAAAAAAACCCAAAAAAAAATTTTAAAAAAAAAGGGCCCCCAAAAAAAAACCTTTTTTTTAAAAAATTTGATCTAAAAAAAAAAAAAATTTTTTTAAAAAAATTTTTTTTTTCCCCAAAAAAAAATTTTTTTTTTTAAAATTTTTTTTTTTGGGGGAAAAAAAAATTTTTAAATCATTTTTTTTTTTGGGGAAAATCCCCCCCCTTTTTTTTTTTTTTTAAAAAAAAAAAAATTTTTTTTAAAAAACCCTTTTTTTTAAAAAACCCCCCCCTTTTTTTTTAAATTTTTTTAAAAAAATTTTTTTTTTAAATTTTTTTAAAAAAATTTTTTTTTTTGGGGAAAAATTTTTTTAAAAAAAAATTTTTTTTTTTAAAAAAAGGAAAAAAATTTTTTTTAAAAAGGAAAAAAAATTTTTTTTTAAAAAAAAAAAAAATTTTTTTTTTTTGGGGGGGTTTTTTTTTTTTTAAAAAAAATTTAAAAATTTTTTTAAAAAAAAATAAAATTATTTTTTTTTTTTTAAAATTATTTTTTAAAAAAAAAGGGGGGAAAAAAAAATTTTTTTTTTTTTGGGTTGGGAAAAAAAAAAAAATTATTTTTTTTTAAATTTTTAAAAAAAAAAAAACCCCCAAAAGGGGTTTTTTAAAAGGAAAAAAAAAAAAAAAAGGGGAAAATAAAATTTTTTTTTTTAAAAAAAAACCAAAAAAAGGAAAATTTTTTTAAAAAAAAAAATTTTTTTTTTTAAAAATTAAAAAAAAAAAAACAAAAAAACCCAAAAAAAAAAAAATTTTTAAAAAAAAAAGGGGTTTTAAAAAAAAAACCCCAAAAAAAAATTTGGGGGGGGTTTGGACAAAATTTTTTTTTTTTTTTTAAAACAAAAAAAAAAGGGTTTTAAAAAAAAAACCCAAAAAAGGGGAATTTAGATATTAACGAAATTTTTTTTTTTAAAATTAAAAAAGGAAAAAACTTTAAAAAACTATAAAAGATACATAAAACTTTATTGGGGGTTTAAATTAAAGTATTTTTTCAAGACCTTTAAATTTTAAATTATATAAACCTTTTCCCAAAAGCAATATTTTTCAATTTTCAAAAAACCAATTTTCAGGATTTTACAAGGTACAAACCCCGGGAAAATTTTTTTTTTTTTTGCAAATTTTTTTGGTTTGGGAAATTTTTAAAAAAAATAAAATTTTTAATAAAAAAAAATAAAAATTAATTTAAAAAAAAAATATTTTTTTTTATTTGAATAAATTTTTTTAAAAATTTCATTTTCGTTTATATCTTCCTTTTTTATTTATTCCCAATTTAAAAAAATTTTTTATAACTTTTTATATAGACAATTTAGAAAGCTTTTTTTTGAATTTTTTTGTATCTTTTAGTTTCTAAGTCGTAGTCCAAAAAATTCCGTGATAGCAGGTTTCTTTTAAAAAAAGTTTCCCTTTTTTTTAAAAAAGGCAAAAAGAAAAACCCCAAAAAAGGATCCTTTTGGGGCCCTGAAAAAGGGGGGTTTTTTCAGGTGGCATTTTTTACTTTTGGGTTAATGAAAAGGGAAATTTTCAAATTTTTCCAGTTTTAAACCCCCTGGGGGGAAAGGGCTTGGGTTTTTCCCCCATAAAATTCCTAAAAAGAAATCAAAAGGACTGAATTTAAAAAAAGAGTTTTGTACAATTTTAAAAAAAAGTGATCTTTTTTTTTTTTGTTTTTGTTTTGAAAAAAACCGTTTTAAAAAACAAAAATTTTTTCCAAATCAAAAACCGGAAATTTTGGGTTTTCCAAAAAAAAAATAAAATTTTTAAAAAAAAAACTTTTAATAGAAAAAAATCAATTGAAAACGCATTTAAAACAAAAAGAACAGGGTTAAACACCGGTTTTCCCAAAGGTTGAAATTTAAAGCCCGCGGGGAAAATTTTTTTAAAAAAAAAATTATAGTAAATTTTTTAGGGGGTTTTAAAAGAAAAATTTAAAAATTTTTTTAAAAAATTTTTTTAGGGTAAAGGTTTTTATTTCAATAAAACTTTTAAAACTACTTATCAAACAAAATTTTCCGAATTTTTACATCAAAAGGAAATTCAAAACTTCTGGGCAATTAAAAAAAGGCACCCAAAAAAGTTTGGCAAAATTTTTTTTTAAAACAATAAGGGGAAAAATGATTTTTAAAAAAATTTTAAATTTTTCAATACCCAAAATTTAAAAAAGGTTTTTTTTCCCGGGAAAAATTTTTTGGTTGGTTTTTTAAAAATTTTAAAAGGGGGGGAAAAATTTTTAAAAGAATATCCCCCCTTTTTTTATTTAAGAAAAAGATTTTTTTTATTTTTTCCCATTCCCAAAAAAAATTTTGGGTTGGTTTAACCTGCTTACCGAACCTCACAAAAAAAAACGTTTCTTTACGCTGCAAAATTTTTGGGAAAATTTTGCCAAAATTTAAACAAAAGGGGAAACCCTTTTGAAATTAAAAATTTTTAAAAAAAAATAAAAACCCAAATTTTTTAATAAGATAAATTACCTTTTTTCCAATCAAAATTTAAAAGTAAATTTTTCTTTTTTAAATATTAAATTTCCCTTTTATTTTTGGTTTTAAAATTAAACCCAAAAAAATTTTAATCAAAAAGTGAAAATAAAAAAAAAATAAACACCAAAACCCCAATAGAAAAGGGGAATTATTATTTTAAAAATTTTTTGACATTTTAAAATTGAAATGATAAAAGGGAAAAAACCCTTTTTTCAGGGTTTGTAAAAAAGTTTTTAAATTAAAAAAATATGGGTTTAAAAATTATTTTTATTTAATTTTAAAAAATTTTACCTTTTCGGATTTTTATTTTAAAACTTATTAAAAAAAAAAGAAATTTAAAAAAACCCCTTAACTTTTTAAAAAAATAAAAAAAAGGGAAAAAATTTAAAAATTCAGGTTTTTAAAAATTTTGGCAGAATTAAAAAGCCTTGGGGCCCCCAAAAGGGAAAAATTTTAAACCCTTTTTTTTAAACCTTTGTAAAATTTGATGGGGTTTTTTTTTTTTTTGTTTTTGCTTTTGAACCCCCTTTTAAATTTGGGTTTTTGTTCCACGAAATAAATCGTTTTTTAAAATTTTTTGTCCGGCACCACTTTTTTTGGACCCTTTTTTCAAGGGTTTCCCCAAAAAAAAAATTAAATTTTAAAAAAGGAAAAGTTTGAAAAAAAGTGCCAAAAGAAAATGCCCCCTTTAAACCAAAAAATCGGTTGAAAAATTTAATTACCAAAGGTTTACCCAAAATTTAAATTGGTCGCCTCGAAAAAGAAAAAATTTTCAAATATAAAAATATATATTATTATTAAATTTTAAAAAATAAATTATTAAATATATTTTAAAAATTCATTTTAAATAAATAAATAATATTATTTATATATAATTTAAAATAAATTTTAAAATTATAATAAATTTAAAATAAATTTTAAAACCTAAAACGTCAGAAAATCCTTTAAATTTTTTTTACCCTTTAAAAAACCCCAAAAAAACCACAAAGAAAAATTAAATAAAAAAAAAAAATTTTAATTTAAAAAGAAACAAAGTTTTTTCTTTAAAAATAAAAAATATTTAAACAAAATTTAAGCATTTTTTTATTGGATTATAAATAAAAATTTAAATTTTTTCTCCAAAAAGAGGAGAAAATATTCCAATTTTTTAAAAATTTTAAAATTCCAAAATTAAATTTTTAAAAATTTTTTTTTAAAAATGAAAAAAAAAAATTTTCATTTTCCCAAAAATTTGGATTTTTAAGGGGAAAAAACTTCCCAATTTTTATTAAATTTATGTTTTAAATGAAAAGGTTTTCAAATTTTGAATTTTGGAAAAGTGGCCCCCAGACCCCCCCCAAAAGTTTTTTTAAAACCCAAAAAAATTTCAATTTTTTTTCTAAACACTAATGAGTTTAAAAATTTAAAACAAAATTTAAAGATTAATTTTACTAGCTTCGAAAAAAAAAAATTTTTGGAAAAATTTGGTTTTTTAAAGAAATTTAAAATTTTTTGATTTTCTTTTTACCGGGGCCCCAAAAAATTTTTAATTTCTTGAAAAACGTTTTTTTACTTAAAAAAAAATTAAAATGGAAGAAAATTGTGAAAAGGTTCAAAAAAATTATTTAAAAAATAAAAACGGCAAATTAGAATCCCTTTTCCCGGCCCCGGGAAAAAAAAATTTTCCAAATTTAAAACGTTTTTAAAAAAAATTTCCCAAAATTTTTTAAAAACTTCCCCTTTTGTCTTTAAAAACCTAAAAACCAGGCTTTAAAAAAACCCTTTTAAAAAGGGATTTAAAAAGTGTTACAAAAAAATTTTAACCGTTTTGTGAAAAAATTAAAATTTTAAAAAATTTTTTAAAAAGGCCCAAAAAAAAAAATTTTTCCCGGGAAAAATTTCCCACGGGTGGGAATTTGCGAAAATTTAAAAATAAAGGGGGAAAAAAAAAACTTTCCCTTTGAACGAATTTTTTTCACCAAAAATCAAAGTTTCCCAAAATTAAAAAACCTTCCAAACCAATTAATTTGGCCAAAAAAAATTAAAAATTTAATTTTTATCGCCTATTAAAAGAAATTTTCCCTTTTTGGGTATTTAACAATGTTTCTGCCTGGGTTTTTTAAAATTTTTAAAAAAAAATTTTTGGAATTCGCCAAATTTTTTAAAAATAAATTTGGTTTAAAGGTTTCAGGGAGGGTTTCCGAAAATTTAAATATTTAAAAATCTTTTAAACCTTTTTAAATAAAGGGGCCCCAAAAAACCGTCCAAGAAAATTTTTTTTTTGGGGTTTAAAAATTTAATACATTAAAAACCAAAAGAAAACAAAAACGAAGAACTTTTTAAAATAAAAATAAAAAAATTAATTTTTACTCTTTGGGGAAAACCTTCGCAAATTTTTTAAAATTTATTAAATTTAAAAAGTAAATTTTTTATTTTAAAAATTGTTTAAATTTTTTTTTTCTCATTTTAATTTTTTTAGGGGTTTTTGGGTTTAAAAATTAATTTTTAAAAATTTTCCCTTTTAAAAATTTTTTTGAAACCATAAATAAATTTTTATTTAAAATTTTTAAAATTTTAAATTAAAAATACAAATTTTTTAAAAATTAATGCAAAAAAAATTTTTTTTTCAAATTTTCAAAGGGTTTAAAACCCTTTACAAATAATTTAAAATTTACCCCAAACTTTTGGCTTTTTCGGTTTTTAAAACATTAAGATTTTTCCATGGACCCCGAAACAACAAGGTTTAAATTTTATTCCCTTTTCCATTTTTTTGCCGTCTTTTGGGGGAAAAAAATAAGTCTTTGACAGAGGGGAAAAGAGAAATTCTCAAAGGGGAAAGAACATAATTTTCGTCTTTGTTTCAAAAAAAAATTTAATCGATAACGATGATTATTTTTTCACTTATAGTGGTGTTTTCAAGGCAAATGTGTAAAAACTGGAAAACGACCTGAGACAATCGACGGCGAATGGAGCGAGTGGAGTGATTGGTCAGACTGTACTAGGTCATGTGGACGTGGAGTAACTTACGCATTGCGCAAGTGCAATAATCCACTACCGGCAAATGGTGGGAGATATTGCGATGGGGACAAAATTCGATATAAGATATGTCATCCTGAAGTAAGTACTTAACACTGATAAAGGGTTTTCCAATAAGGATGATATGATTTTGAAATGATGTAGTAACCATGGTAATAAAGTTATACCGCCAATTTGTTGTCATTTATTTTTTTCCCAAAAAACCCAAAATTTAAAGAGGCCCAAAAAAAAAAAGAGAAAACCTCTTTTTGGTTAAAATTTTCCAAAAAAATTTTTCAAAAAAGGGTTTTTTTTTTCGTTTGCGGAAATTTTTGGGCTAAATAACGCCCCTTTGGGGCTTGCCCTTGTCGCATCGTTGGGGGAAAATTTAAAAAAATTTTTCTCTTTACAAAGTAAAAAACCAAAAGGCGCCGAAAAATAAAACCGTTGAGAATGTTGTTTCTGTAAAAGAAGTGTTGGGAGAAAAATTTATTTCCCTTCCCCGTCGTGCTCAAGAGTTAGGAAATTTAAAAAAAAAAAAAAACTGGGAATTTTGCAAAAGATTTAAATTTACAACCCCTATAAGATTGTTTTAACCCAAAAACTTTTAAACCACTGGAAACCCTCGTTTGGGGGCCCAATTTGCTGTTGGAATTTAGAACGACTTAAACGGGGTCACAATTTTGCCGAAAAAAATTTAAATTTTTTGATAAAAACTTATTTTTGGTTAGGGGGATAATAAATAAGCAAAATTGCCATTTTGGTGTGATGACAAAAACCAGATTTTCGAAAGCCTTTATCCTCTAAAGGTAACCCGTATGGGGTGGTTTATGGCATGGTGGTATCTTGGATCATTTTTTTTAAAAAAGAGGTTGGAGATTCCGTTACAGGGAAAGGTGAACGTTTTCGACAGATGTTGACAAATTTTTGAAATTTTCGCTTATTTAGAAGATATGTGGGGTTCCCAAAACGGCGCTAAAAGTCACACTGTTTAAGAAACTTTCGCCCTTTCAAAAAAGTTTGGGAAAGGAAAATTTCAAGAAAAGCAACTGTTGCCTGGCCACCAAAAACTGTGTTTTACCCCCTTTGATTATTTTTTTTGGGTTTTTCTAAGGTTTATGCAAACAGGCCCACAAACCCTTGATGCTTTGAGATTGAACATTGAACGCTGATTGTGAGATTACGCCCCCTTTATTGCAAAAAGTCTTCAAAATTGGGTTTCGGTTCACTCGTGTAAAGAAGCTGAGGTGGACATTTACACGAGTTGGTTTTTCAAAAAATAAAAGGGTTTTCGATTGTACTTTAAGATAATATAAAAAGTGTGAAATCTGAAATCATTTCTATTCTATTTAATTTTAAAATCATATCGTTCTTATTGGAAAACCCTTTAGAACAATATAGGCAGAACGTTTGTGTAAAATATATAAGTTGTGTCATTCTCAAACATTTATAATTAAAGTTGGCACTGCATATTTAGGGACGTATTGGAAAGCATGATCCACAAAAATGCCTTTTGTTGTTAAACTGAGTTAATTTACACACTGTATGCTTTTAATGCGGTTTTTTTCATTTTTAGTCAAGTTAATTTCTCTTTCATTTTAAACTTTTAAAAATTAATTTTATGTTTAGGAGTGTCCTGAAAATGCAACATCTTTCAGACAGCAACAATGCGATGTTTATAATAATGGTTCAGAGGGAGAGGAAAACAACCACACATATAAGGCATTCCTAAACCCAGGTTAATGTTTTACTGATTTGATTTTTAGATTAAGCAACTAAAAATACAACTTTTTTGTCTCTTAATATTTTTCAGCTTTCAAAATATGGTCGTAAATTTTTTGAATACTCTGTATTTATTTCTTTATTTTGTAGAAGCCCCTTGTGCTTTGTGGTGTACCAATGAAGACGGCGAAAACGAAGAATTGGATACAGTTGTGAAAGATGGAACAAGATGTAAACCTGGTACGAAGAATGTCTGCGTCAATGGAGCTTGCTGGGTAAGAAATGATAATGTTTTCTTTTATTTAAAACATCTACAGCTATATTTATCGTAGATATTTTTTTAGAAAGTCGGGTGTGATAATATGTTGAATTCAGCAGCTGTAGAAGATGCTTGTGGGACTTGTAATGGAGATGGAACTGGCTGTAAAATCACTCAGGAGACTTTCAAAGATATTGGTGACAAAGGTAAAATATTTAAAATCATTTTGTGCAATGGCGTTGGGAAGAGATATTGTATTATAATAATTTGGTTAAGTTTCTTTAAGTCTTTAAAAAAATTGTGAGTAAATAAAAATAAAAATTGTATGATAATTTTGACATGAGCTATGTACATGCTTAGATCTATTATTGGTACGTTACAAAAGAATAACTGCCAACCAACTGCAGATTAACAGGATTTATAACTAAATAAACTTAAATTATATAAAAATATATAATTTTTTAAAAAATATTTTGTAAATGTATATTAACACACGTATATTAGAAATGAGGAAATGATTATTAAATATATTTTTCATATCTTTACAATATATTTAAAAACTGCTTTAAAATAAGTACCAATATTTTGTTATTATTGTAGATTATTATTCTGTGGCAATTTTTCCAATCGGAGCTAAAAAAATTAGAATAGAAGAATTGGCACCATCACAAAATATTATAGCAATAACGGATAAAACTGAGAAAAAGTATTACCTAAATGGAAAATAGTAAGCAATCAGTTTCCTTAAATTAATTATATTGCGCAGGGATAAAGTAACAACTTTACCATTTTAGCTTTTAAACCATTGAAGTGAGATTAACAAAAGTCGGGATTGTTTTTAAAAATCGTACAATAAATGTATAATTTTTGAGTTTATAATATGCACTTTTTAATAATTACTTTTTTACTCTTATTTTTAATTTTTCGGATTTTATAATAATTTACCACTTTGGGAGCGATATTTAATCATATTCATATAATCATAGAGTTTAAATTTATGTTTTATATAGGTAAAAAATATGCTTGCTTTCCCTTTCAACCCATATGCGGACATGTATTATCCTATTAAGGATCGTGAATCAAACAATTTCTTGAATTAAAAAAAAAATTTAAAATATTTTTAGATACTATTGTTTGTAGGAATCTAGCTTTGTTGTAAAATGAATACAGATTTAAAAAATATTTGCTTAAAAATCAGTTATAACATATTTCTTTTCTTAATATTCATTCTATTAAAAAAAAGTTGCACCAAAAGTGCTCTAGGAGTTTCTACATTAGTTTTAAAATACAATTTTTAATAAATTTATAAAAGGACGTGTTTTTCTTATTTTTCATTTAGTACACATTTAAAATTTACTATATCAGTTTAAGAAATTTAATAAAATGTAAGTAAATATAATACCATTGTTTAATGTGTGTGTGTGTGTGGTATAGTAAGGATACTTTTTTTATTTAGTATGGAGCAGCCCGACGGGGTTTACAAATTTGGCAAGGTAGAAGGAGTCTACATGCATACCGCTCCAAATAAAGAAAAACTCACAATTAAAGGACCAATAAACGAGGAATTAGTATTTAAAGTAAGAAAAATAGCACTAAAAAACGATATCAATGTTTTTTTAATGTTTTTTAATTAATTTACTATTAGTTGTATAGGTCTTTCTTTGTCGCAAATAATTATAAATGAAGACTCCATTAAGTAACATTTATTTTTTTCTGAAATCATTTTTAGTGACAATAGTTTTTAAATTCTTTGTTTAAAATTTTTATAATTTAAAGGAAATCTTGTTTTTCTATTTTTTAATTTTTATTTTTTAAACTTTAGTTTTTCCTTTAATTTAAACGGCTGTTTTTGTTTTTGTGGGGTATTTGGTTGAAATTAAACAATCTTTTGATTTTTCGCTTCTTAAAATAAGGCGGCGCCCCTCGCGAATTTGAATACGGGTTTTCCCCTTTTTTTGGTTTTTAAAGTCCTTTTTCCTTTTTTATGAAATTTTTTACTTGTCGGATTCTTTTGTCTTTTTTTGGGATGGGTTTTTTCATTTTTTATTTTTTTTAGTATTGTTTTTTTCCCGATAATTTTTTACCCCTTGTTTGGGATTTTTCAATGAACCTTTGTTCCCCCCGAACTTCCAATTTTTTGGATTTGAAATTTTTTTTAATTTTTTACTGGGCCCCCGAACGGCTTTTTTATTATTGTCAGCTTCATTACTAGTCTTTAAGTTTTTGCCTTTTAAAAAACAATTTTTAATACAAATGGGGTTATTATTAATTGAAAAGGAAAATTTTATTTCCTGTACCGGCCACATCCTGCTCTTTGACAAACTTATACAGATTTTTCTTAACTGTCGGGAAATTTTGCCTAACTTATTGGATTTTATCAAGTTTTGGTAATTTAATTTTGAATATTTAATTTAAACAATTTATTTATAATATGACGGGTTTTTTAAAATTAAAATTTTGAAAATTTTAGGCTTTAGCTTTGTATAAATTTATATAAAACCCCGGGGAAAAAGTTAAAAAAGTAAAAAAAAGTAATTTAAGTTTCTTCTCCTGAAAAAAATTTTAAAAAATATAAAAAAATTTTATTCTTTTAATCTTGGTTTTATTCGCACAAGGTATGCTAAGTACCAAGTACCCTTTTTGAAGTTTATGGGAAGAGTTTTCCCGTTTTTAATTATTTAAAAAGGAAAGGGTTCCCGCCGGTACAGTCTTTACTAGGGGGGAAAAGGGCCCGGAAGGAATTAACGGCCCCAACAACAAAGGGAGAAAAATTTACAAAAGGGTTCGGGGAGTCCAAGAGAAGGTTTAAAGGGTCTTGCTAGAGAAAATCTATAGAAAACACAAAATTTCCCCCAAATAAAAAGGAGGGAAAAAAATTTTTTTTTTATAGAAATCTCCTTTAAGAAAAAACCAAAAATCAAGGGTGGGGGCCACCCAAATGGAAGAAATTTGGATCATTAAATACTAAGGTCAAGATTGGAAAAGGAATGTTTCGGCCCGAGGAACCAAGTTTAACTTCTTGGGTTATTAAAAATTAAATTTTTTAAAGAAGAAAAAAATAAAGAAATTTTTTTCGCAGCTTGGGTATTTAAATACATTCAGAGCTCGGAAGGAGCTAAAGCATCTGTTAAATCAAAAGCACATTAAACTATAACAAGATTATTTGTAGTGCACTAAACGATATCAATTTTTTGATGTTTTAAATAATTTATCCATTGTTGTACCGGTCTTCTTTTCGCAAATAAAATTTTAAATGGAGGCTTATGAACATTATTTCTAAACGTTGGAAATGGTTTATAATAACGTCATCTTCATCTTAATTTATATTTATTTCTAAGTTTTTCAGTATATTTTTTTAAATTAATTTTTTATGTGGTAAAACATTTGTAGTTAAATCCTTTGAATACTATATAAGTGTTTATTTTAGGTGTTATTCTTAAGAAGGGAAAATGTGGGATATCAGTATCAATATGCTGAAATGAATCCTGAAACTGTTGAAGAGCCAAAATTTCATTGGGAGGTAGGGGAGATGAACGATTGCTCGGCGAGGTATAGTGTTTGTAGTAAAAATGTTGTATTGCGAAACAAAAAAAAATAATTTAATTATTATATTGGTTATTGTATTTCTAAATGGAACATAAAACATCCCAATTATCATTTATCAAATTTTCCTCAATTTTTTAGACAACTGCTATTAGGGATAATTAAATTTTACCAAGCTTTACTTTGGGAAAAAAATGTCAATTTTTGGTAACCCAGTTAGAAATTCTGTTAGGCAATTTTTTTTATTTAGTATTTATCCTATACTAATTTAACAACCAAAATAAAAAAAAATCATTTTGGTAATGACCCATGCCAAGAAAACCAAAATAGATTAAATATTTTGAATTAAATGTCAAGGTGTGGTGGAGGTATACAAATCGCCCGATTACTCTGTTTTGAACAGAAAGCTGGAATGGTTGGCGACACTTTTTGTACCGATCATGAGAAACCTATCCAACCTACTCAGCACTGTAACATGCAGCCCTGTGAAACGAGGTAAGTTCAGCAGTTTTTTTTTAAATTTGCTACGGATTTAATACGGTTATTTGTTGAGTCATTAAAGTTACTTTTAATATTTATTATATTTTATAATCACAGGGTTGTAAGAAAATGTTTCAAACTTTAGGTGGAGAACAGGAAAATGGGGTGAATGCGATGCATGCAAAGGAAAGCCAGGCGTAGAAAAGAGAGGCGTGGAATGTGTTCAAGAGAATCCCAATCCTGTTGGTGAAGCTATCTTGGTGGAAGATGATCGGTATAAGCATAGGCTTAGTCTTATTATATCATGTCCCCTGTCAGGTGTCTAAAAATACAAACTAATCAGAATTTATATTTTTTGTTTTAATTGTTTATCGTTTATTAAAATTCTAAGCTAAATAGAAGTAATATTTTATATATTAAATAGATGCACAGAACCAGTGCCAGGAACCACAAAAGTATGTTCATCAGATAAACCGTGTAAAGGCAAAAGATACGTTCATTATATACCGCATAGTCATCTTGGAGATGTTTGGATTAAGATGCAGCCCAAACCTATTAAAACAGTCCATAAGCGTGATGAAGTGAGTTAAAGAAAAATACTAGTTGTAACAGGATATTACTTAGACCTTAATTTAAAAATCAATTATTAAACTGGTTTAACTTTAATGACATTACTAAGCCGCAATACACTGTATACGAAAAGCTCTACCATCTAAAGAAGTTCATCTAAATTTCAATATTTTAACCTGTTTTACCTTTTTAAGGAATCAAAGAACACAGTAACTAATACCAATTTAACAAAAGAAACTACTCAAATAACAGAAACAACGAATTCAGATGACGTTGATTTTAATGACGCAAGATCGACCACAAGTAATGAAACCACAGAAATAATTGACCTAGGTGACGTTGATATAAGTGGCACAAAATCGACATTGCCCCTCGTATGTGCCACAGCAACCGAAGCTGGTGCTAAAGTAGAAGATGGTATTAAAGAGACCGGTAGAGCCAACGGTACAAATACGTCTTCACTTTTATACACGGTTTCAAACTTTGGTGACATAGGAAATATTGTAAATACATCTATGCTAAGTAAGTTTCACTAATTTAGCATATAAAGCAGGAACTAATAAAATCTTTGCATTAAAAATATGTAACAAAACAAACAACTTAAAAACCATATAGATTATCATCGGTCTATACTACTATGAATTTTAAAAGAGATGCGTATCATAGTATTTTAAATTGTAATTATTAAGAAGTTAAGATGAGTGTCATACTATTATAAATTATAATTAATAAAAAGTGGCTTTCATATTGCCAGGAGTAATTTTTTTAAGCTGTGTGTACGTAAAACTGTACTTTATAAGAAAAAGTTACCTTACGCATGACATTCTATTAAAAACCTAAGCGCTTGATAATTTTTTAATACTATTTTAATGTTACGTAGTTTTTCGTTAATAATTTTTTGTACGTTTTTAAAGCAACATTTACAGTGGAAAATCGTGTCTTTTATTGTGTTATTTCTTATTAATAGAATGGTTCAAGACCACAATCTATTATTATCTTATCTAAAAATACTGCGTTTGAGCAAAGCTTTTTTAAAGCATCAAGACAATGCTAATACTTTATGACAACTTTTTTAATTATAATGCTTACACAAACTATACTTTACTGATGCCCAATTTATTTGTAGATACTTTTTTATAAAGTCAAAAAAATAGGTCTAATTCTAAAAATGTTATTAACTTTAAAATTAATATTTTTGTAGCACCAAATATTACTCAAAACCAGACAGACATTAAGCCACCTAAAGAAGGTTACGCCGTGGATACTCATTCGGGTAATGATTCCAAGTTCTTTATTTATCCATTAAAAAAGACCGGAGATGCTTCACTAAAAAATGTTACGTTTGGTGACGATAAAGATCAACCAGATACACTATTGGAGGTAAGTGAGCACAGAACATACATTAAATTGTCTAATATATATTGACGGAGAGGCAAGAGGCTATATACTTTATCAAGATCGTATGGGGACGGAAACGCAACATATCGATAAAATGTAAAAGTATAAAAATGTGACACATTCAAGATTTTAAAAAGTCTGTCATATCAACATTACATACCGGGTGATGCATCGCCAGACTGGCCATAGGAAATCCCATGTAAATTTTGATACATTGAAATATTGGCTCCCCTATTGAATTTACAACAAAATTGTATTAGACTATTTTGAAGACGTTGATAAGATTAGCTCACATTCTAAATTTCTTTTTTTTCTGATAAGGCAATTAAAAGTTATTTAAGAAAAACTATTTGTAAAATCGTTGCATACCTGCTACATACCTTAATGAATCCGCCAGTAATAAAAAAAAGTCTTGTCAACTTTTTATTTGACGTTTTACTTTGTATAAGTTATTTCAAAATGTTTTACAGTATTGAAGAGAAAATAACAATGATTAAATGGTATTACATGGAAAATAGTTATCGAAGAGTATCCGACATGTTCTCTACGTTTTTTCCTGACAGACACATTCCAAGTAAGACAACAGTTCAGAATATCGTTCATAAGTTTGAGACAAAAGGTACTGTTATTAATAAATGCAACTACTTAGAGCGAAAAATAATGTACTTGATGGAAGAGCTCCAGATTTTAAGTCTCTGATATTATTTTGCTTGTTTTCTCATACTTACTTTTATCCAATTTAACTCGGTCTGTCAAGTTCCAGCTCCCGTTAAATTTTCCGCTAAGTATTCTAAAACAAGCATAAAATATCCGGCTTAATATTTTTACTTTAGAAGGGTAAAATTTAATTAAAAAATATATATTTATAGTTGATGCGATTCACGATGTTAAATACGATTTAATTTTTTTTATTTTATTTTTTTCATGACATTCACACATAACAAGAAAAACTGGAAATATATAACAAAAATTATTATTCATTATTTTGAGAAATCAGAACGATTCGATTGATTCTTTTTACAGTTTAACAACATTAATGATTATTTTTAAAGTTAAAAATAACTTTTATTCTTATTTGATGTCTTGCATAATGTGTTGTTGTTTCTGCGTATCTACCGAACTTGGCCTTTAACAGAGTTACATAACACTTTTTTGGCCAATTTGAGAAAGCCTTATGTTTAATTTTGAACAGACATACATGAAAGTAAAAATTTAATAAGAATTTTATTATTATACAGCAAAAAAAAAATTATCATTATTACAACAAATTTGGCCTATTTCCCATAGAAATAATTCATAATTACTATTACCATTGTTATAGCTTTGGCAACAGTGTTCGTTTATATAGCAGCGTGTGAACGTATTTTCTCTCCAATGGACGCTCGCTCGAGTAAGCAAGCGTCCAAACCTATTACCAAAAATTTAGCAGTGTGCGTCACGTCTATAATGAAAACTATAATTGTCCTTGGTACAATTAAGTGAAATATTCTTAAAAAATACGTACCCTAAGGTAACACCTTCGGGAGACGTAAGTTCTGGAAAATAAGGACAGTGAACGTAGGGGTTTGTCAGTTTTCATGTCTTCCTGTCTTCAGTGGAAACGGACATCTTCAGCGTTTCTGGTAGTAATTTAAGCTTATCGAAACATATAACCTGTAATAGGTGATCTTTTGGTTAGCAGGTCTTTCAGAAATAAATTTGTATCCTATGCATTTTCACTTATGGTCAGTTTGCATTAACAGTTTTAAGAAACCCTTAGCACAAAGGTGAATCCCCTTAAAAGAGTCAAACAAGCAATGTGATTGGCTAAATTGGAATTCTTCTTCTTCTTCCCTGGAGCCGTCTTGATTTACTACCGGGGGCAGCGCGGCCTCTTGGGCTTTTTGTGCCTTCAATCTGCATTATCTTTCATACCAATCCTCCTATTAGTCTTGTTCCTTCTACAAGTCTGTATAACCCCAGGACTGGTTGGTTAATATATTCCTGTAGGCTCATTTCCGGTTACCCAAATAATGCCTATCTTTTGTGATTCAATGCTTCACATTCGCACAGGATATGGTAGGCTGTTTCTTCTCCCTCCTTGCACATTCTGCAACTTGGGTCCCAGTGTATGAGCCTATCTTGTGTAGGTGTCTCTTAGATATCGTGCCCTGTTAAGCAGCCCTACTGTTGTGCGAAGTCTTTTCGTACTTTGTCTGAGTAGTTTATACCCTAGTTTGTACCTACTTAACGCTAAGGGGTCCTTAAAATTGTTGGTTCAACCGGCCATTAGTTAATGAAGATCAAAAATAAATTCAGTGCACAATAATTTTTCCAGCGATTGTTGCAATACCATTATCTTTTATGGTAATTAATGTAAAGAACAATAATAAATAAAAGGTGACTACCATTTTTGAAACGACAAAACTAAAATTAACAAACCGTGAAATTTAAAAACTAATATTTTTGCTTGAAGTTTACAGACTGTGATAACCGTTGAATATAAGATGTTTCCCGAACTTTCTTTTTTGTCTTTAGGGATTTAATTTATAGTAATGTATACTAACAAGAAAAACATACATTTAATAGAAAAAAAAGGTATGTTTAAACAATATAATTTTAATCAGCTGTCAGTGTTATTGAAAAAAAAAATAAATAAAAGGGAGCAGACAGTAAAAAAGTTGCTAGATTTGCTAAGCAGTTCCTAATTTTTCCTATCAGGTTTGTGTGGTTTATTTACAACTATTTCTTTCAAATTATTACTCGCATTTATTTATTGTTACTAAATAAATGTAATTAAAGATGTGGTTTAAATAACCTTGGTAAATTAAATGAATGTACTCATTGGTTTTAGCATATTTGCCTCTATATGAAGAGTAAAAAGTAAAAAAAAAATTACCGCTATCTCGCCGGTCCGCCGTAAGTACAGTGAGGTTCATACTAGAACGGTATCAGGTATTATTTTCGAACGTACTCTTATTAATCAGCACTTAGTTCAATTCTGGAACGTACTTCTATTCCGTTCATAGAATGAGGAATTTTTAAATAATTTTTTCTTGTGATTAACCACTGTATTCTATTTGTTTAAATTATTGAATTTATATTTGGAGATTTTGTGGCATTTCTTTAAACATAGGTCTGCATAATAAAAAAATACCTTAAGTTTTGCAAAAAATATATATTAAAATCTAACATCTGGGCGGAAAAGGTAAGGCAATTTTTTAAATTACTTATTTGTGAACAGTTGTTCCACTGAAAACATGCTTGGGTAGGGTTGCCAGGCGTCCCGATTTAAGCCAGGTCTCATGCATCCGATTTCCGACGATCCGATCATCGAAAGTATTTTGATTGGTCAGAACATTGTGCGCCACAGTGTTCTGACCAATCAAAATACTTTCGGATGATCGGTTCGTCGAAATCGAATGCAGACTCCGGCACTGGCACAAGTTTCGCCCGCTTTGGTAAGTTAAGTCCCGCGTCCCGCTTAGGAAGGCTAAAGTCCCGATTTTTCACAATTTTAGTAGAAATTCTTATTTTCCCCATTAATCTAAAATTCTAAAATTATTTGAACTTTAAAACACTTCTTCTTTACCTCACTCCAACGCCATGAGTGAGAGAATATTCAGCTTAATGGTAATGTCATGGCGAAAAGAAATATAGAACTCATTAAAATAAACAACTTTTTCAAATAACTTTTTTCAAAATACTGAAAAATAGAAAACTTAGATCCTGTCGGAAAATTTTAATTTCATTTCGGGTGAACACAAAACTGAACTCGGCGGGGAAAGTCTTCTAGCTGTAGGGTTGAACGGCTTGAACACGTTAAACGAAAACAGGATACAACTGATTTTACCGCCATGTCGTCCACACTTTTTTTTGACTTAAACCGACCTGACTTGCAATCACCTGAGAACTTGTTGTTGGATGAGCCCGCAACAGAAACCGTCACGCGTACAATCTCGAAGCAGCGACCGTAGATTGACGAAACTAAAAAATCAGCAACACATCCACGAATATATCGTTTTCGTATTGTGCCATTTTTGCGATTTAACAATAATTTAAAATAAACCTTTACCTCGTCTGGTAAAAAAATAAATGTAAATAAGAAATAAAAGTTTTTCTGCCCAGTCCCGCACTAGACACATTTTCAAATGGGTTTATGTAGCTTTATTATTTTTAGGTTTAAAAAAAAAAGTTATTTTAAAGAGTTGTTTATTATAATGAGTTGTATGCACAGTTAAAAAAAAGCGTCAACTTAGGAATCTCCTGTATATATATATATATATATATATATATATATATATATATATATATATATATATATATATATATATATATATATATATATATACGCAAAATCCAATATTGGGGTATCGATCAGGTGGGCTTAAGAAAAGTTTTCTTAAGCCCACCTGATCGATACCCGCTGCTGTTTAACTGTCGATCGAGACTTCCTCTCCACTATATATATATATATATATATATATATATATATATATATATATATATATATATATATATATATATATATATATATATATATATATATATATATATATAAATATATATATATATATATATATATATATATATATATATATATATATATATATATATATATATATATATATATATATATATATATATATATATATATATATATATATATATATATATATATATATATATATATATATATATATATATATATATATATATATATATATATATATATATATATATATATACATATATACATATATACATATATACATATAATTAATGGGCTCACCATAAAATTATGGTTATCTCAGCAAGTAAAGCACACATTTTATGTATTACTTTAGGAATTAGTTGAGGGGTTTAAAATGTTAAAAATTGGCAGAGAGAAAAAATGTCCCGATTTTTAAAAATAAAAATATGGCAACCCTAGCTTGGGTTATGTATTTTCTATAGTTTTAGTGGCGGATTCAACGAACTCAAGGGCTAGAATTAAAGTAAACAAACTTTGTTTGGCATTAAAATGATCACTGCGGGGGAGACGGGATAGTTCTTGTAAACAATGGTTGTATACAGACTGAACTGGCAACATTGGATCACTCAGCGGTGTTTTGTCCAGGGCTGGGATTCTGTAAAAATATAAGGAAAGAGAATGTCAAAATAGGGATTACATGTCCTTGTTGCCCTTAAAGGTAACTCATAAGTTTGTCACTGTCTTGAAAGAGATAAAGAAAAGGAATGTCAAAAAAGTTGCTTACAGAATCGGGCCTCAGAATCAAGATGACCTAACCTCACTAACCTGTGTTCTTTGTTCTTTCGTGTTTGTTTACACGCCGCGTATTTGATTGCGTATTTTACTGACTTTCACTGTTTTTTTGTAAATTTTACGGCCAAAAGTGTTTGATTTTTTCATCATGACTAAAAGTGTAGTGTATGTGGAGTTTTCTTTCGTAAAGACATAAAGGTCATTTTTCAGTAAGTATACACATTTTATAATAAAGTAATACATAACCATCATAAAAGTCTTTAGAAATATAAATATTATTAGAAGCACTAAGAGGCCTTTTAACTTTGTGAACACACTTCAGTAGCATAATATTTACAAATTGAACTCACTTGTAACAAATACAATAAAAACAACTTAAATCTTTGTTTAAACAAGTTTAAAGCAAAACAAAGGGAAGCCAATTGGGTTTAAATAATATTGCTAGGATACTAATCAGAATTATATACAAACTATTTAAAATATGAAATCTAAAAGAAAACAATCTTTATGCCCAAAGTTTTAATAGAAATTCAAATGTGAAAACAGGATACATATCTATAATGCATAAAAGAAATAGTGCTTATGCCAACCAAAAATTAATGCTGGCAAAATTTTTCTCTGTGCTTCGATATTGTTTTAAATTGCTATAAGTTGGCATGATACGAGTTTTATTTTGTCTCAGTTCAGTATATTCTTTATGAAGTGCAGCAATACAATAAGATAAATACAAAGGTGTAGTAAGTAAAATTAGTAAGTTCTGTAATGCTAAGGTATTTATGTATATATTTTTAGATGGCCACTCCACATCACAGAACGAGAGGTTTGGTTACAACATTTGGGTATTACAATAAATATTTTGCCAGAAAACATGTACATCTGCTCAGACCATTTTGAAGCAAAGGATTTATGTGAAAAGAGATGGGGTGAAGAGGGCTACCGAACATACCTTACCCAAAATGCAAAACCTAAACGGTATGTGAAAAATACTATGCTATTGTATATATGTTAGTTATTTACCCTTAAATATTAGTTAAGCTTAATTTAGCATTAAGGGCCTAGCCCTGTTATAAAAATTTTCATGGCATGCGTATACAGTGTGCCTTATACGAATTGTGCTTTTAAAGTACGTAAAGAGTTAAAAATAATCTTTCCTTCTGAGTATACAGCCTGAACTATCCAACATTAATATAATATTAAAACTGATTTGTTGGTAATTTATAATTAACCATAATGACATTTAAATATTTCAGTTTTTTATTTTATTTTACTTTTAATATTTTCAGTTACCTTGTACCAGAAACCTTACAAAATCATATGAAGTTGATGCAGCATCTACAGCAAGCAGGTAGGTAATTTTGTTTAAATAAACTTGTTATATATTCCATTATAAACAGACTAATTAACTAAACTAAGATTAGAAGCATGTGCAGAAATAAGCTATAAAACATTTTCCTACACTTGAAAAAAGACAAATAAATTGCCAATAGTGTTTTGTTTATGCAGGAATTTTTTCCTGACGTTTAGCATGAGTGGTCTGCAAGTAGCATCGGAGATGGAAGAGCCTTAGAAGCTTGCCACCTGTGCTAGCGAAACGTCAGGAAGGAATTTCAACTACGGCCTTTAAGTCTGAATAAAAATTTTAGTTTAAACACTGGCCCGAAAGCTTAAGTCAATTTATCAAACTTTCTAGGTTCAGTGCTTGTAAAAAAACAAAATTAATTATTTATAAACATAAGTTAGATCTTTGATGAATGGATTTATACCTTTTATATTATTTAGAATTATCTAATAAGGACTGAGTAAGTCCATAGTTACAGCCCTGCTTATATTAAAAAAAGGTGACATAGCCATACAACATAAATTTTATGTAATATCTTATTTAAAGCACATTTTTTATATATTTCAATAGCCAGCAAAATCATATTTAATTTTAGTAACAAAAGGATTAATTCTATTTATATGTGAAATTTGCAATTTAAATTAGAAAATAAAAACCGGTAACCATAAATACTAATGTATGTTTATTAGAACTTTATGCATTTATATAATTAATCATTAAAATATTTTCTCCTTAATCACCCTGTATACTATTATTTATTTTGTTTTATCATGTTTTTAGAATTTTTATAAAAAAAGTTTGATACAAAGCTGCTAGAGGTAAAACATGTTTTTATTTTATATTACTGTTGTCCATACAGGGGTCTTTTCAGTATAACCAACGATTTTTTCTAATTTATAATAAAAGATGAGGAGGGTGCTTTTTCCTTAGGTATATTTAATACCTTTACTTATTTTTTTTTAGGTTAAAGTACAATAATTAAATTTTTACAGTCTGTATCTTAAATTTAGTTTTGGTATAAAACACACATAAATAATAGCACAAAAGCAATTTTTTTTTATCTGGGTTGGTTTGGCCTTACATACAATGTGTTTTGGCCACAAAAGCAATCTTTGTATTATTTTTTCGCAACCTGTTTTGTGTGAATATTACTTTTATTATTATTATTTTAATTTTTAGTAGTACTATGGAACAAATTGTACTATTAATGGAAACTGATAAGTCAGAAAAATCTTCCCCTGATTCATCAGCTACAATAACAGCGCCTGAAATTCTAACTCCAGAAAACCCACCATTGGTCCATAATTACTCCTCTGATTCCTCTCGTACAATAACAGCACCGGAAGTTCAAACTCCTAAAAAGTCAGGTAAAATACTTCTTTTTTATATGTTTTTCTTTGACATCAGAGGTTAAAGTTCGAAATAAAATGTAGTAATCTCAAAGTATTGTTGTATTCATGTATGTATGGTTAAATATATTAAGAAATTATCAATCAGAGTAACTTAAAAACATTACTTAGGTTATAAAAGTAAAAGAAAACAATATTTCCATTTAAATGATGACACCCTCTTTTGCTGCAGATCTTAAATGTTGTAAGAACGAAAATTTTTATTTGTTTAAAACTTTAAAATAACCAATTAGGTTTAAATTTTATATATTGTGGCTTTAAATAATGAGAAAAAGGTAAAACTTATTTATTTGTAATCTTTTATTACAGCCACAGAAATCACACATGATTTACCCTTTGTTATAAGATGTTTACATTGAGGAATGTAATGTATAAATAATATATATAAATATATGTTTAGGTTTGCGAAGCGTCAACTTCTAAGTTATCACCTGTATCTACGGGTAGTGAAATAGAAGAAATTCCATTCGATACTCCGTCGCCAATAAGGAAAAGGTATGTTATTATCAAATATTTTCTCAGCTTCCTTGTTTGTAATTTAACAGGTTTATATACAAGTTGAAAGGCTTTGATTACATTTTTAATCCTTATGACAGCTCCACGAATGCTACTATGAAGCCTAAATACTAGGTACCATGTTTCTAGATGTTTAACCCATTTAACCTTAGTTCTGCCACATTGTTTAAGTTCCGAAATACACAGACCTTATACAAATAACGTCTACCTCTGAACTTCCCCGTCATTAAATGGTCGTGCCCAGCGTCCTCCTTTTGATCAATGCTTTAGGTTTTAGCTTTTTCTTCTGAGCCTTATAAAGCTCCCTAGCAGAACCGGTCTAGGTTGTATTCTGTTAGACTCAATCTTTCTGCTTTTTTAACCTACAATGTCATATGGGAGCTTTTAGGGCCTGGCTTTCAGGCTACAGTCAGATTTTTGTACAGTCCAATTTTCTCTAGTGCAGTTTTATAATAATTAAACAGCTTAAAGCTGATTCCCTAAATGGCTGACTGTCTGAGTCCATTGTGCAGCATGTACTACTGCAATTGTTGCTTGAAATACTGTAGCATTCTATTGGGCATTACTGCTATGACAAATAAACATAAACAAAATACTAATTAAAATTGTGTGTTTGCTAGTTTTTCTTTGTGATTGTTTAATATAGTAGTAATGTCTAATTGTTATAAATCATTTAATGTTTCCATTAGAATTATATTAACAATACAAATTGCTAAAAATAAAATAAAACTATATTTTTAAACAATACCCTTAAATAAAACCAATCAACCAAAAGGTTCATTAATTATCTTTATTAAGAAACCTAATTTTTAGATTTAAACTTGCTGAAAGTAAAGAAAATACAAAAGAGAAGTCAGATTCGTCAGAAACCCTTAGCTGTAGCTCATCTAGAACTTTAAGTGTTCTATCTTCAACTTCAGTATGTGAATCTGACACAAAAATGCCAAAGCAATCTTCCAGTGTCAGGGTGAAATGTAAGTAAACATTTACATTAATTCTTAAATAAAATTTTATTTTAAAGAATGGTTTTATTTTCTAGGAAGTTTTTATTGCCATAATTACAAATATTTCTTTCTTTTAGAAGCAAAGTTGTGGAAAAACCTGTGATTTTAACCAAAGCCAAAAGAAGGTAAGCATTATATTACAGAAAAAAATAATACGAAAAAAATATGGAACTTAATTTCTTTTGATTTTAATGAAATGACAATATGTTCTGAATTCTAATATACAAATACAAAACAAACACAGCAGCAAATTATAATAAAAAGCCAGTTTAGGTTTCCATAAACAGGGAGCTTTGTGTTAAAGATTCACAGTAGAAATGATAAATATTGTAGTTTAATCAAAAACTAAAGACATTTTGTTCTTTTATAACTTAGAAAAAAGTTGTGGGATAGTAAACACCTTTATTGTAAAAATTATCGAACAAAGAACTGCTGAGCTTTCAGAGATGGTTTCTCCTATTCCTTAGGACGATCTAAAAACATATTTCTTGTTTTAAAGGAAATATGAAAAACTTTTAAAGTTTTTATCACACATTTACAAAAACATACCTGTGTGTGTATTTAACTGCCTTTTTTAAATTGTCCTGAGAAAGTAGATAACCTATTTCAAAAGCTTAGTTTTCAAATATTTTTGACTACATCTCCACTAGAATTCCAGATATTAATACTTATTTTTAACTAGTGTTCACACTCTCTTTCTTTCATATTGTTAAAATTTTATAAAAATAATAAACAATGTTAGTGTAAAAAAATATATATTGTTAATATAATATTCTTAATTTATATTAATTTTTTTTAATAAATATTTGAATTTTAGGTTAAAATTTTCAAGATATCCTGGGGAATTAAAACTTGAAGATTTTTCATCACCAAAGAAAGCAAAAGAAGTTTGCAGATGGCTAAAACTGCGATTGCTACTCTAAGAAAGAAAGTGGCTAACATTAAACGTTCCCGAGACCGTTATAAATCTAGAATTCATTCATTCAATCATTATTATCATATTTGAAGGACAAAACTTTATTTCTCTTGGAGCAGTGCAGAATATTCAGGTATTTTTTTAAACAAAATATTTGTAAATTTTGGCTTCAAGTTAAACAATGGATTTCTTAACATAATTTTTCCACCACTTTTTGACCTAAAGTCAATTTTTGTGTTTTAGAAGCAGTTGGTGACAGATCCAAAGTGTTATTATCCAGTTACTGCAAGGTTCAAGGAAACAAAATATTGCCCTGAGTTAAAGCTTTGCAATGACTCTACATTTTTATTCACCCAAAGCATATAGATATGTAAGGATAAATTAATAAACACTGCCTCACCCTATTACAATTAGCAAATGGTATAGTAAGTTGGATGGAAAACCGGGATTTACGAAAGAGTCATTAGAAGCATTAAAATTAAAGTTGAGGAGGCTAAAATAAAAAAGTAAATATTGTTTGTAGCTTAGTTTTGATGAGGTTGCCATACGAAAGCAAGTTGAATGGGATGGAAAACAATATTATGGATTTATCGATATTGGAACGAAAATAGATTCTGACAGTTTAAGAAGCTACTGAAGCTCTGGTATTAATGCTTGTAGAGTAATACCAATGGAAAATTCCAATTGGGTATTTCTTCATACATGTCTGACAGGCAATGAAAAAAACATTATTAATAAAGCTTTGGAATTTCTTAACGAGCTGAAATTACTGTTGTTCCGTTACATGTGATGGTGCACCAGCTAATTTTCATATGGCAACTAGTTTAGGAGCTGACTACTCTGATCCCCAAAATCTAAAAACATATTTTTGCATCCTGTTAACAAACAAAAAATATATTTTATAATGGATCCTTCCACATGCTGAAACTTGTTAGAAACTGTTTTGGAAGTTATGGTATCCTGGAAGATGCTGGTGGAAACCAAATTTGTTGCAGTATTTGAAAAACCTCTTGAAATTCAAACAACTGAGGGTTTAACTGGCAAATAAACTTAAAAAAGGCATATAGAGTACTGGCGTGAAAAATGAAGGTAAAGCTAGCCAAGCCAGACTCAGCAAAAGTGTTTCAGATGCTCTAGGATTTTTAGGAAGACATTACTGAAGAATTTATTAAATCTAAGTTTAAAGGTTCAGAAGCAACCAAAACTTTCTACTTATTTTTAATGACTGTTTTGATGTAATGAATTCCTCAAGTCGATATGCTACCTATAAATTCAAACGAGCTTTTCAATGAACGAATCGTTTATTTTTAAAGATTTTGAAATAGAGAATATATTTTAGGTTTACAATATAGTGGCAAATCAATTTTACAGAGTGGTAGAAAATGTGGTTTCTTGGGTATGCTTATTAATATTGAAAGTATTTTAAATATCTATAAAGATTATAGTTAAAGCTGCTAAATTGCAATATTTATCAGTTTATAAATTATCCCAAGACCATTTAGAGATTTTTTCAGCTATTAGAAGTAGGGCGGGCATAATAATAACCCATCGGCCAAACAATTTCAGAGCGCCTATAAAAATTACTAATTCATATTGAAGTAAAGGTGCAGATACTGGAAATGCTACAGCCATTGATTCGACATCCATACTTCACTGTAGTAGTGCTACCAGAAGAATTCTGAAAATGAAAATGGGGATGATTTATTGTTCTCAGAAGAACATTTAAAATTAGAAAAACATATTGAAGAAATAGATTTTATTAATTCTTCTCGTGGCATTTAACTACTAGTAGTGAAGACATTGTAAAATATATAGGATTGTAGGTCGCTCTTTAATGAAGTGTGTTGCATGTGAACAATGTTTAAATGTCTTAAAAAATGACGAATCTTTGTCATTACTTCAAAAAGAAAAACCTTGAGCAGCAAAGATGTTTAATGCATCAAAGCTATCTAAACCTATGTATGCTAGCAGAAAGAAGTTTTCGAGTTGTCCTACATGAAGTAGATATTTTTAACAGTAAAATAGAAAATATAATTGAAATTTTACTAAAAGCCACATTTAAAATTTCCTTCTAATATTTTGGATAATTTTGGTAAACATATTTTGATTTTCAACCACTTTCTACCCATTTTACTGACCTAATAAAACTCTCCTTTAAAAAATATTTTAATATAAGAATTTACCATGAGACAAGGAAAAGATTAGATCAGAATATTGGAAACAGGGTTAGAACATTCTTACCAAAACAATTACATTTAAAAACCAATAGTAATAATCATTTTCATTTAAAATAATTTGTGCACCCTTTTAAAAATAAAAATTATAAAACTTATTAATATCAATAATAGACATCTTTTGGTCTTTGTTTTAATTAATAAACTTTTATGATAATTTAATAAAGTATTTGTTTAAATTAATACATTTTCATGATACAATAATAAAAATATTTTCTACCTATATTCATTTTTACGCTGGTTACTATAAAAATCTATAAGTAAAATTTTGTTGATATAATAATCATTGGCTGTTACTTTAACCAAAATGTACAAACAGATTTAATATTTGTGATGTTTTGCTACGGTTCATATTTTTAAAGAAAGGCAGAAGAAGCTACCAAAAGTTTCAGTATAAAATTAGGCTACCATCCCAAATAGTATTCATCTGTGAAAAAGCCTGTATAACTTTTTAAGTATCAAAAAGTATAGAGGCTCTAAAAATTCTTACGAATTTTAAATTGTACAGAGAAATGTATGAATTAATTTTAAAAATTATACCTAATTTAATTTAATCTTTATTTATCATAATTATTATTTATTTATTTCATCATAATTTCGACACTTTTTACCAATATAAAACAGAAAAAATTTTAATAATAGTTTTAAAGAACAAAATTCTCTTATTTGTTAAAAAATCAATTTTGCAAGGTACCATTAGAATCAGGTTATTAGTTCCTAGATTAAACATGCTGCAATGCATATTGTACTATATGCATGTGCAGATTATTTGTATTCTCACTATAAATATGTATGTAAATATATAATGTTATATTTAATGTATATAGAGTAGTCCGAGGCAGAAGCCCACTAAAAGTCGAAGGATTTTCGTTTTTATAAACACTTTTGAGCTCTACAATTTAAAAATACTGTTGAAACCAAATAATTAGCATAGGGCAGGTAAAGTAATTATACATTTGTAAAGAAAATTAAGGTAAACCTATTTCCAGGACACTGAATCAATCAACAGGATCTAAATCTTTCCTAACCTTTTCTGCAATGTGGAAATTAACTGTTTTATTTTGAATTTGTCTTTCATGTCTTCTCATTTAAGTCCTGTCCCTCGGACTTTTGTACCATTCTCTAAATTTTAAATTTCTTTTTAAATCGTGCCAACGTCTAGAGTATTGGTAAACAAAATATCAAGATAAGATAATTTATTGAAAGAGCAATCGATTTTACACTACAGTATTTGGATATAACTTTTAATTTAGGAGTACTCCTTAAATAAGCTACTCCATATGTTGTAGTAAAACTGCAATTAAGAAACTTATCTTTTATTAAAGCGGAGATTAACCTAATTTTAAAACTAAACTAGCACTATTTTAACCCTTAATGAAGACTGGAGGGGCAGAACGTCGGCTTCAGTGTTGTTGTTTGCACAATTAAGGAAAGAACCCCAGCCTACTCATATATACAATGTGTCTATTAGGTTGGCAACATATGAGAAACTTTTATTATTAATTTAGGAAAAAAGTTACTTTTCATAAAAAGTTCTCATATTCTGAAATCTAAAATGCAATAAACAGATATCAAATTTTATCAATTTATATGTCAAAAAATATGAATTTTGCTCAAGAGTAAAGTATATGTATATTTCACAATATGAAAATTGTTATATGAAAAGTTGTTGGAAATAAGAAATTGTTTTAATATGCAATTACAGCCTTCTAAATATTTTTTTACAAATTTTGCTCACATTTCTATATATCTATATAATACAACTGATGTTTTAAATGCCACTGTTAAACATTTCTTGGCAGAGCATCCTAGATTACATGTACAATAATTACAGTTAAATTTCTGTTGTTCGTGAAGAGATGTTTCAGAAAATTATAAAAAAATACTACAAAAATTAATGCATAACAATCTTTAATATTGTAAATAGAAAGGCACTTTACTACTAAATAAAATTTATATTTTATGACTTACCTTGTAAAGATTGAAAAATTAATATTTGATGATTTTATTTTAGATTTGAGAACATGCAGAACTTTTAGAAGAATAACTTTTTTCATTAAATTAATAATAAAAGTTTCCCATATGTTGCCAAAAGTACCTGTAGTTTAAGTTATTAAGTTTGAAAATGTAATATACAGTGATAAAAACAAAAGTATTTGTTTCATTTCTCTATGTTCATATTTACAATCACAGATCACTCAATCCTTATCTGAAATATAAAGAGTTATCAAGGTATATGATAAAGTTTTAAATAAAATATTTAACTACTGTCATACTAAAAATACAGTAAAACCTCTCTAATTCAATTATGTAAAGAAATATTCTACTAGTAGAGGTTTCATTCATTCATTCAAACATTAGATTCAACCTAATTTTAAGTTGGAGAGCTGAAAGAAATAAAAATTTTAGTTACAGATAAAGCAATAAACATATATATTCTCAAGTTAAAAGTTACATAACAAATGTACAAACTATTGAGGTAATTAGTTTCAAATTATCAAGTAATATAGGTTGTGAAAATCAAACTTTGGTATGTTTAAGTAAGATGAAAGGTCAAATTTATTTATTCGAGTCATGGAAGGAAATGGCTTGCAGGGCGACATTCTTATACAGGGTTTAGATTTCAAGCAATAAAGGTTTTAAGGCTTAAAGAGAGGGAACATACATTTTTTTGAGTTGTGTAATTTTGAATTATCAAGGTGAAAAAAGGCATGAAAGTAATCTTATTTATTATACTTGTTAAAAGAAAAATATTCCAATAGACATTATCATTATAACTTTATGCCATATACTGTTGCATAAAAACATCCAGTTTTAAGCTAATAAAGGACTGTTTTGTTATTCGAAATAGTATACAATATTTATACTTTTTGTAATACAGCGCTGTGTGTTAAAATTATTCACTCACTTAAGAGCTGGTGTAATTAAATGAGGAAGTTTACACAAGAGTCTAATAATAAACACCTAGTTTAAATAATCCGCTGGACAATAAACGCTTTACTAAAAATAAATAAAATAGTGTACACTATTTCCGAATAACAAACACCTTTAAGATTAGTTACTTTTGAAACTGGTGATGTATAAATAAATACATAAGAACAAATCACTTTTAAACATCCCTTATTGGAAATATTAACTTTTTTCAGTGTTTATGGCATTCATTTTCTAAAATCTCTTTGGGTACACGCGAGATGATACTTTTTAAAACTAACACAGGATGTTATTTAAAAAAAAAACTATCAAAAACCAACTGTTCCAACAGTTAAATTCTTCGAGCATATACCTGCTAGAAGCAGCTTTGTCGCTCGGCCGTGCGATCTAGTGTGCGCGAGCGAAAGAAAAATAGCACTATGTAAGTATAACCTTTCTCTTTCGCTTCACATTCCTGATTAGTCGGTGTAAAGGGGTATATACCCCGGCCACCAATCAGCATGCAGAGCGACCAATCAGGCACGTGGATCGAAAGAGTAAGATTACACTGCTATTCTGTTTTCTCTGTCGCACGACTTATATGTTCAAGTGCTTGTACACAGTATTTTTGATACTATTACTATACTTACGTATTTGTAACGTATTCTCAACTCACCTTATTTGTATCGTTGGCAGATACATCAGTATTTAACTGATATTCATCACCATAAGGAAATTTGATATTGCTCGGAGCTTCATATAACTTGCACTCATCACATCCTTCATTAGTCACAAAGTAAATATATAAAAGAAAAAGAATAATCCACTTTTGGTTTTTTAACATTATTTTCACGGAAAATTTTGCTATGTTACAAGAATTTTTTATGGATTGACGTAATGTTAACCTAATGAAAGTTAATTTTGTCACTGTGACTTTTAGGTTTTGTTTGGGGTTTCACTCTGCGTTATCTCTATCTTTTACCGTGAAACAATTATGCCCGTTAAGTTCCAAAGTGCGAAGCATTGAACACTTCTTTAGGTTAAATTAAATATTGGTTATGTTTACATTTCAGCTGTTGTTGCTGTAAAATCCGGGTTCTTTGCTGCTTTAATTGAAAGTTTTTACCAATCAATAATTGTTCAAAATAAAACAGATCACCCTTTAAAGGCTCCCGATTTGGTGGTATCCAGCAGCGTGATTTTATAGTTATTATAATTGATTAGTAAGTAAATTTAGATGTATATATTAAGCAGATCTTCATAAAATGTTTACTCCCGTCCATTTTTTAATTTTCCACAAAAGAATTATTTTCTATTTAAATATTTAAACTATTTAAATGATAATTTACTAGGTGTTACTAGAATATGCAGCTAACACATCAACAGCAATATTTTTAAAGGGTGTTGAAACAGTTTTTATTTTTTAATATGACCACAAAATTATTTTATCCAACCATTTTTGACCACTACTGAGTAAGTTTCCTTATTACAGTACCTATTAAACATACTGTTATGTGTTGTATATATAAAAAAATTAAGGTCCAAAAAAAGAACCCTGAGGAACGCCACAAAAATGTATATGAGGGTACCTCGTTGCATACAAAATTCCCATGCAAAAGGAATTTTACTTGCGACTAGTCTGACTGTAGAAAATCATCCCTTAAAGTTACAGTCATTTTTTATAGAGGGAAAATTTTCAAAAAATTATAAAGTACCCTTAAAAAAGTGGTTTCACAACTAAAATTGTTACAAAGATACTTCATTGCATACTTAATCATCATGCAAAAGGAATTTCACTTGCGTCCAGTCTGACTATAGAAAATCACCCCCTAAAGTTACAGTAATTTTTTATATGGAGAAAATTTTTAAAAAATTATAAAGTACCCTTAAAAAAGTTGTTCCACAACAAAAATTGGGGATGAAGGATTTTCCCCATTGTATACCCAATACCCTGCAAAAGGAATTTCACTTGCGACCCGTCTGACTATAGAAAATCACCCCCTAAAAACACAAAATCATTTTTTTTTAAAGGGAAAATTTAAAAAAATATAAAATACCCTAAAAGTTGTTGCACAACAAAATTGGTATGAAGGTACCTTTTGCATACCTAATTACGTTCAAAAGGAATTTCCTTGCAACCAGTCTGACTATAGAAAAAACACCCCCTAAAAACACGTTATTTTTTTTAAAGGGAAAATTTAAAAAAATATAAAGGGACCCTTAAAAAAATTGTTGCACAACAAAAATTGGTATGAAGGTCCTTATTGCATACCTAATTACGTTGCAAAGGAATTTCACTTGCAACCAGTCTGACTATAGAAAATCACCCCCTAAAGTTACAGTTATTTTTTATATGGAGAAAATTTTTAAAAAATTATAAAGTACCCTTAAAAAAGTTGTTCCACAACAAAAATTGGTATGAAGGTACCTCATTGTATACCTAATCACCATGCAAAAGGAATTTCACTTGCGACCCGTCTGACTATAGAAAATCACCCCCTAAAAACACAGTCATTTTTTATAAAGGGAAATTTAAAAAATATAAAGTACCCTTAAAAAAGTTGTTGCACAACAAAAATTGGTATGAAGGTACCTTATTGCATACCTAATTACGTTGCAAAAGGAATTTCACTTGCAACCAGTCTGACTATAGAAAATCACCCCCTAAAAACACAGTCATTTTTTATAAAGGGAAAATTAAAAAAAAATATAAAGTACCTTAAAAAGTTGTTCCCAAAAAATTGGTATGAAGGTACCTTATTGCATACCTAATTACGTTGCAAAAGGAATTTCACTTGCAACCAGTCTGACTATAGAAAATCACCCCTTAAAGTTACAGTCCTTTTTTATATATGGAAAATTTTTAGAAAATTATAAAGTACCCTTAAAAATGTTGTTCCACAACAAAAATTTATATGAAGGTACCTTATTGCACACCTAATCCCCATGCAAAAGGAATTTCACTTGCGACCAGTCTGACTATAGAAAATCACCCCCTTAAGTTATAGTCATTTTTTATAAAGGGAAAATTTAAAAAAAATTATAAAGTACGCTTAAAAAAGTTGTTTTACAACAAAAATTGGTACCTTATTGCATACCTAATCACCATGCGAAAGGAATTTCACTTGCGACCATAGAAAATCACCCCCTAAAGCTACAGTCATTTTTTATAAAGGGAAAATTTTAAAAAACTCATAAAGTACCCTTAAAAAAGCTGTTACACAACAGAATAATAAAAGGTACCTCATTGCAGAGTTAATCCCATGCAAAAGAAATTTTTCTTGCTTCCCGTCTGATTATAGAAAATCAATAATTTTCTCCTATATAAGTAATGGCTGCAACTTTAGGGGGTAATTTTCTTTTGTAAAAGGGTCGCAATAAAATTTCCCTTTTTTACATGTGATTAAATATGCAATAAGGTACCTTGGGCCAATTTTTGTCGTGGAACAACTTTTAAGTGTACTTTTTTTTTAATTTTTCCCATATAAGTAACGGCTGAAACTTTAGAGGTTGATTTTCTATAGTCGAGACGGTCGAAGAAAAAAATTCCTTTTCCCTGGTTAAGAATCTGAAAAATCCTTCAACCAAAATTTTAGCTGCAATTTTGCTTTTAAATTTTTTAAAATTTTTCCCCGTAAAAAAAGTTAACTTCACTTTTGGCTGCGTTAAATGGCTGTAATTTTATCGGTATGTCTCCGCAGTAGAAAACTCACAAACCACGGCAAATAAGCCCCCAAAAACCCATACAATATAGAAAATCGGCCCTGAAAGCTTACACACTTTAAGTAATATACCTGGTATTTTTTAAAAGTTCGTTTGGGGGATATGTAACAAGCATTCAAAATAAAAATAATTTTCACAACACATAAAAATGGAAATTGCCCAAATCTTCCCGTCGTAATGAAAGCAGTGATAAAGAAGTAGGACAAACTCTCAAAATGTAAAATCAGATAATAAAGAGGACATGGGGGAAGAGTTCGGAGAAAGAATTGAAAATAATTTGTCCAGGACTGAATCATCTGGTGAAAGTAGTGGAATAATTCAGACAGATATTGCAACTCAGAGACAGAATACTGAGACAGTCGGAGATCTAATTAAAAATAATACAGAAGAGGATGAAGGTAAAGTTGATCCAGATTCGCCAGATGGTGTTTATATGGACAGAGATGAGCTTATTCAGTCGATTTTAGAGTAAGCCTAACCTTTTTTTAAATTTAAATTTTAGTTGAAATTTAACCATGAGTTGAGCCATTTAAGAAATTAAATATGCTTTATTTCTTTTAAAAATCAAGGTTTTTATTGGCAAAGCAAAGGAAAATTTTGGAATATTTTTTTGTTTATTAGTTAGATGTCATAATTTAAAAAGATAGATATCTTTCTGGTTGCAGTGAACCATATAACCGACCCGCCGGAAACTATTTACTACAGTGTATGTCGAGTCCTGACATCTCAGATCACTCAGAATTTGACTTAAGCGACGACAAAGACGATTTTGAACTCTGGAGCTCAGATAGTACTAGTCCGGAATACAGTGATGATCCGGATGCTGTTAAAATGGAAACAACTGAAGGTGATTTGGCAGCACAGGTAATGTAAATTTTATGTAGATGTCAAATTGGTATCTATCTATCAGAGCTGTCAAAACTTGAAGTACTTGAAGTAAAATTTTACTTCAAGTACTTTTCTGTACTTGAAGTATTTTACTTCAAGTACTTTTTATAAGGAAGTACTTGTACTTGTTCTTGATTAATTATATCAGAATACTTAAACTTTTACATGATTTGACCAAATGAAATTACTTGAAATATTTTCTAAGTACTTGAAGTATTATGATGTACTTGAAATAAAAGTACTTTAAGTAAATAAGAAATTACTTAAAAGTAAAGAAATCAATCAAGTACGCCAATTTATTCACGTTAGATCAGTCTTTCTCAAAGTGGGCGATAACGCCCCCTTGTGGGCGCTGGAGGCCTGGAGGAGCGGTAAGGAACAGAAAAATTGAGGGCGCTGATGTGATTTTAAGGGGGCTATGGGTGATTTGCTTTATCTACTTCATATTTTAAAATTCACTGAAATTAAAATCCTCCACTACACAACATCCATTTATTAGTTCATATTTTTATCCTCTTTATTGTATAAATGTAAATTAAAAATATATCAAGTATTTAATATTTTTAATGCGTTCACAACGCTATTTATATCTTAAGATATTTAGTAATAGGTATCAAACACTGAAAGATATTCGTGTCTTCAAGTGTCGCGGGTGATGTGCCCACCTCCGAGGAGCACGTGTTAAAAAGTATAATATATTGTTGCGGCCAAGCAGAGCAATTTCCGAATGCGGGATTTTTATGTGCCAATCTAGTAAAAATTAAGAAAAACTTAAATTAAAATTAGAAGGTTTAATCATAATTCACGTTCGGCGCGAAGGCGCGAACAAATATTGTATGATTTATTTGTGTAAGCCTGTATTTTAGTCCGTCAACGTTCGTCGGTCCGTGTTTGTGGAGTGCAGGTGCTCAAATACACAGCTGCGGCTTTCGCGACTAGAGGTGTGTCGTTCGAGAACGATTCGTTCAAAGAACGAATCAGTGCACTGATCGAATAAATAAATTCCCCGTTGTCAATGGATTCAAATCGTTTTTAAGAAGCCGCATCGATCGCTCTGCGATGAATAACGAACCTAGTTTGGATGAATCATTTTGTTCATAGTCACTAGGTCAAGAATCGGACGGCAAATCGGTTGTTTTGTGCTACGACCTGACTAGTGGCGAGCGGTCTGTTATATTTTGATTTTGCTCATATTCAGAGGTGTATTAGGCAAATTTTGCCGTTTTGGCTATATACCTGTTTGGTAATTAAAATAACTTTTTTGTTTTAACTTTTTTTTGAACAAAGACTTAATTTGGAGGTACATTTGAAGGTTTTATTAATTATAGTTTTTGAAAGTTTCGTTCCAATTATATTTTTTAAATAATTTCTTTATTTAACATAACTATCACATTTTGTGTGGAATTCAAAACCGACCGAGTCCGACCGGCATCATAATAAAGTAAATCGGTTGCGAACGAATTTTTTTAATTGAATGAATCAAATGAATCGATTCAGTAAAAAGATTTGAATTTCCCACCTCTAGACGTGACGTTCAGCCGCATGCTCGCCCTCCCGCCACTCAGCCCCCTACCCCGATGCTCTTAATATTGTAAAGTTGAATTATTATTGCTCAATGCTGATTATTGTTAATTTTAAATAAAATATACTCTTAATATTGTAAAGTTGCATTAATAGTGCTCTCTCTGGTAAGAAAAGTGTCTTTTAGAATATAGGTTTAATTAAACTCAGGCGAGACTAATATGTTATTGAGATTTTTAAGGTGAAAAAAAAAAATGGGGGCGCTACAAAATAACTGATTTTCAAAGTGGGCGTTAGCCGAAATAAGTTCAGGGAACCTCTGCGTTAGATAATAGCGCAAACAGGTTAAAACAAGGAGATCGCCCGACCTTTGTTGACTCTGATACATTATAGCTCTCAATTTCTTAAGCCACCGTGTAATCTTGATTTCGAAAACAAGCGCAGGTCAATGCAGATATCTCTTTCACAAAACCTCAGACTTATCTTGGATTGGGGCGCCAAAAAATCTTGTTCAGTTTAATGCCTCGAAAACACAGTCATGTTCGCTGTCGCGAAAAAAGTCTGCAAATGCTCATCCCTTACATATGAGCGGCCAAGTTCTGCAGAACAAAGAGTCGTTTAATCTTGTCGGCGTTACTTTTTGAGAATAACCTCAACTGGCACAAACACATTTCATCCATAGCTTCGGCGCTTCAAAAGATTGGATTTCTCTTCCGAGCCAGAAAATGTTTCTCTTCTTCAATCTGTACACTCTGTATGTATCCCAAATCAGACCCTCTTTAGAATATTGTTCTCATGTCTGGGAAATCGCGTCCCCTACAACACTTCTGGACTCCATTCAAAGAGCCGTTCGTCTTATTAATGATCCAACGCTCACAGAAAGGCTTCCTCTTCTTGCCCACCGTCGAGCTGTGGGGGTCCTGTCGCTCTTCTAGGTATTTTCATGGCTTCTGCTCAGAGGGAGTTGGCCAGTATAATTCCTTCTCTGGCAGCTCCCAACAGAGCAACACGTAGTGCAACTTTACATCCTTTAACAGTTCAGTTAGAGAGGCCCCGAACTTCCCTTTCTTCGTTCCTTCATCCCTAGAGTGTCAAGACTATGGAACCTGCTGCCCGCAGAGTTTTCCTTCTCCTCCCAATCTCCAAAAATGTAAGTCCCGTGTGAACAAACTCCCACTCTCACCACACTGAAGACACGCACGGTGCGTTAGTACTTAGGCATCGGCCTTAGTGGACTGTCCCAAGATAAAAAAATTCAATTGTTGTGCTTTTTTAAGAATGGTAAAAATTACAATTATTTTTAAATACCTTTAATATATTAGGTACTTTTAAAAAACATCAAAATATTGTATAAATACTAGTTTAAAAATTATTGGAAAATATTTTTATTTGTTCTAACTCCATTTAAAGGTACCTGAATTAAACATTTTATTACCGTCATTATCTCTTCTCTTCAAGCTCTTCTACTAGCTTTATTAGTTTTTTTAATACGGAACCAACGTTTTAATTAATACTTATAATACTTAAGGGTTTATGACTTTGGGGTACGTGCGTGCATTAATTTGGCATACGTTTGTTGTTAGAGAAAGAACAAAAATGATTTATTAAAAGGGAGGTCATAAGGTTTCAAAATATAGAAGAAAAAATGCATTCGGATCAAATTAAAAAATCATATTGGACCTCCAAACCCGAAAACTTTTCAAAAAAATAACTTTGCTGAAAATCTCAATACATACATTACAATAACAGACTTTACAGGAAAGGTAAATCGTTAAATTATCAAAGTATACATTTTCTTTTGCGCTAATACATTTTAGGCTTCATCATTTAACTTGAAGTTATTAAAAAAAATGCTACTCAAGTAAAATTACTTTCACTTTCAGTACTTTTTACTTCAGTCACTTTAATTTACTTCAAGTACTTTGTTTTACTTCAAGTAAAATACTTGTGTAGTACTTTTTAAATTTACTTGGAAAAACAAGTACATTTTAACGAGTACTTGAACTTAAAGTACTTTTAAAAATACTAATTGTGGTACTTGTACTTAAAGTACTATTTAGGAGTTAGGTTAGGTTGGGTTAGGTTTAAAGTGAGTGGACCTTTTACGCCCTCCACAGCGACCCCTCGGCTCACACCTTTTTATATTTCTCCCAATAGGATCAGACTTCTAATAATTCCGATATCAAACTGGGAGAGAGCTCTTCCATCTTCCTTTACTTGTGCCACTACCGGACACGAGCACAATATGTGTTCTGGTATCCCTGTCTCCTGGAAAGTATGATGAGCAGACAAGGAAGTTTAAAGGTGTATGGAAGCCCAATACTGTAGAACAAAATTGTCCAGGCGTGCAGGGCAGCGGAATAGGGGATTGGCCCCGCGGAGTTTGCGCAATGAATAGTAGGTCAGAGCCAGACTTCCATAATTCTTTGTTACTATCTATAAAGTTGACATCATCAAATGTAAATTTAAGCATTCACTGTTTTTTTTAATTTTTTGCACAAAATTGTTGGTTATTAAACGATACTACCATAGAATATTTAAAATTATTGTGTAATATTGGATTTTATATCATCTGATATAATATGGAAAGAAGCCTTCTATTTAAATGATCGATATTTTTGTGAGTTTTGTATTTTTACCAAAAATCTTTGTAAATAAATAAAAACACGATTTTTTAAAATAAATTTCAAACATTGTATGATAGTTTCATGTACTTATCACCAATTTTGTGATAAAAGAAGGGCAAGATAGTGTAAATGAGTTTAATTTAATCTAAGATTCTGGTTGTACATTAAAAAGTGAAAATTTTTATAACTGCTTTTTAGGCATATACTTTTCACTAATAACAAACATTCATGAGACAGAATAACAGTGGTTAAAAATGTTTAGTAACCTTTGGTACCTAGGTATCCATTGTAACAATATCCATTAAATATTATGTGTCTACAGTGTGTCAAGCTTAAAAAATTGATAATGTAAGTTTAAGAAACCAAAAATCTAATTTCTTTTTAAACAAATACAGAAAAAGCAAAAATAAACTTTAACATAAAATTGTACTTTCTTTTATTCAATTAGAGGGACCTGTATGTATTAAAATTTGCCTGGTCTGCCCAGTAATTAATAATTTTGACCCTTTAAAGGAATGTACTAAATTATTAAATGAAATAAAAGTACCTAAATGTAAACCTTATTTCTTTTTAATAATCCACAGAAATACACAAACATTGTGGAAATCATCTAAAATATAGTTAAGATTGCCTTACTATTCTCACTGCTATTTCCTATGAAATTTTCATTTTCTATTATTCATAATGGATATATTATTTTTTCGGTTACCTAACGTTACGTCTCATAAGAAGCACCTAATTTAAATATAAGAAATAATTACCTAAAGTAAAAAATGCCGGGTATGTTACCCTTGGATTTGCAAGACAAAACCATACAACCTCCAATCATTTTGTTACGATATTATAAGTAACAAACAATAAACACAAAATTATAGTCACAATTTAATAAACACTAATCACTAAAATCAGAAGGTTTTTATCAATCCAAAAAACTTCTGCAACCACAAAATATAGGTACTCACACAAAGCAAAACAATCAAACTAATACGGCGCAAAGGGCACAAACCACAACGAAAATGACGAATGATGAGACGCCGACGCCGACGGTTGACGGTACAGTGCGGATATAGTTTCATACGCGCCGCGCGCGCCCTTGCACCAAAACCCTTAGACAACCTAAGACCAAAAACGGTACTACGGCTCTCATAAAAGTATAATGTGTTGCCTAACTACACACTGATTTATCAGTGTGTAAGTAGGGAACACATTAAATTATTTGGTGGAATTTGGTTATTGCGCAGAATCGGCGGGGCCAACTCTGACAGTTATTTTCATACTGGGCTGGACATTTTTTGATTGAATGGGCCATAGCATTGGGCTTCCCTACACCTTTAAACTTCCTTGTGAGCAGACGATTAGATCCGTCATGCCCTTCTCTTCCGGTATAGTGACGTGGCCCTTGTTACAGGAACCAGATGTTCCTTCTAAAGCCGTATCTCCGGCCTTTCCCTATGAAAACGGTTCTATCCGCTTTCTGTTTAAAGCCAGGGAACCCTTTTCCCTATAAAAGCGGTTCTGTCTGCCTTCTGTTTGGATTCAGGGATCCCTTTCTAAGCACCTGCTTGTTCGGGATGGATTGCCGATAACAGGCAACTCCAGCTCTTGTTACAAAAGATCCTACTGGGCCCAACCACCACATCGACGTGCAAACACAGTGGTGGGTATTTAGAAGTACTTTGACAGCTCTGCTATCTATCTATTTTTACAAACTTTATTTTAAGAGTCCATTCGCGCCGCGAAAATTGGATCGAATTTGGGGTTCGGGGAATAATGTTTTCTCAAAAACGGTATAAGTTATCGACAATTTTCAAAAACTATATGAAAGCCAACACTTAAATCTAGGCTTCTGCTGTAATAGTTTTTTAAATTTGGATTTAGTTTTTAATATTTTCTTGAGTGAAAGTCACCCTAAAATCGGTTATGTTTAGATACTATTTTCTCTTAACTCGACTCACATTTCAAAAATCCGTTACAGCAGAGCATAGATTATTTCCTTACCTTTAAAACGGTGTATAATTTATGTCATTTAAGTGAAAAATAGTTACCAAAAAACGTTATCTCCTGTAGGCTTGCAATAGGAAACAACATCGCATCCATACACCGAATTTGGAAGAACCTAAATAAAATATAATATTTTTAATGCGGCTATACGAAAATTGTGGTAGTGCGAGTTTGTTAGTCTCCGCCCACCGTCTCTGCGTCTTTTCGCCCGACCCCCAAGGTGTAGCGTAAATGCACTCTTAAATAAAAAAAAATATTTAGGTTTTTACTAAAATATTAAGATTAATTTAATATTGTGTAAGTGTAGCTTATTATAATTTATTGTGGTAACGGATTCTCGGTGACTCGCGTGTTACTTCTGTCTTGAAGTGGACAGTTTTTGTGGTTGACAGTTCAATGACATCTCAGTCATCTTCTTCGGAACTTTACTGGACGGTCTCTAGATGTTCACTGATGTGTTGTCAGTTAGGCGGCCGGTTTTGTTGGCTCCGAGCGGGCTGTGATTGGTGGGGTTGACTTTGACCAATCAGCGCCAGTCCTTGGCCGCGCAGCCGTGGTTTGTTTTCTTCTTGTGTACTGCTGCGTGCTGGTATTGAATTTGGGATTTTGTGTGTTTTAAGCAATGAAATTAAAGGTTTCCAAGATGCAGCAAGACGTTGGCCATCATCCCGTTTGTTTAGGTTTTCTCTGCGTTTTTCGATTTCAATTGCTTCCCGTATGATTCTTGTCTGAAAATGTTCGCTTTTTAAAATAAAAACCACAAAACTGTCTACTTCAAGACAGAAGTAACACGCGAGTCACCCGAGAATCCGTTACCACATCTTATACTCGCGATTGATATCCGATCAAACATTATAATTTATTTTATCTACAACTGTGCTGTAAGTAGAGTAACACACAATATTTTAGCAGGGTAACAATCGCACTAGTGCGGGAGAGTTACAGATCCTGCAAAACTCAATCAATTTTTTTATAATTTAAGAAAATCTCAATAAAAATACTAGATTGGTACGAGGATGGTTTGAAAAGTCCGTGCAAAGTCCGAGAGATGGCACCACCGGCGCGGATCGAGGTCATGTTTAGTGTAGTAGCATCTGTTGAATGAACGCACACCAAGTGTCAGCCATATTGGTCTATTTCTTTGTGTTTGGCATTCGTGTGAATCAAGGAAGTCGAGAGATTTTTAAGAAATGGACGAAAAAGAATTTCGTGTGGTGATTAAACATTACTTTATGAAAGGTAAAACGCCTCAGGAGACTAAAGAGAAGATTGATAAACATTATGGTGACTCTGCACCTTCAATTAGAACAGTTTACAAGTGGTTTCAACATTTTCGGACTGGCCATATGAGCAAGTGATGCTGAACGTTCTGGACGGCCTGTGGAGGTCACGACTCCAGAAATCATTGATCAAATCCATGATATGGTGATGGATGACAGAAGAGTTAAGGTACGTGAGATTGCTAGTGCTGTGGGCATCTCGGGTACATAATATTTTACATGAACATTTGGACATGAGAAAGCTATCCGCAAGATGGGTGCCACGATTGCTCACGCTTGACCAAAAACGGAATCGTGTGAAGTGTTACAAGGATGGTTTGCAGCTGTTCCAGAAGAATCCGGAAGACTTTATGCGTCGTTTCGTCACTGTGGATGAAACATGGATTCATTACTATACACCTGAGACCAAACAACAATCTAAGCAATGGGTTACCAAGGGAGAATCTGCACCAAAAAAGGCGAAGACCGTTCCTTTGGCCGGAAAGGTTATGACGACTGTCTTATGGGATTCGCAGGGGATAATCCTAATCGACTATCTGGAAAAGGGTAAAACTATTACAGGTGCATATTATTCATCATTATTGGACCGTTTGAAAACCGAGCTGCAAGAAAAACGCCCACGATTGGCCCACAAGAAAGTCCTTTTCCATCACGACAGCGCACCAGCACACCCCTCAGCAGTTGTGGTCGCAAAATTAATGGAAATAGGATTCCAACTCGTTTCACATCCTCCCTATTCTTCAGACTTGGCTCCCTCGGACTACTATTTGTTCCCCAATTTGAAGAAATGGCTGGCGGGACAAAGATTCTATTCAAACGAGGAAGTGATTGCAGACACTGATCGATATTTTGCAGACTTGGACAAATCCTATTATTTGGAAGGATCAACAAACTGGAACATCGTTGGACGAAGTGTATAAGCCTAAAAGGAGACTATGTAGAAAAATAAAAAAGGTTTACCCCAAACAAGTAAGTAGTTTTTATTTTTGCACGGACTTTTCAAACCTACCTCGTATTATTTTAATAAATAAAAATCCGATAACACATTACATTATTTATAAGGTCACAAAACCAACCAAAAAAATTCTACCTGCCGATTACTGGAAGGAAATCCAACAAGAAAGAATACGCAAGTTTGAATTCACAGGCAAACCGCATGTGGTCGAATTCGATCATAAGGAAAAAATTACACCACTCGAATGCTTTAAACTATTCGTCAATGACGATGTGATAAACTTACTTGTTACCGAAACGAATAAATATGCCAGAAGCAAGTTTGTCAGGCCGGGGTACCATAAAGATTTTTTGACTGGTTGGATAGATGTAACTCCACAAGAGATGAGAGAGTTTATCGGGCTGTTGATATTTATGACATCGAGAAGGTTACCTGGTAAGGAAAATACATTGGAATATGAAATTGGTTTAAAAATATTTTTAAACTTTTATCAGTATTTTCAAAAATTTTAGAAAAAATCATTAATTCAAAATTAGTTAACTTTTTGGAAAATCAGAAACTACTTTCCGAAAATCAATATGCTTTTCGTAAATTTAGTGATACAGAGGCAGCAGCAATAGATTTTACCACAGATATTCACTTAAATACAGATCAGACTAAGAAATGTGCCCTGTTATCCTTAGATTTATGCAAAGCTTTTAATATGGTAAACTACGAAGGCGTAGAAGGGCCATACAAATTTGAATTTTTATTTTCAGTTCAAATTCCGACTAACAACTCGGAATTCCGACTTAGAACTCGGAATTCTGACTTACAACTTGGAATTCCGACTTACAACTCGGAATTCCGACTTACAACTCGGAATTCCGACTTACAACTCGGAATTCCGACTTTGAACTCGAAATTTCAAGTACTATTGGATTGTATTGTATTGTACTAAATGGGGTCGCTCGGCTCAACATAGTCCTTCTCCCCCTTCGACCCCCCTCTGCATTAGTTGATGCTCTCAATACCCAAACTTTTTGCAAAGTTGAAGATGTTCCGGGCGGCAAGTTTCATTATACCTTCGGGTGTTAAAAATGCTTCTTTTGGATATTTTAGCCTTTGCTTTGGCGTATTAATTCCATGTATTCGCATAGTATTTGTTCCGTGGTTTCGCTCGATCTGTCACAAAACCTGCAGCGTTCATTGTCAGTATTTTTCATATTTTTGAGGTGATACCTCAAAGGGCCGTGTCCTGTAAGAAAGTTGATGGTTTATTTTTTTAAAGTTCTAATAGCTTCTTGAGTAGGAGGAGATAATTTTTTCTGGTGCCGCGAAACACGCTATCCTCGGAGGAGCTTAATTTGCGCAGACGCTGAATGTCAGATGGGAGTTAGCTCACGCGGTTTAGCTATATTATAGGGTACTGCGCATGCGTGAAAAGATGACAGCTGTCACCTGTCAAGTTTTACCTGTCAACTATCATATGTGAAAAACCACCATTTAGTTTACGTTGATGAGATCTATCTTAAGGTCCTATACATGCGTAAAAAAAATGGCGGCTGTCCCCTGTCCAATGTTACCTGTCAACTGCCTTATCTCGGAAACCAACTGATAACGTCATTGTAACTTAGGTCTTAGGTCAAAACTATGATTATAATTACTTAAATCGTCTTTTAGCTGTCAAATGCTTTCTGTCAACTGTTATATCTCGGGAACCACGTGACTTAGAAATGATCTGTAAAGTTTAGGATACGTAATATAAGATTTTAAATTAATCAGCGTCAGAACATTTTTTTCGTAGGCTAGTTTTCGGGAGTTATCGACTAACATCGGAAATTGAACCCAATGATGGTTAAAATTGAAACGTTGTTTAATATTATAAAGCTGATATACCAATCGTTTAATAATTATATAATTTAAATCAACTGTTAAGGCCCTAGGCTACGTATCCTAAACTTAACAGCTTATTTCTAAGTCACGTAGTTCCCAAGATATGATAGTTGACATAATGTGCACATGTGATAATGATGATAGTTTACACTTAAAACGTTAAATACACTCTATATATTCTTTGACCTTGAAATCATTGGCAAAACTTCACCATTTGATAGGTATGACGATATCACGTGATTATTGACATATGTCAATGAAAATATAATTCACCATTTGATAGGTATGACGATTCACGTGATTATTGACATATGTCAATGAAAATATAATTTTTATACCATTTTACTATGTCCTATTAGCATTTGATGGGTATCATTTTTAATATGATTTAGATAAATTTCCTAAGTGATGTGGTTATCAATTGGAGTCAAAGGATATCTGTCATTTAAGGGTTAATGTCAATACCTTATTTACCGGTCGATTGGTATGCTTTACCTTATAATATTAAACAACGTTTTAGTTATCAACGGGGTTATATTCAGGTTTTAGCCGATAAATCCTAAATGCTATCCCACAAAAAAACGTTCTTGCCCTGATTGATTTAAGACCTTAGGCTACATATCCTAAACTTTACAGATCATTTCTAAGTCACATGGTTTTCGAGATATGACAGTTGGCAGAAAACATTTGACAGGTTACAGCCATAATTTTTTTTTTAACATACGTAAGACCTTAAGATAGATCTCATTCACGTAAGCTAAATTTTTTAAGTCAGGTGGTTTTTGACATATGAGAGTTGACAGGTAAAATTTGACAGGTGACAGCTGTCATTTTTACGATATTCCGAGTTGTAAGTCGGAATTCCGAGTTGTAAGTTATTTAAAACAAAGAAAGCAATATGTTAAAATTAAAAAAAACATTAGTTCCTCAAAAGTAATTTCTTGTGGAATATCACAATAATATATTTTGGGTCCAGTACTATTTCTAATATATATAAATTCTATGTCTCTATTAAAATTAAAGGGTACTATAAAATTTTTTGCCGATATACAACCATCATTTTTATATATATATATATATATATATATATATATATATATATATATATATATATATATATATATATTATTATATATATATATATATATATATATATATATAATAATATATGTAATATATATATAACAGGAAATTGGGCAATATTAAATATGATTTAAAATTTTATCTGATTGGTTACAATTGAATAAACTCACTTTAAATTTAAATAAATTGTCCTACATGATTATTAGCAAACAACAAATAAAAGGTAAAATACCTTATATACCATTTAAAAATAAAAAATATATTATTCTAATACCATAAAATTTTCAGGATTATATATTGATGAAAATTTAAGTTATAGAATATCTTCGAAATTATTTATCACCTTTAATAGGCATTTTGTTCAAGATTTGGCATTAAATACCCTTAAAATTGCTTAAAAGTATTTATTATAGTTTAGTACACTCAAAATTGCAATATTTAATTTCAATATGGGGTTCAGCAAACTCAAAAATAATCAGACCTTTAAAAAGACTTCAAAATAACATTATTAAATGTATTCATAAATTACCATATCTTGAACCAACAATTAATTTGTACAAACCAAATAATTATTTTGATATTAATTATATATACAAATTAAAACCATGTATATTTATTCATTCCCTGAAATTAAAAGAAAAGAATTCAAATATCATACTTAAAAAATTTTAGTAACTTTAGAAACAATTCAAATTAAAAGTAATTTTGGAATGAGATTAATACTCCATAACGAAATAAAAATGTATAATAATCTACCAATAAGAATTAAAACAATGAAAAAAATTATCACTTTTTAAAATACATATAAAAAAATATTTAAAATTAATTTGACTGTTTTATTAATGAGTTCTTGTTAAAGTTATTTATTGTTAATTTTTTGTTTAATATTATGTTCCCTGTAATAAACTGTATAGTTGGTTGAAATTAAATAATTTAATAAAAAAGAAATTTCCAATTTACGCAGTGTCGTCATCCTTCCCCTTTCCTTTGTTAGGCTATTTACTCTGTATGTTTTTAGGTACAAAATATTATTGGTCAGGTGACCGAGATTTCAGCAACCCAGTAGCTGGGCGGGTCATGACAGAAACCCGTTTCAAGCGACTCCTAACATTTTGGCATTTTGGAGATGACAACAGCAAAGACTATCCAAAAATAAAAAATCTCCTGAATATTTTAAATGAGAATTTCAAAAAATATCGGGAACCAGACCGGATTATGTATGTAGGTAAGACATTATTAAAATTATAAAGGATTGCACGAAAGTATTTAGCAATTGCGATGCTGAAATTTTCCTTGATTTCTATTTTGTTACAGGAAAGGCAACACTCTTTCTAAGAGAAAAGTATGCATTCCAAAGGCACCTTATAGGTATTCCGAAAAGAGGTCAAAGGCTCTTGCGTTTACTAGACAGTGATATATATACGTACAAAGTGGTCGCCATGCCCCCTGAAAATTGTGACGATCGAATAAGCAAAACAAAGCAAGCTGTTTTTGATCTCTTACATGATTACCTGAACCAAGGAAGGTAACACTTTGGATTTTCTATCAGTGAATAAATGTTATTTCCGTTTGTTTCTTAAAAAGTCGAAAACTGTTATCTGTTCATTTTTGTTTGAAAAAAATACCTGAACAAAAAATGTATGTACCCGGTGTTTTTCTGAAACGATAATGAACAGATTTTTAGATCTTTAGATCTGCTAGATTAGCATTATGGTTTGCCTCGCCGTAAAACATTATTTTAAACTTCAACGCACGAAATATAATTCACGACTGACTTGACGACCTCCAGCGCTGTCGCCAATTGTTTTTTAAATATTTAACTGGGGGAAACATTATTATTATTTTTTAATTGTAAACTAAAAAAATTAAAACTTAGTTAATTTTATTAGCAAATGAATCTACCGATGAGCGATTAAGACAAAAGTTTCCAATTGTTAAGCGTTTCATACATAATTTCTACCAAAGTTTGTAACTTTGACATCGTTTAGACAAAAATCTGTAAACTAAGACACATATGTCATATAAACTTTTTGACTTGTTTTGAGCTTCATTTACGCCCAATAAAATTGTGAGTATCAATCCCCTCCAATCAAAGCCTATCATATCTGGTATACAGATGGCTCCAAGACCAACAAGGGAGTAGGAGCTGGCATCTATGGAAAAGCCTAAAATAATAACTTAAGTCTGGGATCAGCACGCCACGGTTTTCCACAAGCGGAAATCCACCCAGGTAACGAAGAGGCCGACGACCTAGCCAAAAGAGGATCAGCCATGGAAATGATAGGCCCTGAGCCATTCTGTGGAATCTCGGCAGGCCTCTTTAAAGCATCTATTAAGAGCTGGGTAGACAGATAATTTCAAAGCTGGTGGGTACAAACACCAGGACAACGACAGGCAAAGCAGTTCATTAAGACCTGCTCGGCCAAGTTTACCTCGGACCTACTGAGCCACAGTCGTAAGGTCGTAAGGATAACGGTAGGTCAACTAACAGGACATTGCAAACTCAACAAGCACTTGGAAAGAATAGGCCTGGTGGAGGATAGCCTGTGTAGGTTCTGCCAGGAGGCTGAACCTACACAGGCAGATGAGGAGAACACCAGAGAGAAATAAAGATTTTGGGTGCATAACATTTTAAAGAGCAAAAATATTAAGGATTAAATAACACTACATTGAGGACTGATAGATGACGAAACGAAGTTTTATCAATAATTTCGTATGACAAAATCAGGGAGAATACTTCCACGAATTATTTTCCTAATTGAACCAGTTACTGCGAAATAAAATGCCACATTCGGGAAATCAATTCTCACGACGGAATGTAAATGTTCTCACTATTCGTTCCGCTTCTGACACGTCTTAGTCTGTCTGTCAAAAATATGTAAGCAATCAATTCAACCGGAACTGATGAAAACGGTATGTAAACGCAACGGAAGATGTAATAATATTTAATGTAAACGGAACGGATATGGAAGAAACCGGAAACGAAACGTTTAATGGGAATAAACCTTTACAAGGGTAATTATTAAGAGAAGAATCATGTTGAGCTACACAAAAAAACGCTTGATTTTTTAAAAATTTTATACTCTGACTAGTTTACTCTGGTATAAGGCGTCCTCTTGACGAGATCTGTAGGATGGACGAAATTCATGTTTACTAGGCTTGGTGAGGAAAAGTCAAAACCGGCAAGATATATGGAGTGGCCAGTGTCAAGACTCTGGAGTCTAGTTAAGAAGACGGGCCTGGACAAGGCACTCTAAAGAACGATAGGAGAAACCACAATAAATCTGGTAAGGTTGCAGTGATGGAGGTCATTTTTGCCATCTCCGCTAAAATAATCTAATCTAATCTAAAAAGGTAGGTTGATTAATTGATTGATTGATGACATAAATACACAAGTTGAGGTTTTGTCCGCCTCAACACTGCAGCCTACAGGGCTTGTTGTATCTCTTGTGTATTTGTTTCAGTTAAAAAGGTTTGACACCTTAGACAGGTGTAGGAGCCCTTTTACTGTTCTTTTCTGGTCTCCAGCCTCCTGGTGGTTAGTGTCCACCATGAGGTTTTGATTTGTTCTCCAGTATGTAAGTGCAGGGCACTCATATATGATGTGAGAGGCTGTCTCTTCCTCTTCGTTACATAGTCTGGAAAAGCCAAAACCGGCAAGATATATGGAGTGGCCAGTGTCAAGACTCTGGAGTCTAGTTAAGAAGACGGGCCTGGACAAGGCACTCTAAAAAACGATAGGAGAAACCACAATAAATCTGGTAAGGTTGCAGTGGTGGAGGTCATTTTTGCCATCTCCGCTCAAATAATCTAATCTAATCTAAAAAGGTAGGTTGATTAATTGATTGATTGATGACATAAATACACAAGTTGAGGTTTTGTCCGCCTCAACACTGCAGCCTACAGGGCTTGTTGTATCTCTTGTGTATTTGTTTCAGTTAAAAAGGTTTGACACCTTAGACAGGTGTAGTAGCCCTTTTACTGTTCTTTTCTGGTCTCCAGCCTCCTGGTGGTTAGTGTCCACCATGAGGTTTTGATTTGCTCTCCAGTATGTAAGTGCAGGGCACTCATATATGATGTGAGAGGCTGTCTCTTCCTCTTCGTCACATAGTCTGCAAATGGGTTCTTCCCTATAGATGACCATAGTGTGCATATGTTTTCTTAGGGTGTAGTGCCCGGTTATTAATCATGTCACTATTCTAATCTGATTCCTATTTAGTTTTAGTAATTCACTTGTCAATGCTTTCGATGGTGAGTCCAACATTGATTTACTGTGATATTGCCTTGGAATGTGGTTCCAGTATGACTGATGTTGTGTTTGAATCCACCGAGTCATGTAGCCACGAACCGAGGCTTTTGGTATTCCAAAAACAGGTTCAGGACCCACAAACATTTCTGCGGAGCCTCGCCTGACCAGGGAGTCTGCATTTTCATTGCCCTGTATTCCCTGTGTCCTGGCACCCAGGAAAGTGTAACTTTGTTGTGGTTAGCCAGGTTTAGGAGGCATTGCAGACAGTTCCAAACCAACCTTGAGTTGACTTGTTGGGATGCCAAATCTTTTATGGCCGCTTGACTATCAGAGAAGACAGTAATGTCCCTGCCCTTATATCTCCTCCTCAAGTTCTCTCGCAGACAAAGTTCATTGGCATATATTTCCGCCTGGAAAATAGTGGCATATTTCCCCAGGGAAGCATAAGCATTAAACCTGGGGGTCATACCATGTATTCCTGCACCGGCTCCATTGTCAGTCCTGGATCCATCGGTATACCAAACCAAATTCCGAGACTGACCAGGAGATCGCTCACTAAAGGTAGGTTAGTTACAACAATCACGATCGAAAATTTATTTCTCGAATGGGTCCCTCCCACTCGCAAAAATTTTTGAGTGGTAGTAAAGTTGAACGAGAGTTCCCAATTAAATCTTGGAAGGTCTCTGCTAGGCCTGGCACCAAAAGCAGTGGCGCCCAGTTTAACCCCCCCTACTCTCCGGCAAATGAGTTAGGGCATTTTTGCACGCTCTCTCTGCTACTCACCTTCAACTTTACTGTACCTTTGCTATTTAATTGTTATTAATTTTATTTAAAAAAAAGATATATAAAAAAATTAAATAATTTTTTTTTAAAGGCTGCCAACGGCCAAATAAAAGTTGGAAAGTGTTTTTAGGCTAAAACACTTGGGCTAAAGCAACTGCGTGACAAATTTGTCGAATGTCAAAAATGACATTCGAGGATCCAAATTTTCGATGCGCATGATTTTTAAGAGACATTATACTGCTCATATAGCCATCGTGGACGGCAATTAACCGTTAACCTACCTACGCAAATTGAAGTCAAATTTTCGGAAAAGTTGCCAAGTTTAAGTTGTAGGAAAATTGGTAGTAAATATCTTACAACTTGAGGACAACTTGGGTGCAAAAAGTTACGGTGCAAGTTATTGTCGGTAAATTGTACGGTATTTGACAAAGTGTTGTTGACAATTTCCAAGCCATTTCCGGTGGTAGATTGTCAACAATTGTAGGCAAACTTGACTCAGTAACGAATTGTCATTAACTTAAGGTCAAATGCGACACTATGTATTCGAGGTTACGTCAACATTAAATCGTAATTACGCCGCAAATAATTTTTCCAAAAAATATTTAGCAGATAGTTCTTTAATAGGCAAGGAAAGAGATTTGACATGTTTTTGGATAAAAATAATACGAGAAAACATATCATTGATCTAAAATGTTCGTTTTAGATACAAATTGGTTTATAAATATACAGACAGGGGCACCCTACTAGGTATATAGCAATGGACCGGACGAATTTGCAATCGTCCGCTATTTGTGTATGCATTATTTTTTGTTCAGTAAGAAACAACAAAGTAACACAATTTTCAGTTTGTTGGGAATTATAAATGTATAAAAATTATTTCGCCTGGAGAGGTTAAGGTAAGAACACGTGTGTTTTTAAAAAATCCTTAACATTTAAAACCTAAAATGGATATTTATCAAATTGAGGAAAAAGTTAAAATTGTTCAGTGGTATTATGGGGGTAACTCTTTACAGCGGGTAAAAATATATTTGCTGAGAATTATCCTAATAGGCCAAACCCTGCAATTACTACTATTTCAAGAATTATAAATAATTTCCAAAAATACGGGTGCGTTTCTCCCAGAAACCATAAAATACAAAACGTCCAAGAAGTTAATGAGGAACGGGAAGCGAAAGAAATTAATTTGTTGGCATTAATTATTGAAAATCCAACTTTGTCAACACGTGCGCTTGCGGATGAGATTGATTTAAGTACAAAAACGGTGAGGAGAATATTAAAAAAAAAATAAGTATCGTTCAAACAAAGTTCAAAAAACCCAAGAAATTTATCCTGAGGACAATATCAGGAGAATGGAGTTTTGTAAAAACATGATGAATAAGTCAAATGAAAATGAAAATTGTATTCGAAACATTGTCTTTACTGATGAGTCCACATTTCCACTCCATGGTAGGCATAATCCCACTCACACCCGTTATTGGTCTCAGGAAAATTTACATAGGTATTTTGAACTTAGAACTCAGCGTTCTCAAAAGGTAAATGTCTGGAGCGGTATTTATGGGGAACATGTTATTGGGCCATACTTCATTGATGGTAACTTAACTGGTCAAAAATATTTGGATCTTTTGCAACAGCAAATAGTTCCAGAAATTAGACGATTGGCAGGTCCTCGATTTAATGAAGTGTGGTTTCAACAAGATGGCTGTCCAGCACAGAATACACGTTTGGTTTTGAATTATTTAAATAATACTTTTCTAAACCGTCTTATTGCTGGATTGAGAGCTACAATACCATGGCCCGCTCGCTCTCCTGATCTGGCTCCTAACGATTATTTTCTTTGGGGTTATGCAAAATCCAAAATTTATGGTTTTGGGATGATCGCGCTATGAATCTTGATGAATTGCGTGTAAAAATTCGCAATGTTTTTCAAACAATTACACCTGTGATGTTAAACAATGTTCGAAGAAGTTTCTATGATCGCTTAGGACATTGTTTAGCGGAAGGATTGTTTGAATACTTGCTTCATTAATTAATTTATTCAGATTTTTTTTGTTTTTACTTAATTTTTTTATGTAGAATTATTTTTTTAGTTTTTAGTTGGGATTTTTTAGAATAACATGTTTTCTTTCCTTAGAATCGAAACAATAATTTTATTATTGTTTTGATTCAAAAAAACTCTGATAAGCAATAGCGAATTTTATATATATTTAATAATTATGAAAAACATGAAATACGGCAGTAAACCCCAACCCGCCCGTGGTTACAAAGTTAGTGAGGATTGAACGAAAGCGCGCCGGTTGGTCGCGCGAACCTCGGCTGCAGTGCTTAGAGGGTAATCGCAAATTCGTCCGGTCCATTGCTATATACCTAGTAGGGTCTGTATTTGAAGTAAAATATAATATTGTGGTTGTCTTCTTAAAAAGTTTTTAAGCTCTTTTCAGGCGATTTTGGAATTTTATACATTTTTATAGAAAATTGTCTTTATTTTCTCTGAAGGTTTCAGCTAATAATTCTTTTAGGCTTGTCGTATTCCATAATCTATTTATGTCTCTGGACTTGGCCCAAGAGTTGTTGAACCATAAGACACACGTTGTGGGACCCATAAGAAAAAAGGCCAGGAATACACCTTCAGAGTTACGTAAGATTAAAGTGAGAAACAATGAGGTTAGTTTTTACCCTATTTTTAATTATTTAAAAAACAAATGTTTAGTTCATAGTTCATTCGGCTTCGCGTCGGGTTTCAAATAATCCACGGGAAAAAAGGAGCATTTACCTTCTTTGTAGAGTAAATTTCTATTGCTGCCCGTACAAAATAATTACTTTTTCTTCCAAATAATTAATTTTTTAAATCATAAGCTTATCATTTTCTAAGGTGAAAGGGTTTCAAAACTCTACGGGCATCGCAGTTCTTAAATGGAGGACGTGGGGCCAAACTTGTTATGGTTTAAGCACTTGTCATGGCACCGAAACGGTCCAAGTGGAAAAACTGAATAAACGAGATGGAAAAACAATCGTCAAAGACCAGTCGAAATTTTTAAGGGACTTTAACATCAGCGATAAGGTTTTCGATTTCGCTGAAAAATTTTCCGTCACTGAGAGTCCATTGAACAATGAGACCACCTGGTAAGTTGTGCACTGGTAATATTTAATTAACTTTATTATTAGGTGTCCTTGAAAGTGTTAGACAATGTTATGGTTTCAATAATACTAAACTCTTGGACTTCCATTATCTTTATTTGTTAATTGATACACAACGTTTCGGTTAGTGATGTATCTCCAACCGTTCTTAAGTGGTAACTAAAAACTGTTCTTAAAAGCTACGACTTATATACTATCCGTTGTTCACCGAAGCTTGACCGATTTTGCAAGGCAGCAATGGCTGCCAGATATTTGGAATATCGATACTAGGCTTGCTAAATACATTTTGGTTGTTTACAATTATTACAGCTTCTTTAAATTTTCTTCTAGTGGATTTCTTTTGGAATAACTTTTGCTTCCGACCATTTTATGCGGTGTTGTTTTGACCAAGCGTGTTCCGCAATCCCTGACTTCGACGTTTCACCTCGTTCCGTATGTTTTTTGTGTTCCTTAACTCTAACTTCGAGTGGTCTTTTCGTTTCCCCGATGCATACCTAACCACTTTCACAGGGTGTATGTGGTGAGGTATACATCGGGGAAATGAAAAGACCACTCGAAGTGAGAGTTAAAGAACACAAAAAACATACGGAACGAGGTAAAACGTCGAAGTTAGCGGTTGCCAAACACGCTTGGTTAAAAAAACACCGCATAGAATGGTCGGAATAAAAAATTATTCATAAAGAAACCCACTGGAAGCAAATTTAAAGAAGCTGTAATAATTGTAAACAACCAAAAATGTATTTAGCAAGCCTAGTATCGATATTCCGCAGTTCAGCAGTTGCTGAACCATGAAAAATCAGTCAAGCTTCGGTGAAAAACGGATAGTATATAAGTCGTAGCTTTTAAGAATATTTTTAGTTATCACTTGAAAACGGTTGGAGGCATATCACTAACCGAAACGTTGTGTAATGGAAGTCCAAGATTTAAGTGTTATTAAACCTTTGTTATTATTATTATTATTTTGAGATTGCTATTGGATCTTCAACCGAACTTCTGTTTAGTTCAACTGCAAATGGACATTTTTTTTGTAAATTTGAAATATTTGATGTTGTTCAGTAGTCCAATTAAAAAAAATTTTCGTTTTTTAAGCTATAATTTCAAAATGTTTTTTTTTGTAATATTGTCCTTTCTGTGCTTAACGGCCAAGTATCGGCTTGACGCACGTAGTGTGAATATTACCTGAAAGGTTTCAGCGTATTTTCCTCCTATTATAACTTTGGTATCTTCTCACATAAAGGTATGAGAATTGATATCTAAATTCACATAGGTATTCTAATTACCTGTAAAAAAAAAAGAAACTTATGTAAAGTGCTTTCTGAGATATTCGATTTTAAAAATCGTCCATTTTACTACTGGCTGACTGACTTACTCCTTTACTCATCAAAATTTTGAGGAACTTCGCGAGTTGATACAAACTTGGAATTTGGTATCTAAGTAGGTTTTAGGACACAAGTAACGAGAAAAATCTGAAATAGGGGCGGTAATATTGTGTATTTAGGAAATATTTTAGAAGTTTGTAATCTGATTGAAGCTAAGTTTGTAAGGCCATTTTTTTTTCCTGGGAGCCGTCTTGATTACTACCGGAGGCAGCATAGCCTCCTGGGCTTTTTGTGCCTAATCTCCCATTTTCTTTTATATCAATCCTCCCATTAGTCTTGTTCCTTCTACATGTCTGTATAACCCCGAGACTGGTTGGTTGATATATTCCCGTAGGCTCATTTTCGGTTGCCCAAATAATGCCTGTCTTTTGTGACTTAACGCTTCACATTCGCACAGGTTATGGTAGGCTGTTTCTTCGCCCTCATCACACATTCTGCTACTTGGGTCTCCATTGTATGAGCTTATCTTGTGTAGGCTGTAGGATGGGTTCTTATGAAGCTTTTTCCATGTCTTATTCTACCTCGTGTTTGTTTCGGATCCATTCCCTGGTTTGACCTCGTGCTGTGGTTTTGGTCACTTCAAGGATAGGTTCTGGTCCAAAGTATGGTATGGATGATCCCGTCTCGCTAGCTCATTCGCTTTTTCGTTGCCTCCTACTCCAGAATGTCCCCACAGGAAAGTTATCTTGTTGCGTTCTCCCAGAACATCCAGTTGCTTTTGTCATTCCCATGTCAGCTTGGACGTTACCTTGAGATTTGCCAGTGCCCCTAGTGACGCCTGGCTGACTTATTATGCAGATCCGCTTGTTTTTATAAGCCCTCCTGTTATTTTCTTTTGCAGAGTGTAGTAAAGCATATATTTCCATTTAAAATACAGAACTGTGTGTTCCTAATAGAATTTAGAATTGTGAGTTCCTTATTTCACTGTGCACGTCCGCTCTAGATCCCTGCTCGGTTTTGGATCCATCTTTATACAGATGATGTCTCCAACCGTGCTGGGGACTCCGGGTTGTTGCCCCTCACTTTTATTCTGGTTATAATGGGTCATAATCGTCTTAGAATTTAAAATGTAGGCCTGTCTTTATTAATTAAAGAGAACATTCATTTATATGGACAGATTGGTAAAAACTTGCCAAGTCAAAAAATAACTTGATCTAATTTTAGATCTCAGTATTTTAAGAGACCGGGATTTTTGAATAGGAACTTCGCCCTTATTTTACATAAATGTTTTTGGTTTAATTTTTTTTTTAATCAAAAGGTTATATTTTTTAGGTATAGAAGACTAGCTAACGATCTCCTGACAGGTACTTGTGTATCAAACGCCTTCTGTCTATACAAGAAAATCAATAATGAAAAATGCAAATTTTATAAATTCCAAGATCAACTGTGGAAAGAGCTGGTAGGATTCAAGTGTACTGTTGAGGCTAGTTCAGAAGACACTACTGATGAAGAAGGGTAACTTATATGGAGAAGTTCGTATTTTTAAGCTTTTTTTAATATTTTTGTATAGGATATACAGGGTGACCCAGAAGTAGTGGGACACAGAGCAACAGCAGATTCCTTAGGTCGAAATAATGCACTTAACGTAAACTTGCCTTATCCCAAAGTTGATAATAAGATACAGGGTGTCAAACACTTTCATTTTTTTTCCGTTATTCCATAATTATTCTTAACAAATGCTATAGCGGTACAAAATTGGAAAATGGGGTTTTTGAGACGAGAAATTAAATTCGTCCATACTTTGGATGTCTAATAGGGCGCCATGCCTACCTTGTTTTAGATGACATAATTTTTTGCTTAGTATATTGACCTGTTTATTGAAAAGAGTTACTATAATTCTCGCGTCAAAAATGTATATTATTTAGTCCAGAGCAATTTAAGATAAACGCACTTTAAAGGAACCCAATTTCTAATGGAAAATGGCTTTGCCAATTGTTTTCAAACTTTGCAGTAATAGTTTTCAACGCGCTGGTTAACAGTCTTTAGGCACAAACCCAAAAACCCCTCTGACCTCCCCAAAATCCCCTTAAAGATCTCCATATCCTCAGTGACCTTTAGGGCTATTTTGGAGGGGTTAGAGGGGTTTTGGAGTTTTGTGCCCGTAAAGACTTTTGATCAGCGTGTTGAAAACTATTACTTTGCAAAGTTTGAACATTGGCCAAACCCATTTAAATTGCGAGTCCTTTAAAGTGCGTTTATCTCGAAAACAGTTGCTCCTAGAGACCTAAATGAGGTATACATTTTTGATGCAGCGGGAATTATAGTAACTTCTTTTAATAAATAGGTCAATATACTAAGCTTTAAAAAAGTTATACCATCTAAAACAAATGGGGTAGGCTGTAACTGGCGCCCTCTACTAGCAACATTAAAAGTATGGACGAATATGAATTTCTCGTCTCAAAGAACCCCCAAATCCCCAATTTTGTACCGCTATGTATTTTAGTGAAGAAATTATTACGAAAAAACAAAAACAAAATTAAAAGTTTAACACCCTGTATCTTGGTTATTATCAACTTTGTAATAAGGCAAGTTTACGTTAATTGCATTATTTCGACCTAAGGAATCTGCTGTTTCTTTGTGTCCATTACTTTTGGGACACCCTGTATAGCCGCAAAGGTATACGTTGCTTAATAGAGTTTTTATTACTATTTACTATAAGTGTTAATTTTAATGCTTAGCGAAAGACCTACGAAAGTTTAATTTCTAGAGAATTGTTTAAGGGGTGGGGGGGAGGTTGAAGGCTAAATCGTGAAAATAAAACACTTTATGATTTTCTTAGCAATATGGCTTAAGCAAATTTATTTAAAACTTTTGTGCATTATTAAGTATGGTTTCAACAACATTCTCTAAATTTTTTGTAAATACACGATTTGCGGTGATCACTGTATCTCACCCGAAAATTATCGGGAATCAAAATCCATTAGAATTTAGTCGAAATATCATTAAAACCTTCCCCAACATTTTCTAATTTTTTTTTTCATTTTGAAATTTTTAGTGGTCATTCAAAGTGAAAACTGCAAATTTTACAAAAATTTTTGTCATTTTAGGGCTAAAAAAGTAAAAAAAAATCCAAAACGGAACGGGGGGGGGAGATATATTACATGGAGGAAATGTGTACCAAGTTTGAAATTAATCGGTAATGTAGTGTTTAAATGGCAGTGATTATGGTCTTTTATAAAGTGGTTTCGAGATAAACGCGTTCAAAGTTTTAATATTTTTGATAGGGAATACTTTTTTTAAAAGGGAGGAGACTAATTAGTCAATAGCTTCGGGAGTTTTGCTCTGATCGACTTCAAATTTTGGGAGTATATTATTGAGATGTTTAACTTTAAGAAAAACAAAAAATTAGCTCACTCCCCCCCACTAATAGATTGGGTCAGTGTTTTCGAATTTGGTCATTTAAAAAGTCTTAGCAAAAAGATACAAGCCAACACATCTAACTTGCCTGGTGAAATAGAGTTGCTTCGTGGCCAGACCCCCCCTTTGTGGAGGCCCTAAGTGAACACTAGTGGCGCCTCTCTCTTTGGGTTTTTGTAAGTTCGATAAGGAAGAGCTGTTTATAAACATACATTTAAATTGACTTATGAATCATGTAATTTTTTTATTAATTATTTCTTTGTAATCTTTACAGATTTAATACATAAATATAATACAATAACGTATGGAAACAATAAATATTAATAAGAAAGTTATAATTAGGGGATTATAAGTGGAAAAAGGGGTAAAAATAAAGCAATTCGGGAAACCGGTTTTGTGTTGTAATACAGTAAAATTGAGTCAAGTATAAAATTTTATTCGTTTTTCGTTATTAGCGAAAATATAGACAACAAAATTTCCTATCGAAGTGACATATTTTGAGGTTAATTTTTTTTTTTTGCAAAAGAAATGCGAAAACGAATGAATAAATTTTTTTAAATCTTGATTTAATATTATTTTTTAGGTTTTTGTCCACAACCTTTTTTAGACGCAATTTTTAAAATGTATATGTAAATGTAAAAACACGTTAACATAATAATTGTTTAAAATTAACATTCCTATCGAAAGGTCACATTTTAAAAACAAAAATATATTTAAAAAACCAAGCAAAAAACAAAAAAAAAAAAAGATTTTTTTTTAAATTTTTACCTTATAATTTTTTTCCACGTGAATTTAGGTATTCAGTCAGAAAAAAAAGACCGTTATCATGTACTTTAAAATGATTTTGGTAAAAGTCTTAAGAGGATTTGTAATAATCAAAATTTAATATTTTTCAAAGATGGCTACTTTTTTCGTTTTTTTTTTTAAATTTTTAATGGTTAACAAGAATAATGAATAATTAAAAACTTACATCAAGTGTACCATTACAATGTTGTTTAATACTAGTTTGACGTATAGCTTGAGCTTTTATTAAACTAGTACTACCAGAATTCCATTATTCAACATTTTTTACATGGTTACTTAGGAAAAAATTCTCATCTTTTTTATCAGACGATAGCTGTAAATCTGGGACATTTATTTTTTGAAACCTACTCTTTATTATTACAATGTTTGACATATTTTATTTTAATAATGAATTTATAATTAATTTAGCGATCAGTATAAAATTCAAATTCTCTCACATACTAAATGCTAAATTTTGCCACCATGAGCGCTAGTGCATAATCACAAGGTCACGTAGGTTCTCTATAGATATAATTTTTTACGATACTTTCTGTCAGGCCAAATTATTTGTTCTGCGCGATTCCACGCGTTTTTGAGATGCAAATTGAGACGACTTCTAAATTTTTTTACTCAATGTTCTTATATCGAATTTGGAAATATTTTTGATATTATGGAAATAGTTATAGTGCTCACTAAATATTTTTTAATTCCCATTTGTTACTTAAGGTTTAATTATTTATCTTTATTTTTTTTTTTAGTGTTATACCTTGCCATAGGTGCCATCACCTAGTTTCTCTTAGTGCTTTTTCCAAGCACTGTTTTATGGCAAAAAAGTAAAATTTTAATAGTTAATTACAAAGGTTTTATTTTTGCATATGAAAAAGGCTTAAATGATGTTTTTGCGCAAATTACCCAGTTTGTATGTGTAATTATAGGTTAGGAATGGGTAGAATTAGTATTATACATGTTTTAGGTTTAATTGATGTTTCTTTTGTAAATAGGTTGTTATGAAACTAAAGTTTACCGCTTTTTATATGTATTTTTCTTTATATGGATGTTGATTGGTGATTTACTCTATTTTGCCAATTTTTAGTTGTTTTGATTTTTTATTATATTGTTCATATTATTATGACCTTTTTCTCTATTTTTTGTAATAAATGTTTGTAAAAGTAACAAATTGTTTTGTATGCGTTAAAAAAATTCCTAATTATGTTTTAAAAAATATCTTAACACTATTACACGCGTCCTCTGAATGTACAGTGACGGTCATTAAATCTTGGGCAAAAAATTTGTCAAAGTTTGACTTTTCTGCCAATTTTTGTAAATCCCTCTTTTTTATCTTGTTTTACTTTTAATTACTATAAATAAAGCAAAAGGTAATTGAAAATATTTTTGTTTTTATAAAAACTAACAAATTAATAAATGAATTAACAATTAAATAAATTCAAAACAAACTTAAATATCCTTCCAAACAAATTTAATATTTTATGCGGCCCCTTTTTTTCAAAAGAGTTTAGCCTTCCCATCGAATGGCCAAAGCCCGGGCGTAATCCGGATTTTCCCGTAATCATTCCACGCCTCTAAAATTTTATCCTTAAGTTCGTTTACATTTTGCGGCCTAAACCATTTTCCCTATTTTTTTAAGTAATAAGCTCCAAACATTTTCCATAACATTTAAATCCGGACTACGTGCAGGCCACGGAAAACCCTGATGCTGCTCTTCCATCCATTCATCGACTTGCCGGGCCATATAACGGAAAGTGTCACTATCCTGTCTTATAAAACTCAACCCATGTATGTATATGTCAGATACGATGGGTGTTTACAGATTGCAGTGTTAAGGCCCAGAATACCTTACCCATACAGAAGCGACAGAAGCGTCGGCACCTTTGTCTCCGCGGGTCGATTTCAAACATACAGTTACACGAAAGAAAATTAACAAATAGCATATTGAAAAAAATATTTTGATGTAAACAAAGAAAAATCATTTTAAGAATTTTAAGTAGGACTTTTAGTAACTATTGCTTGTTTGGAGACTGGCTTATTTTCACGATCATTTGTGTCTCTATATTGTCTCTCTGAAATTTTGTGTTTGCTAAAATGATTGAAGTTATCAATTTAACTTATAAATCCGTTGAAACAATGTTTTTAAATATAGGATACCAATTAAACTCAATGGTGCGGATTTGTTTTGACTAAAGGCAGGGTTTTCGGAGTTGGGGAACACGTTTTTCATTAGTTTATTACCTATTTTTCATTATTTCGTCATATGCAATATGAACAACGACTTAAGTATCTTATTTGCATGTCATCATTTTATATTCATATATTTATTCTTTCAACATATATGATATATTGTTGAAGTTACGATTGCGTTGACCAGAAATACTTTTCCTATTAAATTTTGCTGGTCAAGTAAGTAGTCTAAAAATTCAGCATTAATTGTTTAGTTATTGTAATGTTTTTATGTATTACTCTAAGTATTTAAAGAAAATAAAATTATGATTAAAAATTAAACTAGTAAATTTAGAGACGTATTATATTTGTAGGAGTTCTCCAAGTAACAATTATATTATACACAAGAATTATTAATAAAGAATATTCTTGACAAAATGGTGGCCCTTAATAATTTGATAAAATTTAATGGATTACATTGTTGCAATTGACTGAAAACTTTTCTTAAAAAATGCGACTTAGGTCAGGAATTAAAATTTTTGTCCTAAAATAATTTAAAATTTTCAGAAGAAAACAGTCTTATAAGATGGAACCAAATTTCCATATTAAAAATCATAATTGGTTGCAGCTTATAATATACTTTTTATGATAAAGTGCCAACCAGACACATTTCTTGATAATTTAAGAAGGTTTATTTTGTGTTTTATCAAAATTTTTGTAGCTCTTTAAAATATGATTAATTTTCGTTTAAAATTTGGTTATTTAAATCCTAAAAACTATCTAAGTTGGAAAATTTCCCTTTTTAAGGGGTCAATGCTTGGGGAAAATTACAATTTTAAACATATTTTTTAGTAAACATCAATTATCAATTCTTTTTTTTAGCTTTCTGTAAGCTCCATAAAAAAGGTAGTTTAAAATATAAACCCAAAAATGTACATACATATCTATATATTAATACATAATATTATAAATTCAAAATAAAATACATTTTAAAAAATTAGTCAAGCTTCGTCCCCTGTAAATCCTTAATTCTTCTGATAAAAACTGCTTCTTGCTTTACTTGGGACATCCATGGTATGTTAGTGCTAAAAAAAACTAGTTACTCACATGGAAAATGATTTCAATAAAACAAATTATAATAAATGTGTTATTAAAAACAATATTTAGCATATTTTTTACATTTTTACGATACATCTCATACATTTTTAGAGATATTTCCTTAATATATCTCATATAGGTATTTTCAAAAAAATTATTTGAAATTCGTGCATAGTATTTTATAACTGATATCTATAAAATGATTACAATAAATCTATAGGGTTTCATTATTTTATGAGTTGTAAATACTAAGATACTGTGAATCTTTCTGGTTTTTTCAAAAGTACTGCAGTATTTTTATGCACATTTTATTTACTTTTGGAGACAAAAAAGCCTATTTTTCAAACTAAGAAATTCTTAATAAACTTTTTAACAGCTTTTGTTTGCAAAATTCCTTAAAACAATTCTGACAAATACCAGAATACTCTTTACATTTTTTATTTTAAGCAAAAATTTTAATACAGTATTTGTCAGATACCAAAATGAATTTTATTTAGGGTACCACTTACATGCATCCTTTTACAGTGCAACTAAAGAAATGGTTAAAAATAGGCCCAAAGCAATAATATTGAATTGCTATAGCTACCTTTCGATTGGATTGAAGTTGTCTTAGCAAGTGGCATTAGATTTGTATGTTTCATCAGCAGATCTTTTCGGCAAATGGCTAAACAAAGTTGTGACAGCTTGGGAAATAAATTTTACTCCCTTGAGCACCTTTATTTATGTACTTATCTTCAAAGTGTTTTTCACATATTTTATGGTATTTATGTAAAATGCCCTTGCCAAACAAGTCTTCTTTATTGCAAACCTTTGCCCAAATGACACATCTAAAACAAAATCGTTGGTCCCTTAAAGTTGAACTTAATTACTAATCTTACTAATCAAACTTGTAGTTTTTAATAAATTTAGGAGTATTTAATAAATTTTATTAAATAATTTTTACATTTAAAAATTCTACCTACGTACAAGTTAATAATTTATATTGCTATTTGAATTTAGTATTGGTACATACCTAGATTCATGTTTTGGAAAAGCAAAGTGTGATATTTCTTGATCCGCACGAGAATTACACAGAATATATGTACAATAATATCCACTGCTTTTGTCATTATTTATGTGGGTAATAGTTTTTATTTATCAAAAACTTAAAACACAATAAAATTAAGTTCGTTGTCGAACGTAAACAATTATTTTGCTTTGTCAGTGAGAACTGTCAATTGGACTTTAAACATATTCGGTAATGGACGACTTAGTATATGCAACCATAATTACTAGACCATCAAAATTCGTCCGTGTCGCTTCTGTATGGATACTGGGGTTAAGGTTTGTCTCTAAGAAATACTTATCAATTGGCCTTTGTAGCATGATACATTTGAACTACTAACTTACGAGGGACGGTTGGTGCTATAATATATCACGCTTATAGTCGCGTAAAACCTGAATGTTTTTATGCTTGAACACTTAACTTTTTTATCCAAAAACTAACCTATCTATAGATTTTTTGCTACCAGATTGTAAGTAAATGAGTCTTGGGGATAAAATCAAAAAAGAAAATTGGCTCCTAATTAGCTTTGTTAGACTCACGCTACTACTTCTTATAACCACTACCATGATTCTTGACAGTTCAAAAGTGAGGTTAGGGGTTGTGTTTATTTGTGTTTAGAAATTGCCATGCTTCCGCTTCAATTTTATAGAAATACCGGCCAAAAATGTTTAACAGCATCTGTATTGCGTTCAAGGAATTTAAACCTGGTTAATTCATTTTCCCGTGTAGCCCTTCCGACAATTACCAATGAATTCAGTACGGAAAAGCGACAAAAGTTGAAAAATCAAAGTGTTTCACGATCAGATTTTTTTCCAGCTAAAGAAGTACCATGGGGTGGTCCGATAAAACCTTCAAAAAATAATTCTGAGCATGAGTTTTTGGTCCGATTAAAAAATGATCCAGATACATTTGGAGGCCCTTTAGAACCAGAAATATTGGATGAGGGTGATGTACACGAGGAAAAATATTTTACCGAACAAGTTTTACCCCATAAGAAGCTAAGTACCAAACAGTATGCCGATTTAATTAAAAAGTACATTAATCAGCGAAAGATTAAGGAAGCTATAGATGTTCTAGAGGTTAAAATGATTAAGGAAGATAGAGTTAAGCCCGAAGCCTACATCTATAACTTACTTTTGGGGGCATGTGGCAGGGTAGGCTACACCAAAAAGGCTTTTATGTTGTATAATCAAATGAAAAAACGAGGTTTGAAGGCGACAGGTGGCACATACACAGCTTTATTTAATGCTTGTGCCAATAGTCCTTGGCCTACGACTGATGGTTTGACCAGAGCTAAGCATTTATATGAACTTATGATTGAAAAGGGAGATCAACCTAATGACACTAACTACAATGCAATGATCAAAGCTTTTGGCCGATGTGGTGATCTTCCTATGGCTTTTACTTTAGTTGATGAAATGTCACAAAAAGGTTTTTCTATTAGGGACGACACAATAAATTTTTTACTCCAAGCATGTATATCTGATAAAGACGCAGGCTTTAGGCATTCTTTGATGGTTTGGAGGAAAGTTGTTGAAAAGAATATTATTCCAAGTGTATACACATTTAATTTATTGTTACGCTGTGTACGGGATTGTGGATTGGGTGATTTAGAAACAACAAAAGATGTTATTGACAAATTAATAGGTGAGAGAAATGACTTGACTGCAATATCATCTCCACCAATTTTACAAATAGAAGAGGGGGGTTCTGTTGAGAGAACAAGTGAAAATTTGGAAAAGCATGACAAAGTTCAATTTGATTTGACAACTAACTCTGTTCTGATTAGATCTGAAGACCATCTGGATCAACGACCTAATCTTTTAGCTGCTAAACCACATTTAGGTAAGAAGATAAATTTAAATGCTTATTTTTTTAAATTTAAATTATGTTCTACATAAAATTTTAGGTAGTATGTTATCCCTTTCCGAAGTAAAACAACCTGAAGATAAACTGCTACTGCTAGGTGGTTGCCAAGGGTTTCTTGGAATTATGTCCAATTACAAGTGTACACCTGATATTAAAACATTCACTCAGCTTCTGGAGTGTATTCCCAGTACAAATGCAGCAGAAAAACAATTAATTATAGCTATGAGAAAGCTAAATGTACAACCTGATATTGATTTTTATAATATGCTTATCAAAAAGAAGGTAAAAAAACAATGAGTAAAAAATTATCTTTATTTAATAATATAAAAGAACTTTCCTTTATTTTATGTTTTTTTTTTTTAGTTTCCTTTGCTTAAATGCTAAAAGCATTCCAGTTTATTCTATGATCATTATCAAATATGTGTTACCAATGTTAACAAGTTTTTGATTTGTGGAATTCTGTGTTTTGATTATTTTTTAAAGGCTCCTTTCTGTATATAGCAAATATTTATTTATTTATTTTAGAGTATGAGGTGTGACTATGAAGGTGCCAAGGAGGTTTTGAAATCAATGAAACAAATGAAGTTCAGACCTGATCTAATAACTTATGGCGTTTTGGCAATAGGATGTAAAACAAAAGAAGAAGCTCTGGAATTAGTTAATGAAATGAAATCAGCGAGTTATAGGTAAGCAACATGTTAGATTCATAATTCATTTAGCTAATGGATGGTAAATTTTAATAATAATCTCTGTGTCAGCAGTGATCAATACAATATCATTCATTATTAGCTCCCAGTATTGCATGTTTTTTAATTAAATGATTACAGTATAGGCAACTAAAAATACACAAAACAAAGAGTGTGTCTATTTATAACCTTGTTATTCAAATAACAACCATTATGACATCTGTCAAGTCGGTTGCCTAACATCGAAATATAATCTAAAGAAAAATAAATTTAAAAAATGGATTTTATTCGTTTTTTTCTCTATTAAGCCGAAATTTTACCTTTTTTACCTCCAATTCAAAAAGTTTAGGTAATTTGGTAACACTGTAAATGAATCCCAATCTATTTTTGAAAAAAAAAACAATTTCTTTTCTTCATATTTCGTATTTTTTAGCTTAAACTCGATCATTTTGGGAGCTATGCTCAAACAAGCATGTTATCATGGTGCCTTTGATTATATTTTTGAAATTATGGAACTTTGTCTAAGGGAACAGATTCCAGCAAATAAGAGGTTTTTGGAACACTTAAAGGAGTTTAAAGAAATATACAAAGCCAGATTGAATGCCAAGGTAGATACTTATATATTGTCTTTTCACTTCGTTTTGTAAAGAATTAAACTTTTCTTTCCACCAATTCTTATGCCTACCAAATTTAGTTTCAATTTGGTTATCATGTTCTTTTTTTTTTGATTTGGCCCCTTAAAAATCTTGTTAATGTACAGGGTTGTCCAACGAAGGGTAAACACCCTCGTAATTTCTTTATTTCAAAAGATATTGAAAAACGGTTTATACAAAAGTTATAGGAGTTTTAGAGGAGAATATGAGCAGTTTGCCATGAAAACAATTGAACATCTAATAAAAAAGTTATACGAAAAAAATATGGTTATCTTCCTTATTTTAAATGGAACACCCGGTATACTATGTGATTTTTGGATTCTCTAGAAAATTCTAAACCTTTTTCATATAGGGTGTTACATGTCTAAAGTTAAAAGTTTCGGAGCAATGGACAATTGAAAATCAGTAAAAAGTCTTATAGCTTATTCTATTAAATAGGCTGAAATGCAAAATAATTAAATAACAAAAAAAAAAGAAACATTTATTTGCATAGCAAAAACATCTAACATTTAGTAATCCATTAACGTAATCTAGGATTCGAAAATACCTCCTTCAGCGGCTAAACACATATGCATGCGCTCTATAAAGTGCTCTGACGTGTTGTGTAGCATATCATGATTGACAGCTCTAAAAGACTCTTGTATCCTCTCTTTCATTTCATTTGGACTTTCACAAGGCGTAGCATTCACGAAATTGTCGATGAATCCCCACAGAAAGTAATCCAATGGGCTGAGGTCCGGGGACCTAGGAGGCCAGAGAATCGGTCCGTCGTTTTCCTATTTTCATACCATGGATTTCCCTGTTTCCTATCCATTTCGATCCATGACGTTCAGTCAAGAAAAAAGTGACATCACGTGTGCTATGCGGCGGGGCCCCGTCATGTTGGAACCGCATATTTCTTCTAACTTGAAGGTTTACATTTTCTAATAATGTCGGCAACGATTCTCTTAAGAAGTTTAAATATTTGTTACCAGTTAAAGTACCTCGAAAAATATGGGCCAACAACAGAGTTATCTATAATTCCACCCCATACGCTTCACTGACCATCTTCCTTGTTTCATAATTTCCCCTCTCCAATTAGGATTTTGTTGACTGTAGTACCTTATATTATGTTGGTTCATAGTACGATCACTTTTAAACGTAGATTCATCGGTGAATAACATGTTTTTAAAAAAGTCATGGTTTTGGTCAATTTTCTCTATAGCCCAAGAACAAAAATCTGCTCTTTTTTCTTTATCACAAGGTAGTAGCTTCGGGTGATACGAAATGCGATAGGGATGCACTTTGTGATTTTGTAAAATTCTCTTCACAGATGTGTAAGACATACCAAGGGCTTCGCTCCGAGAATTGGTACTTTGGATGGGATTCTCATGAACGGAAAGCAAAACTCGTAGCTGATTTTCCTCATTGAGAACAGGCCTATTAATAACAACTCTCTTCTTATAACCTACATTTCCAGTCTCCCTGAATCTGTCTCCTAATTTTTTCAACGTTCTCAAACTTGGTTGCCGCCTGTCGGGATACATGTTTAGATACTGTCGTTTGGACGCTCTCAACTGATACACATTCCTCGCCAACGTATTCACCATATCTATCATTTCGTCTTTTGAGTAACGCGTGTTTCTGTTGTTCATTTTAACAAATAGTTATAGTAGAAGAATATTCTTTGACAAGTAAACTATCAAAAGTTTGACGACTGTTTGATCCAGTCGCTGCACGGCAACCAAACGCCACTGTTGGAGCACGTGTCCCATTGTTGACATTTTTTGCATTTCAGCCTATTTAATAGAATAAGCTATAAGACATTTTACTGATTTTCAATTGTCCATTGCTCCGAAACTTTTAACTTTAGACATATAACACCCTATATGAAAAAGGTTTAGAATTTTCTAGAGAATCCAAAAATCACATAATATACCGGGTGTTCCATTTAAAATAAGGAAGATAACCATATTTTTTTCGTATAACTTTTTTATTAGATGTTCAATTGTTTTTATGGCAAACTGCTCATATTCTCCTCTAAAATTCCTACAACTTTTGTATAAACCGTTTTTCAATATCTTTTGAAATAAAGAAATTACGAGGGTGTTTACCCTTCGTTGGACAACCCTGTACACATATGATCTAGAAATATCTATACAATTTACTAGCCTTAAGGTAGTTTACTCGTAAAACGGCTCTTCTTAAGAATTAAATGAAATTGAAATATAGAGTTAATAAAAGTGTCTTATCTGATTAGAGGCAATGAAGCACTCAACCTCGGAATTTTTTGCACTTGAATTTTTTGCACAGATGGATCGGAATGCGGTTTTCTGCATTCGCTTCCAAAAATTTTTTGTAAAAAATGTACCTACTTTGTGACTTATGCAAACCGCAAATTGTATTGCTGCAGCCAAAAATGCATTCGAAAAATGCATTTTTGGCTGGCGGCTTTTGGAAGATTTAATAACTTTTTAAATATGAGTCAGAACTGGCCCAAATCGGGTTCTCGGGGGTTTTCGAGGTCGCTGATCACGATTATGATGTTTAAAATTGACCGACAGCCGACCTAGAGCTCAGGAACGCCGATGAACGTCATCTCCATGGGACTCTTCCAAAATTCACGCGGAGAAGGAGAGAAACTCGCCTGGGGGTTTTTTGGGTCGCTGAATTCAAATATGGCATCGGCGAACACTCCCCAGACACCTGGTGCATCGGAACTTGGACGCGGATCTCATCTCCGAGGGTTTTCCTCACACAATCGAAAAAGACGAACCGAAAATCATTATAGGGGTTTTTTGTGGCACTGAATCCGAATTTCACGTCGAAAACGACCCCCTGAACACCTGGTGGACCGGAACCTGGACGTGGACCTCATCTCCGAGAGTTTTCCTCACACAATCGAAAAATACGAACCAGAAATCGTTGTGGGGGTTTTTTGGGGCGCTGAATCCGAATTTTACGGCGGAAACGACCCCCGAACACCTGATGTACCGTAACTAAAAAGAAATTTTAAAAAATATCGAAAATATAAAAATAATTTTTAAACTAAAATTTGATTTTGACAAATAAATAAATTTTAAAATAAAATTTACAACTTTAAAATGACGGTCCACCAGGTGTTCAGGAGGTCGTTTTCGACGTGAAATTTGAATTAAGCGCCCCAAAAAACGCCCCTAAAACGATTTTCGAGCTGTTTTTGGCGATCTTGTCAGAAAAATTCTCGGGGAAGACGTCTACGTCCAGGTTCCGCAGCACCAGGTGTCCGAGGGGGTGTTCGCCCATGCCAAATTTGAATTCAGCGACCCAAAAAAACTCTCGGACGCCAAGTTTCTCTCCTTCTCCGCGTGAATTTTGGGAGAGTCCACGGAGTTGATGTTCATCGACGTTCCTGAGCTCCAGGTCGGCTGTCGGTCAATTTGAACATCAAAATCGTGATCAGCGACCTCGAAAACCTCCCGTTAAGGCCAGTTCTGACTCATATTTACAAATTTAGTAAATCTTCCAAAAGCCGTCTCAAAAAAATGCATTTTTTGAATTCATTTTTGGCTGCAGCAATGCAATTTGCGGTTTGTATAAGTCACAAAGTAGGTTCATTTTTTACAAAACATTTTTGGAAGGGAATGCAAAAAACCGCATTCCGATCCATCTTAGTGCAAAAAATTCCGAACTTTTGGCCTTTTTAGTGCTTCATTGCCTCGACTAAATTGAAAAGAAACGAAACTTTTTTATCGTTTGTGAAACGAGATATTAACAATCAAATTGTGCATAATTAATATTGTCATGTATGAATTCATTTCGGAATATCTTGAAAACGGTTCTTACGATATTTTTTAAAAACTAAGGCAATATAAATCAAATTATTAGAAAATCAAAAAAATAGGAGTTTTTGATCGTTTTGTTGAAAATATATTGATTTTTAAAAGTTTACATAGGTCTGTTTGTTATTAAGAAATAGTACACTATTTTATTCTTTTTTTACGTAATCGCTCTTATGGAAGGTGTATTTTAGGACAAAAAGTGTAAAATAGCGTAAAATACAGGGTGTACAAAGGATGATACTCACGATTTTAATGGGCGATAGAGGAGCTTAAAACAAGTCGAAAAAGCCAAAAACATATGAGTCAAAAGTTAATTGTTTTCGAAATATGGCCTTTCAAAGTTTAAAAAAGTTGGCAACACCGCGCCTGTTTCATCGAAGCGAGTCTCAACCTCGAACGTTTTTGCATGTTTACACTTTTTTTAAGATGCTCATTCTTCATTTACATACAAATAATAAAAATTACTTCCTGCAATTTATTTTGATATTAAATTTAAGAAAAAACAATCAATTATTGTTTGGTTTTTATTTGTAATTAAAAAATAATTGGACTTACCACAAGATTAGGCTTTAATATCCATTTTAAGAACACAAATTATTATACTTTAAAACAGCACTTTTTTGTTTTGCTTAAAGAATAAGATTTCTCGGTCGCACACATTCCGTTTTCATCACTCTTTGGTACACTTGCAATACGTTTGTCTTGAATTTAAAACGGATCGGTGAGCTTCTTTGTACAACTGACCTTACGCACAAAGGTGGCTCTGTTGCCATTTGTTTTTTAAATTTTTAACTGGGAGAACAATTGTTGAAAAATTATTATTATTTTTTATTTGTAGACTAAAACATTTAAAATATGGTTTATTTTATTATCAAATGAATCTACTGATAAGCGATTAAGGAAAAAGTTTAGTTTTAACGAAATGGCAGATTTTGACAGGTTGCCTATTAAAACCAATGAATAACACTGACATAACGTTCTGTTAAACATTCTAAACCTTTATTACCTTTTAACCGGGTAAGACAAAAGTTTCCAGTTGTTATGGTTTACAGAAATAACTGCTTTCAAAGTGCATGACTTTAACATCGTTTAGACAAAAATCTGTCAAGTTTTGACACATATGTCATATAAACTTTTCGACTTATTTTGAGCTCCACTATCGCCCATTAAAATGATGAGCATCATACTTTTTACACCCTGTATTACTGAATAACGAACACAGACCCCCATGTGTTGTATACAGTCTCCTACAAAAATAATATTTTCAAGCATTGACAACTTCTAACTTTTGGTAAAGCGTATTCGATTTAATTTGAAACACAGTGCTAAATTTGTGGTCCATTCAAAATACTGCTTCACGAATTAAACGAATCCCGGACCCGTTCAACAATCAATTTTTGTTAGAGAGAGATGGGGGAGTTCGGCGCGGATAGCATGGAAGAGACGCAGATAAAAGATGTTCATCCCAATCTCGATTTGACTTATGGACGGACCGGGCTTTAGTTGCTATAAGGCGATACTTTTGTCTACGATTGTCGCGAGTAAACTACCTTACTTTATTTTTGAGAGAAGAAAAGAAAGTAGTTATGGTATCTTTACTAGTTTTTTTAATAGCTAGTCACCAATTAAAGGGATGTTTTGATTTTATTCAATAATCAGTTTAGTTAAATGAATTCCATTACTATTTATTTTAAGGTATTGTATTATGTTTTTTTAGAAACTTAATAAAAGGGAAGAAAAACTTTTTGGAATCTTTAAAGCCCGTTACAAAACATGGCTAACAGAAGTACAGATAGATGAAACGGAAGACGCGCATCCCTGGCAGCAGTATAGACAAAACTATCCTCAAGATGTTAAATATAAGCAAAAAGACACTGCGAGATTTAAACCTAGGCATAAATCGTTGTTTAAAGTAAAAACGTCCACTAAAAGACACGATGAGAAACGTTGACAGTTTTAAGTAGTGTGTTAGGAATTTATTAGGACGATTCGCAATTTACAGCTACTGATATTTACTTTAAAATATTCCGAAAACAGTATAAAACAGTCTGTACAATTACAGGGTCTTTGATTATATTTACGTGGCATCTGGAGCCTTTATTTTTGAAGATAGAAAAAAATGTTTTATATAAAAATTGTAGGTTTTTTCCATATTATCTTTTGAAATTATTAGTAAAAAAATATCGCATTAGAAAAATGGAAAAATATAGACAACTTATAGTTTTTAAATGGACCACTCTGTATATTATGGGCTACAACGAAAGATCTTTTTTTCTGATTTCAAATATATACCGGGTGGTGCATCGCCAGACTGGCCATAGGAAATCCCATGTAAATTTTGATACATTGAAATATTGGCTCCCCTATTGAATTTACAACAAAATTGTATTAGATTATTTTGAAGACATACTCAATTTCGTTTTTTTTTCTAATAAGGCAATTAAAAGTTATTTAAGAAAAACTATTTGTAAAATCGTTGCACACCTGCTACATACCTTAATGAATCCACCAGTAATAAATAAAATGTCTTCTCAACTTTTTAATTCACGTTTACTTTGTATTAGTTATTTCAACATGTTTTACAGTATTGAAGAGAAAATAATGGTTGTAATCATTTAATAAATACAAGCAATTACATTGAACTACATAATGAGATTTTTACATAATTGAACAATTTTATAGGAAGGTGAAAAACACACTTAAAAACTGTCTAAAAATACGTTTTAACACAACACATTGAAACTAAAAGCTAACGTTTTTTATTTAGATGCTAAAACAGACCTCCGTTTACTGCTAAGCAATATCCTAAACGGTTATAAAATTCGTACATTGGTTGAAAGTTAGCTCCCCCGATTGCAAATTGATAGGGGATTTTTGGGGCGCTGATTACGAATCTGAAAAAAAAAATTCGGAACATTTCGTTTACGAGATATTCATCATCAAAGTTAAAATCAAACTAACCAATTTTCACTATATTCTCCTTCTTTTGTACAGAATTCTTGATTGTTACACTAAAGTGGCACACAATATTTTGATAAACACCTTTTAAAACCTTGTATTTTTATTTATTTTACCATTTGCCATTAAATTGCAAACTTTCAAGTTCAAAGGCAGCAACCACATTTGTTTACAAAAGGCTAGTGTATACATGGTTGCCTACACGTTGCGGCGGGTGAAAGTGGAGGTTTGCAATTAAATGGGAAAAAATGTTAAATTAATATAAAAACAAGTTTTTAAGGTGTTTGTGAAATATTGTTACCAATTTGGTGTTAAAATCAAGAATTCTGTGCAAAAGAAGGAGGAATAGTTAAATAAGGTTAGTTTGATTTTCAACTTTGATGATGAATAGCTCGAAAACAAACGTTGCCAAAAAAATTTCAGATTCAATCGGAAAAACCCGCATACCAAAGTCAAAATCGAGAGGAGCTTTCGAGACCACCTAAAATTCAGTTCTTACATTATGAAGTTGAAATGCCGATAGTCGATCGCACGCCGCTGAAATTGAAACTTTTAATTCTTCTAAATTTTGATAACTCAAATTTGTATAAGTAACATTTTTGATATGACCCCAAAGAAAGAAGTCGTTTGGCGAAAGATCAGAAGACCTAGCTGGCCAATTTATGGTGTAATTTGGTCCTATAGTGAGTCCATTGAAAACATTTTGAACACATTCCCTTACTTCTCGTGAATTTTGTGCAGGACAACCATCCATTTGAAACCAAATTTCTTGATTGTCAGGTGCAACTTCTTCCAATGCCGGCCCCACTTGATTTTGTAATAGTTCTAAAAAAGTTTCTGTTCCCAAATTGTGATTCAAGAAAAAAGGTCCAATAATCCGATGTCCAAATATACCCGCCCAAACGTTTACCTTTTGAGGGTATTGAGTCCTTGTATATACAAATCTGTGTTCATTTTCTTTGCTCTAGTATCTGATGTTTTGAACGTTTGGTTCATTGTTTAATGTGAAGGTGCATTCGTCACTAAAACAAATATTGCGTAAGAAGTCCCTATCGTTATTTGCCATTTCCATAACTTCAAAACAAAAATCTGCTCTTCGGATCTCATCGCCTTCCCTTAATTCCCGATGTCTTTGATATTTGTACCGATGATATTTATATTTCTTTAATTTGCGTAGTACTGTGCTGTGATCCTTTCCTACAACTTTGCCAAGAAGCCTGGTGCTAATTCCTTTATTTTCTTCTACATGAAGCAAAACATCTAAATCGGCATCATTTTCTTGAGCTCTTCCATCGAGTACATTATTATTTCGCTCTAAGCAGTTGCATTTATTAATAACAGTACCTTTTGTCTCAAACTTATGAACGATATTTTGAACTGTTGTCTTACGTGGAATGTGTCTGTCAGGAAAAAACGTAGAAAACATGTCGGATACTCTTCGATAACTATTTTCCATGTAATACCATTTAATCATTGTTATTTTCTCTTCAATACTGTAAAACATTTTGAAATAACTAATACAAAGGAAAACGTCAATTAAAAAGTTGACAAGACATTTTATTTATTACTGGTGGATTCATTAAGGTATGTAGCAGGTATGCAACGATTTTACAAATAGTTTTTCTTAAATAACTTTTAATTGCCTTATCAGAAAAAATAGAAATTTAGAATGTGATCTTATCAACGTCTTCAAAATAGTCTAATACAATTTTGTTGTAAATTCAATAGGGGAGCCAATATTTCAATGTATCAAAATTTACATGGGATTTCCTATGGCCAGTCTGGCGATGCACCACCCGGAATACATTGATGATATTATAGTTTTTGAGATATTTTAGCTTAAATTATAAATAAATTTAAAAAAATCATATTAGCATTAAGGAAGCAATGAAACAATAAAATCGATATGATAAATTTGACGTCTTGATATTGTAAAAAGTTGAAGTTTATCATTTTAACTATTAAGAATAATTTTCTTGTCGATGGGCTATTTAGAAGATCAAAAAAATCGCTATTGTGCGCCTTTTTAATGATAACAACAATAATGTGACGACAGTGCAAAGGAAATATCACTTATTATAACCTTAACAACGTGTACCATCTATAGACACTATTAAATGCAGATTAAAAAAGTTTAGTGACTGGAAAAGCTTAAAAATAAAGAAAGGACTGTAGCACGAAATAAAAACAAAGATTTGGCAATACTCGTTTTTTTCCGGGATAATTATTATACTTTTCTATTGGACTAGCACTAACTACTTTTAATGATTTTAGAAAATCTTGAAATATTAATATTATAGCATTTAAACTTAATAAAACAGATTATAAAATTTATTCAACTTTAAGATTTTATAAATTGGATCCTTATAAATTTATGTCCATCCAGAATCTTTCTGAACAAAACATGCAGGACCTACCTTCAGTATGCACTAGAAATAGCTAGGCGTATGCGGCAGGATCCAGAATTTTTAAATAAAATTTTATTTACCGACGAATCTTCCTTGACCTTGGCAGGTATGTTTAATCGCAAGAATAAACATTATTGGTCCAAAGAAAACCCTCACCAATTTTAGCAACATAACAATTTTATTAGGTTTGTTCCAACAAGAAATCCAGTATCGTTTCGAAATCGTTTTTGAACTGTTTTTTGGTGCGCTTAGACGCATGCGCGGCCTTAAAATAGTTTCGTGACGGTACGAAAAGTACAAACGTTGGATCGCTTTGCGGATCGTTTTTGGGACTATCAAATCAAAAGTTTTTGAATTTTTTGTTTTAAAAATATAACCCTACTTTTCTACTTATTATTTTTGTGATCAAAGTTAGCAAATATCACTCATAATATCCTTACTCATCTTTAAAGATAAATAAATTTACTAATGTGCTTAGAAGGTGTAAAAATTAATGTTTTTGAATAATTAAACAAGCGAGGAAATAGAAAATGCTAAAGCACGTTGCACGCTATTCGCTAAATAAAGTTAGAATTATGCACAAATATTAAATTAAGTTAAAATAAGTTAAAGTCACACAAGAAAACATAAACATTATGTCATCAAATGGTTTTAATTATACACATAAATTAATAATTAAGTTAAGTTTAAAAGATAAACAACTTTTAACTTTCTTAACTTATCTTAATTTTTTAACTTTATCATAAAATGAAATTAACGTTTCCTTTTTAAAATAATTAAACTCCCACACAATAACATATAATAACAGGCTTACAGAAACTCGTTTTTCCCATGCGTTATAAAAAAATATAACAAAATTATATATTTTTTAGACAAATATTTATTTAAGAAGTTAACAAATTACCGGACAGCTGCCAGAGAGTGCACCAATAAAATAGAAATCACGAAAACCCTATTAACAGTGATTTGCCCTACGTATGCTAAATTTTTTTGTTATTTTTAAACTGATTGTCATGTTTTCATACAAATGTTTTAATTTATAATAACTTAATTTTTGTTAACTTAAATTAACTTAACTTTTCTGCATAATCCTACCTTAACAGTAAACATATGAAGATGAAATATGAAACAATAAACATGAAACAGCTGTTAAAAATCAAAAATCCAGTGCCAAGATGTTCAGTGCGCAAGTCAACCCAAACAGTTTTCAATTTAGGCCATGTATCAGAATTACCGTTCTGAAACCGTAACTAAACGATCCCAAGTTTTGTTGGTACACAAACAGGATCGTCCGATAATCGTCACGTCTCTGTTGGAACGCACTTTAATCACTGCGCATGAGCGTGATCGTTCGGTGACGGTTTTTCGACGTGCTGGAACAAACCTATTGTTTCCATGGCTTACTGGATATGACTTTCTTTTCTCAAAAACTGTTCACTCAAATATCATCAATGTATATATATTTGGAATCAGAAAAAGAGATCTTTCGTTGTAGCCCATAATATACAGAGTGTTACATTTTAAAAAATAAGGTTGTCAATATTTTTTCCATTTTCAAAAATAAAGGCTTCAGATGCCACGTAAATATAATCAAAGACCCTGTACACAGGTCCACAAAAAATAAGTGGTGTGTGCTGGGTGTCGGACTAAAATTTTCCGGGTATTTTTTTCGGCTGAACACAAATCTGAAGTCGAAATTGGAGGTCAAACAGCAAATAATCGAGAAAAAGCGTAATTTCAGATATTAACGATTCTTTTTTAATTTGAAACGTGAATATCTTAAAAACTGTAAAATATACGTGAAACTTTGTATGACATAAACGACTTGGAATTCAAATAAATGAAATAAATGATTCGTTATTAAAAAACCCAAAAATTACATTAAGAGTCCATTCGCGCCGCGAAAATTGGATCCAATTTGGGGTTTGGGGCATTTCTCAAAAACGATATAAGTTATCGATAATTTTCAAAAACTATATGAAAGCCAACAGTTAAATCTAGGCTTCTGCTGTAATAGTTTTTTAAATTTGGATTTAGTTTTTAATATTTCCTTGAGTGAAAGTTACCCTAAAATCGGTTATGTTTAGATACTATTTTCTCTTAACTCGACTTATTTCAAAAATCCGTTACAGCAGAGGCATAGATTATTTCCTTACCTTTAAAATGGTGTATAATTTATGTCATTTAAGTGAAAAATAGTTACCGAAAAACGTTATCTCCTGTAGGCTTGCAATCGGAAACAACATCTCATCGATACACCGAATTTGGAAGAACCTAAATAAAATATAATATTTTTAATGCGGCTATACGAAAATTGTGGTAGAGGGAGTTTGTTAGTCTCCGCCCACCGTCTCCGCGTCCTTTCGCCCGACCCCTAAGCTGTAGCGTAAATGCACTCTTAATATATATTTTTTTATTTTGGACTGAACTTTTTTGGCAAAATTACATTTTCGTTTTATTATTTATCTTAATTAAAATGTTTATAAAACTTTTTTATATATAATTTAAAAAACTATCTTTTTTGTTCTATGAAATTTTTTGTATCTTCTATAGTTTATACAGTGCTTTCATTTCAAAACGAACTACCCTAAATATCTTTAAAAAAAACACTCACCAAAAAAAACAAAGAAACACGTCGATTTAGATATACAGGGGGATGTTTAATTTCGTATTTGATAAAATTTTATCGGTCACCTCCTAACCTCCAGTTAACCTCACTTTGATATGTCAAATGGCAACCCCCATAGTGTGACACATCATTGTAAGCGGCATGAAATTTGCTATCCAACAGTACTAAGAAACTTTAAATCGATGGACGTAGAAGCGACTTAGAAGTAAAAATGTGTGTTAATTAGTTTATCGTGTTCAAATAATTTATTTTATCAAATCCTCAAATGTGCGCGTTATTGCGAGACAAGCTTGTTTAAATTCTCGCAGACTATTTTAGTGTGCATTCATTCCAATTATTATTTTTGTGTTACCTGCTACAGCAAAACACTGCAATAGCACAAGTTTTTAAGACGTTTAGGAACCAGTTAAATATTACTGTTAGGATTGTCATTTTGACATCGTTAGTTTAAAATTAAGAATCTTGATTCAGTTCAAATAATTTATTTTATAAAATCCTCAAAATGTGCGCGGTTATTGGCGAGACAATAATAAAGTCTGTTTTGAAATTCTTCGCGAACGTTGGCGAAAGTTTGTCTGGTAGTACCTCTGCATTCTAGTGTAATTCTACATTTAAGTTCTTGAATATTTGCAGGTGGCGTTTTGTACACTTTACTTTTTAAATAACCCCAAAGGAAAAAGTCTAGAGGAGTTAAGTCTGGAGACCGTGCTGGCCATATCCATGTGCCTGGAAACTGTTCATTGAGCCACTCTCGAACTGCTAAAGCATAGTGGGGAGGAGATCTTGCTGGAAATGCAAATTATTTTCACTGAGTTCCATAGCACCAAAGATTGGACGATAGAAGGGTATATCGCATTTTCCAAAAGGTTCAGATACAGTTGCCCAGTTAAATTTTCTTCCAGAAAGAATGGCCCGATAATTTCGTTTCCATAAATACCTGCCCAAACGTTGATCTTCTCTGGAAATTGAGTATGTCCTTCCTGAAATATGTGCGGATTTTCATTATCCCAATATCTGCAGTTATGTCTATTAAGAATTCCATTTAAGAAGAAAGTTGATTCGTCAGAAAAGCAGATATTTTTGATCAAATGAGGGTCTTCGTCAATTCGCTGGCACATTGATTCGCAAAATTATATTCTTCTATCATAATCGTCTTCGTTGAGTTCATGAAGAATTTGTATTTTGTATGGAAAAAACTTTTTCTTTTTCAAAATTTTGTGCACGGAACCCGTAGAAATATTGGTCAGCTTAGAAACTTTTGGAATAGACAACGTCGGATCTATTGCGAACTGTCCTAGTACCTCAACCTGGCGTGCTTCGTCTAAAACCCTTTCATTAGTACTTTTCTTGTTGCATACAGATCCAGTTTCTTCAAACTTACGCACCAATTCCTTTACATATTTATGCCCCACGTTTTTATTTAGATGCCTCTCATTGAATACTCTGGCGGTTCTACGCGCGCATCGATCTTCAGCCCCATATAGGAAAATTATTTCTATTCTCTCTGCTAGAGTATACACCATTTTAAAATCAAGATTCTTAATTTTAAACTAACGATGTCAAAATGACAATCCTAACAGTAATATTTAACTGGTTCCTAAACGTCTTAAAAACTTCTGCTATTGCAGTGTTTTGCTGTAGCAGGTAACACAAAAAATAATAATTGGAATGAATGCACACTAAAATAGTCTGCGAGGAATTTCAAAACAAGCTTGTCTCGCCAATAACGGCGCACATTTTGAGCATTTGATAAAATAAATTATTTGAACACGATAAACTAATTAACACACATTTTTACTTCTAAGTCGCTTCTACGTCCATCGATTTAAAGTTTCTTAGTACTGTTGGAATGCAAATTTCATGCCGCTTACAATGATGTGTCACACTATGGGGGTTGCCATTTGACATATCAAAGTGAGGTTAACTGGAGGTTAGGAGGCGACCGATAAAATTTTATCAAATAATAAATTAAACTTCCCCCTGTATATCTAAATCGACGTGTTTCTTTGTTTTTTTGGTGAGTGTTTTTTTTAAAGATATTTAGGGTGGTTCGTTTTGAAATGAAAGCACTGTATAGTCGTAGTCCAAACATTCCGTGGTAGCAGGTTTCTGCCGGTAAATGTACCGTGTCGATCTTTTGGGGTTTTCTCGATTTTTTGCTGTTTGACCCCCAATTTTGACTTTAGATTCGTGTTCAGCGGGAAAAAATACGCCAGAATATCGTAGTCCGACACCCAGCACACACCACTTTTTTTTGTGCACTCATTTGAATTCCTAGAGGAAATTGTAAAATTTAAGGATTTAGACGAAAACTGTTTTATTTTAGATAATTTTTAAAAACCCTGGGGGGTCGACGGACACAACCTGACCCCCCTGAAGGCGGCCTTGCCCGTTTTGTTTGACATCACTGTCCCACTTTCGCAGTATGTTCTCAGTAGTCGATAGAATGGATACCTGATCTGTAAATTGCTTTTTGGTCTGATATATTTATCATTTATGTGATCTTCTTGTATAGATTCGAGTTTTTAATACATAGTTTTTACCAAAAAAAAATTAAGTTTGTTGCTCAACATTTTTAGTTTTTCTAATTTTTTGATATATTTTTGTCTACTATTAGGGGAGTCCAAAACTGTTTTTTAAAATTTTTTTAGACGTATACTTTTTTTTGGCAACCATTTTTAGTTTGCCTCGGAACCGCTTTTTGGCTGAAAACAAGTTTTGCGTAAATGGTTATAACTCAGGTAATTTTTAAGATATCAAGACCAAACAAAAACTAAAATCACCAGAATTATATTCTCTAGATATTTTGTTAAACACAATACATTCTAAGTTGTAAGGTAAGTGGAGAAAAAAATGTTTAAATATAAAGTTTAAATTTTCTTAAAACGTAAAGTTCAGTGCTGAAAAATTATTATAAGGAATGAAAACTCACACTTAATATTTTTTTCTTGTAAAGACCTACCAATTTTTCAAAACTGCATTAAAACCGTATTTTGGCAACTTTCTCAAAAGGGACAGAGTGAAAAATTCTGAAATATATTCAGAGAATACCCCTCTATAATATAAACCTATGATAAAAATTTGGTGACTGAGACTCAATTGGTTCCAGAGTTATAGTACATCAAATTCGGCTGAAAAAGCAGTCTCACGCGTAACGTTTTGGAATCCCCTAATAGTAGACCAAAACATATAAAAAAATTAGAAAAATAAAAAATGTTGAGCAACATGTCTGGGTGATTTCTAATGGATTGACCCTATATTATTTTATATGAAGGAAAAATAATGCTTTTCATGGCTCGCTCGTGTTTAACAACCGAGCGAGGCATGTCTAGTGATAACACTTTTTTCTCCGCCGGCGGGAAAGTGAAGAGTAAAGCTCCGGCGGAGGAAAATAAAACTTCGCGGTCGCCTACACAGTCGAGTAATGACGGATTTAAGAAGATTAAGATATAATAATAAAAAAAGAATACAAATACTGCTCATTTTGCGTGTCAATATAATTTTTTATTAACTGTGATAAATAATGTCATTTTGTAGAACTTGTTGGATTTTTTCGCGGAATAAACGTTTACTACCTTGTATTCCTTCTGACTGTTATTTACCACATGTTAACAAAAAATAGTCAGATAAGCGGTAATAAACGGTATCTTCGCGAAAAATAGCTTCTAGTATGTAAGAGAAATAAAAAACATTTATACATGTATATGTTTTATTAACAATTACGTATTGTTTGTAACACTGGACGAAAGTATATAAAATATTTAATGTTAAAAATAATACCCTACTGGAACTGTTTAACAGGACTTTGGTTAATTTTTCTAGACTAGCTGGAAAACAATGAGGTAACAGTGGAATAAATTTTATATAATAATTAAATTAAAACAGAAATACTAAAAAATGTAACTAACCTATCAAAAATATTAACTAGACACGAAAATAACATTTAACTAATATAGCAAGGCTTTTCTGTTTTTGGTTGGATCTACAAGATGACAGGCATATTTTAGCTGGAAATCCTTAGAGAAAATGTATGTAGGAAAAATCAAGATATGCTCACTTTTAAACATTTGTTAAGCAAACAAAATGTGAAAAAAAATAAAAAGAAACGCTTTTTTTCTACTTAAATTGCTCATAACACTTTAAGAATTGATTGTAGAGGAAAATTGTAGAGAGAGAAAAGTTTTGTAATTAAATTTCCTGCAAGATAGGATCGCTAAATTCAATTACCCTTGTTGAAAAATGGCAATAACCAAGGAAAAGCCAAAAAATCGTAGTTTGTTGCATGATTTTTTTAAATTCCTTTAAATTTTTCTGAGGACCTCTATATTTAGCCAGAAAGAACTTCATACTATAATGAAACACCATGCCAAATTCCGTTAAAGGCAATAATAATGCAATACAATTTAGTTTTAAAAAAATGGACTATTTTTCAAATTGAGGAGAGTCCAGAACATGTGACTTAGACACTTTTTTTACATATACTAGATATTATAAACTTTCAAAAGCTTTTTTAAAAATAAATATCGGATGATTTGACTATCTTCGTGATTTTTCAAAGAAAAGTTTCACTGAAATACGAACTAAAAGTACTAGATCATTTTTTATTTTTTACATTTTCGGCCGAGTGATGATCGCGTTGTTAAATTTAGCAATGGACTTAGCAATTGTTAAAAGTTAACAACGCTTTAGAATGTTTAACAAAACGTCATTGTCAGTGTTATTCAATGATTTTAGTAGGCAACCTGTCAAAATCTGACATTTTGTTAAACATTCTAAACCGTTGTTAACTTAGCAATTGTTAAATGTTAACAACGGTTTAGAATGTTTAACAAAATGTCAGATTTTGACAGGTTGCCTACTAAAATCATTGAATAACACTGACAATGACGTTTTGTTAAACATTCTAAACGTTGTTAACTTTTAACAATTGCTAAGTCTATTGCTAAATTTAACAACGCGATCATCACTCGGCCGTTTGTCTACTTAACAAATCGAGACCTTAATGTCCAAAGACACTAACTATAAAAGTTACAAAATCGAGTTACCTTTTAATTCATTTAAAATAATCACAAAAGATTCTCCTTAGTATGAAAAGATGGTATTTCTATCAGCAACATATCAAATGATAAGAACACCAATATTTTGACCTTAACGTTGTTTGATACTAAACCCTCGAAATGTTTCTCTCTGAAAAAGAGCATATCTTGATTCATACATTTTTCTCAAAAGCTCCAGCAAAAACATGCCTCGAACATCCAACAACTCTTGCTTTCTGGCAGATAAAGCTTGGTCTATAAGTGTACGTACACAAAGATATAGTGAATAATCGTAAAAATCTTTAAGCATATACCTACTAGAGGCAGCCTTGGGAGTAAAAACAAGCGTGCGAGAGAGAAAGAAGAATAACCTTTCTCTCTCGCTTTAATGCGCTGATTGGTAAGTCCCACCCCGCAGAGCGGGGCATATACCCCTTCCACCGACCAATCAGCACGTTGGAGCGAGAGAGAAAGGTTATACCCACTGTGATTCTTCTTTCTCTCTCGCAGGCTTGTTCGCATTGCCAAGCGGCAGGGCTGGCTCTAGTAGGTATATGCTTGAAAATGTTATGATCATGTTTCTAATTGACAAATGTGTGCATAATTATTATTTATAGCATTGATCAGAGATAGACCAATAAGTGTTTACCAGTGTGTATCCCAGAGCTCAGAATCGCTAACATAGGAGTTTTTCGTTGGCACAGAAAATGTAGTACTGGTTTCTACAAGTTCTCATTTCGTATTTCTAAGCCACACATTTAAACTAATATTTTTAAAGATACTGAAATGTATGTTTTAGTATAAAGTTTTTTTCTTCTGGGGGTAGGCCAGCCACACACATTAAAGAAATCCTCAGAGGCAAATCTATGCAGGCCTGGCCTGGGATTTTCGGCATGTGTGTGTATGAGAACGCCTTTGATCTCGGAACTGTGCAGTTCGCCGGTCAAGGCTGCACAGTTTTTCCTCTGGGGATTTTCTCAATGTGTGTGACTGGCATATCGTATTTACCAGACTATTACTGTCGGTATAAGGTCTTCTCATAATTGATTTATTTTTCTCTGTCAATTACAAACATGCTTTAATAAAAAATAATCTCGTTAGTAGATAATTTACACATATAACATCAATATAATATCAATATTCGGTTATCTAACTACAAGTGTCATGGAATTAAGTCATTTAGAATGTTGGTAAATTAGACATGAATGCTTTTAAAAAAATGTCATTTTTTCTGTTCCTGGCAAGATGGTTTTGATCGTGATTCAAATTAGATCAGAATGCATCAAACAGAATTTTGCAAAAATGTAATACGCCTCAAGTAATTTCCAAAAACCACAAAAAGTGTTTTATTTTAAAATTACATTAGAAAACCATTGAGTTACCTATCGATATCGCCAACATAGATTAATTGGAATGCAACTATTATATACAGGGTCATTACCCGTGTAGAGAACTGATTAAAATTAAATAACATATTTAAAAAAACCCAATTTTTAGGCGTGGGCAGAGATGTGGTAAGAAATTTTTATATATTTTTTTCTAATAAATTAAGTTGTCGGTGTGTGATATGTTTCGTGGTATTTATCAGCTATGAATATGTCAATACTTCAGACTTGTTAAAGCGAATTATAAAATGAAAACATAATATTTACTAGAAGTATTATGATCAGGTTGTTCGTGTAGAAATAGCACACGCTCTCGACTGTAACAAAATAGTATGTTTTTTGGATTTTTTGTTTTTTTAAAACTTATTTTAATGTCACCTGAACACAAAAAATATACTACTGTGATCAAAAACTAAAGTTAATATTTCATTTAAACTTCCCGCGCATGCCTATTCGGGAATTTTTATTTATTTTTAATTTGGTACCACTACTAGTAACATCTGGTAAAAATTTGACGTCTCTAACAAATACAGAGTATCTAGTTTACGCTTGGTTTTGTAAACAAAGAAAAGTTGATTTGGCAATTTTTACAATGTATGATTTTGTTGAGCAACGAAGTGCGATTAAATTTTGCTGGCGGAATAAAATTTCTTGTGCCGAAACGTTCAGAATCCTACAAAAGTCATTCGGCAATGATACCGTGTTCCAAAAAAATGTGTATAAGTGGTATAAGGACTGAGAACATGTTGCAGATTTGGAACGCTCTGGACGACCATCAACATCAATTGATGAGCAACACATCAAGAAAGTGAAGGATTTAGTGTTTGAATCGTATGTATCGATTCAAGCGAGTTTGAAGGATCATTTGGGTCTCAGAAAAGTGAAATCACGTTTGGTGCCAAAATTTCTCAATTTTATGGAAAAAGAACGACGCAGAGAAGTCTGTACAGAGATGCTTGCCAACTATCAGGACGTTATAAAACGCATTATTACTGGTGATGAGACTTGGATCTAATCATACGACCCGGAAACAACCGACCATTCGAGTGAATAGCGCGCAAAAGGTCATGTTGAGTGTTTTTTTCGATTATCGTGGTGTAGTGCACTATGAATTCCTTCCAGCCGGCCAAACAGTCAATACGGAGTTGAATGTTATGCGTCGTTTGCGCGAGGCTATTTGCAAGAAACGGCCGGAATTGTGGCGAGACAACTCTTAGTTTTTGCATCACGATAATGCACCATCTCACACTGCATTGGTTATTCGAGACTTTTTGTCCAAAAATTCTACTCATATCGTTGCTCAGCCGCCGTATTCGCCTGATTTAGCTCCATGTGACTTCTGGCTGTTCCCAAAACTCAAAAGACCACTTCGAGGACACCATTTTGAGTCGATTAAAAAGATTCAACGTGAATTGCTTCGTGCATACATATCCGAAACATACCTGAAGACGACTATTTGGCATGCATGAAGGACTGGAAGAAACGTTGGCACAAGTGTATTTTATCGGAGGGGTATTATGTTGAAGGGGACGAAATAGATTTGGAATGATAAATAAAGATTTTTCATTTTATAACAAAATTTACCTTAAAATTTAATCACAGTAGTATATTACCTTAGAAGTCACCCTGTATAATAAATTAACTATAGTATAATATATGGTGTTCGCCAAAAAGTATATGATTAATTTAAAAAAAATAAAAAAATTCTCAGGTAAGTGTGAAATAGACAGGACACCCCAGAAATATGGGAACAAAAACAAAGGCGCAAATTAAAAAGTTTGATACGGCAGAATTCACAGAGTTTGGACATCCTGTATACTGCATATAACATTTAAGAGTTTTAAGGCTCTTCTTTATTTTTGAAAATAATTTTCTTTATAAAATCAACAACAATTAAACTTTTTCACGAACACCGCACAATAAAAAAAATGACTTAAGGCGGGTTTATGCAGACAACTTTAATTCTGATTTACCTTTAATTTAAATTTATTTTAACTTTAAAAATTTCTAAACCATTTATAGAGAATATTTACATTTACCTTACGCAAGCGAGAAACACAAAAATTTCGTCGAGTTGGTATAATCTAGGAATTTTTATTTTAAATGTTAAATGTCTTTAACATAATGACATATTACAGTTTGACCATTTTTTATGTTTTGACAAGGTTTTGACTGTTTTTTGTGCTTGGTTTGTTATAATTTAATAAATAAAATAATTAATAAAGATATCCGTATTGTCCGTTACGTAAATCGGGTTGAAGGTTGGAGTTGACAGCTTGCTCTAGGGAAATTTTAAGTTTGGTTACACTGCTCGCGCATGCTTATTTTTATTATTATTTAACTTTAAGAAGATAAAAGTTGGCCAACTTTTTAAATAAAAGTTAAAGTTAAAGTTTTCTTAAAGTTTGTATAAACGCGCTTATATATTGGTGTGCAATGATCTTACACTAAAAGTTAAATTAAATTTAAAGTTGTCTGCATAAACCAGCCTTTATTTAAGAGGGTTTATTTAGCACATGTTTAGTAAACAATATACGGTAAGCACTTGTCTGGGACAAAGAAAACATGAGACACATTATAAATTAAATTAAATATAGTTGTAACTATTGTCATTCAAAATTATTAACCAAAATATTATGGATATTTAAAAAAATGTAAAAAAATTAATAACATTATATCACAGGGCCAAGCTCTCTTCATAATAGCTTTAAATGCAATAGATTTAAACTATTTTGCACCGGAATACGTTGGAAAATGATTTGATAACTATTTTCCTACATGTTCTCCCCTTAAGCAATCTGGATTATGAATTATTTATTCAAGTAAAAAAATCTCATGCTTTTTAATATCCCGAAAATATCTACTAGAAGTAGACATGCCTCTCGGCTGTGCAAACAAGCGTGCGTGAGGAAAAGAAAAATCGAACCTAACAACTATCTCTCTCGCTCCAACGTGCTGATGGTTCGGTGGAAGGGTATATATCCGACCCACGCAGGACGGTGTATATACCCCTTTCACCGACCAATCCATACGTTGGTTGGAGCGAGAGAGAAAGGTGGTAGTCAGATTTCTTTTCTCACACACGCATGTTCGCACAGCCGAGATGCAGGGCTGCCTCTAGTAGGTATATGCTCGAAGTAATTACATTTCTGCGTTTAGCATATGACTTATTTGTCTTTTTTAATCGAGTTTAGTCATGCTATCGACTTAATAGATGACCAAATTTAAAAAAAATATGAAAATGCATTTAAAATATATATTTTTTATTTGGTTACCATTTTTCCTACGTCTTTCTTATTTAACTTAGCTCCTGACTAAACTTCGCGAGATATTCGAGTTTCGGACATTTAGCCATGGCTTAACAGATCCGCTAACTCTCTCATTAGGTTCATGTTTCCGTGCATGTACGCCTTGGTCTCCCACAACATGTTGCAGAGCTTTTCATCGGACTTTTCGTCCATGGCCACTTCCTCGGAAAGCTGCGGAGAAAAGCGGAAATAGGGGATTCCCAGGGAGGAACACCACGCTCTTGCACGGTCTACCACTCGTCCATCACTCGCTGTTGCCTTTAGGTAAAAATAAGATATAAACAAATCGATTTTAAAATAGCACTTCAGTTTAAAGTCCCACAAAAGGGGACCTGTTTTAAATTTGGACCAAGAAACATTGAATTTACAGAATTGAAATTAGTTAATTAATGTGATGTGGAGTGGGAGGCTTAAAACGTCTGTGTTGCATTTTCTTAATTTTATTTTATTATGTTTTATTTGAACTACAATCTCTGGTGATATCCTGCAACCAATTACTTTTAGGCCTATTTGGCAACGCCGTCCAGTCCCTATTTTACTACTGTGATTGATTTAAACTAGTAATAATTACTGATTATCAGTAACGTAATTTCTTTGTAAAAATCTGTTAACATAATTTTTTTTTATTTGAACTACAACCTTTGATAATAATGGAAATTTTTAAGAATCTATTATTTTTATGGCTATTTGGCAACGCTGTCAAGTCCCTATTTTACTACTGTTATTGATTTGAACTACTAAGACATGGGTATTTTTAACTTTTGGTTTGTTAAGTATTTTGAATTTTTACTGATTATCAGTAACGTAATTTCTTTTTAAAAATCTGTTATCATAAAAGTTTTTTAGTTGAACTACAACCTCTAATAATAATGGGAGTTTTCAGCAAATGATTATTTTTATGCCTATTTGGCAACACTGTCCAGTCCCTATTTTATTACCGTGATTGATTTGAACTACTAAGACATGCGTGTTTCTCATTTTCGGTTTGTTGAATATTTTGAATTTTTACTAATCATCAGTAACGTGATTTGTTTGTGAAAATTTGTTACTATAAAAGTTTTTTATTGGAATTACAAACTCTGGTTATAATGGAAGTTTCCAATAACCGATTATTTTCACACCTATTTGGCAACGCTGTCCATACTCTATTTTATAACCGTAATTGATTTGAACTACTAGGACATGCGTGAAAAAATAATCTTATATTTTTCTAGATTCATCGCATTTCACTTAAGCCCATTCTAACTTTCTGGATCTAGACTTAATAACGTACCTGATCTACTAATAAGGTTCCTAAATTTGATATCCCAGCAAGTAGCTTTTGTGGTATCCCATATTGTTTCCGGCTTAAATACACCTACAGATTTTACATCTGTTACTGGAATGACGCCTAAAATATAAAATCTAAGTATAAAGTACTGTGGGTACCGATCTTTCAGATATTTAAACCTTCTTGTTAAGGTCTATTCACACACATCAGTCACATCTCAGTCCCAATTCGTGAAGTTGTACCAGTCGCAGAAAAAAAAATGTTGGTTTATTTTAAATTCAACAGAATCAACACGTTGACACATGTCAAGCGCAGGTCCGTCAGTTTTGTTTCAGAATCCGATCTTGTCCTAAAGTACAGTAACGGCCATTTAAATCTTGGGCAATTCTTTTTCTCTTTCGTAAAATAGGCTTATGCCACCTTCTACTCAACATAAATACCTGTTGAAAAACCTAATAGAGAAATAGCACAAGATGGTTCTTTATATAATTTTCTTTTTTATAAAAGTTTTATAAAGGCGTCCATAGACCTTTAATATATTTATAAAAGTGTTAGTTTACACTAAATAGTTTCTTAAGCAATATGGCTTTTTAATTTAGTTGTAAGAACTTTCTTAAAGCTAATTAATATGTCTTTTATATATTTGCTTTAATAAGCCTCTATAAAAGTGACAACCACAGCTGTTCGAAAGTTTTCAGCCTTTAATCTGCATAATTGCTTTATAAGGTACTTTATAAAGCACAAATAAAACCAATAAAACCTCAAATATGCCATTAATTTAAACCTTTTTATAAAACCCTTATGAAGTAATTTGCGTATGTTTATCCCAATGCTTTATAATTAACGCCATTATAAAGATTCTTTTTAAATGCTTTATTGATGTGTGTTTTATACTCATAAGTTTCTAAGAAAACATGCTTTATTACTGGGATGTTCTAGTTATTTAAAAGGTTTTTTAAAGTAGTCAGCAACGAAATAAAATTGCTATAAAGCAGGCATACCCAGCGGCAAGTCATTCATCGGCTATTTTGTCGTGTGTTTTCTAAACTAAGCTCAACTTATTGAAATTGACAATGACGAGAAACGGGAAAAGTGGCTATTGGAATTAGAAAATGAAATCTTAAACGATGACGTGCCATTAGAAGAAGTCGGAACACCTACTGAAAGTAAAAAAAAATATATATTTTTTTATTAAAGAGATACGAAAATGGGTGACGATGTTTCAGGTTAGCTATTGTTCTTAAAGCATTTAATAGCTATATTAAATAACAGGCTACCAAACATTTTACCGGCAGATCCGCGGACACTGCTTAGCACTCCACCCAAAGTATTCGTTGCCGGTCTTTTGGGAGTTACACGTTAGCTGTATCGGCGATGAGACTGCAGTTCGCACAGGCTATTTAGATAAGAAATATGTATAATGAATTTTTTAAGAAAATTAAGCCGAAACGACAAAAACGTTATATCTACAGAAATAGTTAAAATTATTAGATAAGGAGGTACTGCATGGAATGAATCTTGAAATAAATAAAGGTACATCAAACGTGCAAATAGCTACTGTCTGTTTAATAATGCAATATAGTGTGTTGTAGCACCCTTATAAAGCCAAAAGAGATATAACAACGGGATTAGCGCCCTCTGTACATTATTCGAAGTTCTAGAGGGTCGTACTAATTCTTTTATAAAACTGTTATAAAGCAAACCCATAAAAAATAGCTTTTTAAAGGCCGTTTAATAGAATATTTCGCAACCATTTCCATTCTGACCGGTTTGCACGTCGCCATTTAATTTTTCTCAGGATGTTAGGGCCGCCATTGTTGCATAAAGCAATTAAATTGCGTATTATTTCTTTCATGTGTAGCTAGTTTGTGTTTTAATATTTTTTTCAGGATTAAAGTATGGAAATTTAACATGTAGTAACATTTTAAGGGTTACAAATTAAAAAAAAACAATAAATTTTTGATATATTTTTTTTCAATCCAATTTTTAATTATTTTCAAGGCGCTTTGATGAATTTAGAGGTAAAACTATACATTTTATCAGAAAAATATCCATCGCAAGTGAATTTTACATTCTGCATATGCGAAACTTTCCTAAAATGAGTTATTTATTTTAGGTGTAATATATATGTATATCGTAAATCAGTCTGCTCTTGTTTCCAGTCGTGTTCAATAATATAAGATTATGAAAAGAATCGGCTGGGGCGACAACCATAAAATACTTTTAAAAAACATTTTTTTTCCAGGTTTACCTATGCAACTGAAATAAAGTATTTATTCAGCAATTTGCTGTTAGCTTGCTGCCGGCTGGTGAAAAATGCGCATGACTGACAAGCTGTTTAATCGAATATGTAGCTATCTAGTGACATTGTTAGAGTATCTATAAAGTACTCATATATCCGTTTTATTACTGATAAATTTAATACCATAATAAACCTTATTTATAATGGCAAATTATAACGCTTTAATAAATTAGCTGTATAAAGTGCGCCTATTTTGGGTATATAAGCACTATGTTAGGTTTGAGAGAACGTTGTATAGAACAAATAATAAAACATTGGGCTGGATAATTAGTGATGTAGCGGTTCTCTCAGCTTTTAAAAAGCAAGTTGTGTTACTTGGGAGGTGTCCGTTGTCAGTGTCACTTAACTTTGGATCAAAAAATATGAATTATTCATTATATTGAGCAGAGAAGTTGGCCAGAAAGGGATGTGGCGGAAGAGTTTAACATCCCAAAGAGTACTATTCATTTTGTTAAAAAAAAATGGCAGGAAACACACTCCGTTGAGAGAAGAGCTGGAAGTGGTCGCCCCAAACTATGGAATCAAAAACAAGACAATCATTTCGTTAATATTTTGAGAAACCAACCATTTTAATCTGTAGTTACCTCAAAAACGGAAAGCAATTTGCCAGCATCAGTTAGAACGGCACGGCGAAGAATAAGGCAAATATCCAAATTGCGCTGCTACCAGGCAGCCTTAAAACAAATGCAAATAAAGAACAACGCATTGGATTTGCTCTACAATTTTACTTGGAGCCTCCGATTTTTTTAGGAAAATATAATATTCACCGATGAAAAAGTGTTTCAGTCGTGCTACAATGGGATACTTAAGGTATATAGGCCTCAATAAACACGATTTGATGAAAAATATACCCAAAAGGACAGAAGTAGTGGGCGATTTTCGGTAAATGTTTGGGGGTGGCTGAGTGCGCAAGGACTTGGTGTATGTTATTTTATCGAAGGAAGGTTTAATGCGGAGGTATATATAGATCTACTACAGAATATCATGCTTTCTTCTGTACTGGATCGATTTCCGGACAGAAATTTAAGATAAGTGTCCCGTTCATACGGCCCGGCAAGTCGATAAATGGATGCAAGAGCAGCGTATCAGGGTTTTACCGTGGCCCGCACGTAGTCCAGATTTAAATGGTATGGAAAATGTTTGGGGCTTATTAGTTAACAAGAAATAGGAAAAATGAGTTTAGGTCGCAAAATGTAAACGAACTTAAGGATACAATTTTAGAGGCGTGAAATGAGTTACGAGGAAATCCGGACTACGCCCGGGCTTTCGTCCATTCGATGCCTGGAAGGCTAAACTCTGTCTTAGAAAAAAACGGGGCCGCAATAAAATATTAAATTTGTTTGGAAGGATATTTAGGATAGTTTGAATTTATTAAATTGTTAATTAATTTATCAATGTATCTGTAACTACAGATTTAAATGATTGGTTTCTCAAAAGATTAACTAAATTATTGTCTTGTTCTTGATTCGATAGTTTGAGGCGACCACTTCCAGCTCTTCTCTCAAAGAAGTGTGTTTCCTGCCATTTTTTTTTTAACAAAATGAATAGTACTCTTTAATGTTAAGCTCTTCCGCACATCCTTTTTTGGCCAACGTATCTGCTCAATATAATGAATAATTAATACTATTTGATCCAAAGTTAAGTTTGGCATTTTAAAAAATGTTTTTAGACACTGACAACGGACACCTAGTTCTTTATTAGGTTTTTCAACAGGTATTTATATACAGTAGAAGGTGGCATAAGCCTATTTTACGAAAGGGAAAAAGAATTGCCTAAGATATAATGGCCGTTACTGTACCCCGGAGATCATAACTATAGACAGAGACGAAACTAATACGGTACTGAAACGTCACTGACGTGTTTAAATAGACCCTTAGACATCGTTTTGCGAAAACTAAAGTCTCCTTCCTATATTACCTGTTCCTAAACTGATCACAACCGATACTGGACACACTTCTTCATCCCTACTCATCGCCTTCAAAGCCAAACAGTATTCGTGTATTTCAGTGAGGGCGTCTAAGGTGGGATTGTTGGCTATGAGTCCACCATCTAAGTATCTTTCGAACATCCTTGGTAGAAAAAGGGATAAAATTAGTAAAGTATAGTTGTATTCATAAAAAAGGCGTACAAGTATTAGAATAAGGAACCTTATTTTTACGTAAAACCGACTTTTGTAGCTGATTTTTGTTGGAGGTTATCAAAACAGTAAAACATTGGTGTACACTTCATTTTTGAAAATCTCTGGTGTTAATATTTAACAAATTTTGACCTTGTCTGTAAAAAATAAAAATGCTGCGTCAGCTATCTAGTCCAGGAAACAAAGCTAAAAAAAAAGCAAAACCTCGCAATTTTTTCAAAATGCATAGATTTGCATGAAAATTTGGGATTAAGCTTAACTTACCCCCCTCTTCAAAATCTATATTATGCCGATGGGCGCTTTTTATTTTTAAGGGGTGAAAACTACCCTTTATTGCTAAAACCTATAAAACTATACATTAAAGCTTAAGTTGAGTAAAATTTGATCCAAGTAAGTTGAAAAAGTAGTAATTTGTTTCTTTGAAACATTATTTGAAATATTTCAGCCCCTTAAAATCAACCCCTATTATGATTTAAAAAGAATATATATTTACCCTAAAAAATTAATATATTATCACAGTGTTTTGCATGAAAATTTGGGATTGAGCTTAACTTACCCTCCTCTTCAAAATCTCCATTATGCTAAAGGTAGGTTTTTATTTTTTAGGGGTGAAAACTACCCCTTATTGCAAAAACTTTCAAAATTTTCATATTAAAGCATAAGTCACATAAAATTAGGCTCATATTAATATAAAATAGGTATTTAATAATTTAATTCTTTAAAACATTATTTAATATATTGTTACAGACTTTAGTTAGTGTTTAGTTATTAGAAACATAAAAGGTTAGAATTATTTTATTTAGGTTAATAATTTATTTAAAATAGGTTACCTTAGTTTTTCCCTTTGTCGACGGTCATTGCGGATTATCCTGAGGGCGCTGGAGACATCTTTTTTACACTTTTCTTACATCCTGTAGTAAAAGAATCCTTCCAGCTAATTCTAGACTTTTCCAGACTTTTCCATTCTTTTCCACTTCACTATAAAAAGCGCGAGGAAAATCCGCACGGGCCAGTTTAGTTTTGTATTCCGACGGGATAAAAGTTGACAGGCAGTTAAAGGTTAAACAGTTGTCATTATTACGTTACGTTAAGTAAACATAGAAAACGTTTGTAAACCAGATATCCAATAAAAGGTGTAAAACCAGGATTCGTGTTTTCATACGGGGTGTCACGGAACAATTTTTCAACCCTTGAAAATTAACCCTTATTATGATTTATTAAAAAAAAATGTTTACCCTGGAAAAATTAACGGTAATTATTGCATATACGGTTTTCTTCTATTTTTGGATTATATGGTAAAATTTTTATATAGTCATATTCCAGTGTCCTTAGGGATTGCAAAATACTACCGGAGAAGAGAAATTATGTGTTTTAATATTTTTTATTTTAATTAGAAAATTTAAAATTACCATTGATTTTCTCCATATAATGCGAAAACTCCCATTGTGACAAGGAACGTCAGCGTGCAGTGTTGCCAAATCAGGTCTTTTCGAATACGTTCCCGCATTTTTCACGTCTGAAATATATGGGAAAAAAAAAGCCGCTTTAACCTACCAAAAATTAACATGACCAACTGTTTAGACAAATTCAAGAGCCCCTAGTCGGTCATGGTTAGTTTTGGTAAGCAAAGCAGCTTTTTATTTATCCCAATTATATTTTAGACAGAACCAGAATATCAAAATTTGATGGCCGAAAATTATTAAGTCCGGCAACACTGTTGATACTTATTTTGAATTTGACCATGTAGAAAGAATGTGTTATCAGATATTAGATTTATTTCTAACCTATATTTTTTAAATTTAAATTAAAAGTTGTTTTTCCGATTTTCTGCGTATTTTGTCAATAAATTTCTGTTTCTGTGTATTATGTTTAACTAAATAATTATCAATTTATACGTTTTTACCCCGCCCAGCACTCAAATTCACTCCAAGATCCAGTAAGTTTATTTGGTTGAAAAAACAAAAATTAAACACAATTTCTCTTCTCCGGTAGTATATTTGCTATCCCAAAGGATACTTAAATGTAATTTTATAAAAAAAAATTCATAAAATCCAAAAATAGCAGAAAACCGTATATGCAATTGTCACCAAATTAACATATTGTGAAAAAGTTGTAATTAAAAAATCTGACAGCTCAAAAGAATTACTAAGTAATTTTTCAATCCTTAAAATTTCACACCTTACAGGGCTATGAAGGGAATGGTTTTAAACTCAAAACTGAAAAGTTCTGTAATGGTTAAGTTTTAGTTCCAATATTAATCTGATCGAAAACGTTTGGGGTATAATTGTAACAAAAATACAAGCAAAGATTTAGGCCACAAAATTAAAACGACTTATGTGAAACAATCCACCAGTGAGGGAAAGAGCTAAATCCAAATATTATATCCAATATAATTCAGTCAATGCCAAGTAGACTGGACCACGTAATAGAAAAATACGGTTATACGACCAAATAATAGATTTAATTCACCTTAATTTGTCTAAAAAAATGTATATAACTGTTTAAATAAAATTAAATATTTACTAAAATAATATTTATTTATTTTTATCTTGTTTATTTACCTATGACATGTGATAACCTCCAACAATTAATCAGTTTTAGAAGCCGGTTTTACGCAAAAATAGGGAAGGTTATGTCTCTTTCTAATACTTGTATGCCTTTTATAAATATAACTGTACATCTGGTTAAAATTTAATTATAAAATATTTAAATGCATAGAGATGATTTAATGTTGTCTTTTATTTTTGTTAGATGAATTTTTAAATGTTTTGACCACATTTGTAGTTATTAGCATTAGTTTTTATTCTGTATACAATACAACATTTTTTAAAAATCCTGTATGTATGTTGTAAATTTGTGGATACCCCAAGAAAGTTTGGAGTTTTAGCGGATCCGCTGAACTCGCGCAATGTAGGTTAGGTCCGGACTTCCATAATTCTTTGTTGCCATGTAAAATGTAAAATTCAAACTAACTATACTTTTAATTTTTTTTTTTTTAATTTTTTGCACAACACTGTTCGTTATTAAACGAAACTATTATAGAATACACGGCCGAGTGATGATCGCGTTGTTAAATTTAGCAATGGACTTGGCAGTTTAGAATGTTTAACAAAACGTCATTGTCAGTGTTATTCAATGATTTTAGTAGGCAACCGGTCAAAATCTGACATTTTGTTAAACATTCTAAACTGTTGTCAACTTGGCAAATTGTTAAAAGTTAACAACGGTTTAGAATGTTTAACAAAATGTCAGATTTTAACAGGTTGCCTACTAAAATCATTGAATAACAATGACAATAACGTTTTGTTAAACATTCTAAACTGCTAAGTCCATTGCTAAATTTAACAACGCGATCATCACTTGGCCGCTAAAGTGATTGTGTAATATTGGATTTTATATCATCTGATTTAATATGGAAAGAATTGATGGCGCCAATTTACAGCCTTCTATTTGAATGGTCGATATTTTTGGGAGTTCTGTATTTTTACCCAATGTCTTGATAAAATAAATGAAAACACGATCTTTTTAAAATAAATTTCAAACATTGTATGGTAGTTTCGTGTACTTATCACCAATTTTGTGATAAAAGAGGGCAAGATAGTGTAAATAAGTTTAATTTAATTATCATATTTAAGGATCGATATCTGGAAAATAAAACGTTGTCAAAAAAAACTTACTTTAGATTTATAAGCAGCGCCGTATGAAATCATCAAAATCGACGAGGGTTCTTAGTAAAAGCTTACCATAATTTAGACTGGTTGTTGGTATTTTAGGCTGGATTTTACAAATTTATAATTTGTATAAAAGTACAATAAAATAGTGTCACCTCATGCAGGTAACATGAACAAATTTAATGAGATATAAAGAATTTTTTTAACATCTCGTCGGCCTCGGTTAAAAATGTCCTAAGTCACATAGAACAAATTTTACAGGAGGGAAATAAAACTATTTCATTTTAATATTTTGCCTGTTAGTCCTTTGGGAAAGGAAATATCGTTCTTGTAATAATTTTGTCTTAAAATTTACTTGATTCGTCTATTTTTCTTTATTTATTCGTGACAACGGTAGCTTGGGCCATTTTCCTTTTAATCCAAACAAGCATGGACATCAGCCATATTTTTATTTTTTTCGTTCCATGCTCTGTATGTATTTATTTGACTTGATACGATTTATAAGCAATGAATTAATCTTACCTTTGGAAAGAACTGGACTTAAGCCATTTTCATCGGAGGACGAAGATAAGCATTTTTTATTTTTATTTTTAAATCTTGGGACAGTCCACCAAGGCTAAGGGTGCAATACTAACGTACCGTGGGTGTCTTAGGTGCGGTAAGAGGAAGTTTATTTACACAAGACTTAATTATTTGAAAATTTGGAGAACGGAAAACTTCTGCGGGTAGCATATTTCAGTCTGGAAGTAGGAAGTTTGGGCCTCTCAAGTTGTTCTGTAAAAGGATGCATAAAAGTGGCACTACGTGTTGCTCTGTTGAGAGCTGTCAAAAAAATTATACTTCCCAACTCCTCGGAGCAGAAACCGTAAAAATACCTATAAATATGCGACATATCCCCTACAGCCCGTCGGTGGGTAAGAGAAGAAAGTTTTTCTGTAAGCGTGGGATCATTAATAAGACGAACAGCTCTTTTTTTAATGGAATCAAGGATGATAAGAGAAACGCCATTCCCCAGACATGAAAACAATATTCTAAAGATGGTTTGAAGTGAAATACATACAGAATATACAGATAAAACGGAGAAAAATACTTTCTGGCTCGAAAGAGGAATCTAAGCTTTTTTGAGGCAGCTGAGGCTATGGATGTTATGTGTTTGTGCCAGTTAAGGTTATTATCAATAGTAACGCCAAAATGATTAAATGACTTTTTTTCGTGACATCAAACATGACTGTATCTTGAAGCATTAAGCTGAACAAGATTTTTGAAGCCTAAATCAAGATTAGTTTAAGTTCTCGTGAAAGAAATATTTGCATTGACCTGCGCGTGTTATCCATGGCGCAGCGAAAACGGGACTACGGCTCTGTCAAAAGTATAATATGTTGCCTACCAACACACTGATTTATCAGTGTGTATGTAGCCAACACATTACAAAATTTCTTGGAATTTTTTTACTGCGCAGAATCATAGGAGCTCCTTAATGACAGTTATATTCATAGTGGACCAGACACTTTTTGGTCGAATAGGCCATAGTATTAGGCTTCCATAAACCTTCAAACTTCCTTGGGGTACCCTAGTGTGTACTTACGTACCTATTGTATCCCCTTTGTCCAGGAATAAATAAATAAATAAATAAACTGTACATTTGGTTAAAGTGGATCACACACAGTAAGTAAGCAAGATACACATTCTACGGTATTCAAGTAGGTTATACAGGGAAAATTCTTAAAAAATATATGCTTTTTTAAATTAATTATGATAATGTTATCATAAAACCAAAACACAGACACAGGGATGGTCCTGTATATTCAAAAGTCACACTCGATATCGTAAAATATCAATGCAAACAAAAACTATGACATTTTTTGATATTGGCATCTTAAAACTATCGTAACAGGATGACAGGTGTCAAATTTTGACGTTTGTGTCATATGATCACGACTTAACATTTTTTTTTCCGACCTTGTATACGGTTGTATAGTTTTTTTTATTTTGAATATAGAGGGTGTTACTTAATGGTATGTGATAATTTGAAGGAGGCATTCCTGGATCGATTTTGAGTCGAAAAGTTCATATAAACGTGGGCCCTAAAATGCTTAGTTATTAAGATACAGGGTGTTAAAGTTTTATTTTATTTTCACTTTTTAATACATTTTTCAAAGACGGTTTGAGATATTGAACTGAATTTTGGCACAGGATATTATGGCATAAAAACACACTTTTCAGATGTTAATTTAATTTTTTTTGCAACCAGTGGCGTAGCTATGACGAATTTTCAAAACAATTTTACAAAAAAAATACTACGCCATTGACTTGGGAAAAAATTATGGTTTTATAATAATTATCAATCAATTATAAACAAAAAATCCCTCTTTCATTTTTGCCGTAAAACTTACTGTTTGGGAGAAATCGTTAATTAAAAAAATGTCTTATGTACCCAAATTGCATCTTGAAAAATTATTATTGAAATAAATCAAGTTAGCTTTGCTCGTTGCCAGCGATTGTTGTTTTGTTGTTGTAAACATTATGACACTGACGTTAATTATCATTCTTGATTGTGTTAAACTTTTATTTTCAATTTTAAATACATTTTTCAAATATTTATTTTTAAGCTATTTTCTTACAAACTAGTGAACAAAAAGTAATAACAATTAAATACAATACATGCATAATTTACAAAAAGTGTTGGAAATGACCACCTCTCGCCTCTATGCAGGCTTCTGCTCTTCTTCTCATTGAATTACGAACCCTTTCAAAAATTCCATGCGTGTTTCGGATAGTTTCACATCCGTCAATAATTCTATTTCTGAGTTCTTCTAATGTCACAATTGTGTATGATAAACTAATGTTTTTAGGTGTCCCCACAAATAAAAATCTAGGCTGTTCAGGTCAGGCGATCTAGGTGGCCAAAATTGTGGTCCTCCACGGCCTATCCAATGATTTTGGTAGGCTCTATTTAAATGCTCACGAGCCAATATGCTAAAGTGGGCGGGAGCGCCATCATGCATAAACCAAAGTTGTTGCCGTAACTAAAGAGGAACATTTTCAAGAAGCAAAGGCAAATCATTTTGGAGAAAATTACAATAATCCTGTCCGTTAAGGCGTCCTGGTAAAAAAATGGTCCAATTAAATGGTCGGATACGATACCGATCCAAACGTTCAGTGAAAATTGTTCCTGAAAATGTGTCTCTGTAATCGCATGAGGGTTTTCCTGGGCCCAGTAATGATTGTTATGGAAATTGGTTATTGCATTTCTTGAAAAATTTGCTTCGTCCGTAAACAATATTTTGGCATCAAAATGAGGATTTTCTGTTACTTTTTGGAGATACCATCTACAAAATTGCGTACGTGGTTCATAATCTCTAGGAAGCAATGCCTAAACCCTTTGTATGTGAAAAGGATATAACAAAGAATCTCTTAAAATCTCCCATACCGTCTTGTAGCAGATGTTTAATGCCATACCTATTTTTCGCATACTTGTGGTTGGATCCTCTTCGACTGCATGCAGGACAGCCTCCTCCACTGCCGGTGTTCTAACTGTACGGGGCCTTCCCTCGGAAATATTAGCTTTAAAACTGCCAGATTCAGTCAGACGACGATGAATGTTTATAAATGTTCGTCTATCTGGGAGAGCGCGATTAGGATACCTTTCTTGATACAAACGCCGCGCCTCCACAGCATTACCATTAGCTAGACCATAAAGGAAATGCATTTGTGTCATTTCAAAATTAGAATAATTTACCATTTTTTTTAACTAGCAAAATGCACGTTTTAAGATCGAAGGAGAAATAAATACAAACTGTCAAGAATGATAATTAACGTCAGTGTCATAATGTTTACAACAACAAAACAACAATCGCTGGCAACGAGCAAAGCTAACTTGATTTATTTCAATAATAATTTTTCAAGATGCAATTTGGGTACATAAGACATTTTTTTAATTAACGATTTCTCCCAAACGGAAGTTTTACGGCAAAAATGAAAGAGGGATTTTTTTTATAATTGATTGATAATTATTATAAAACATAATTTTTTTCCCAAGTCAATGGCGTAGTATTTTTTTGTAAAATTGTTTTGAAAATTCGTCATTGCTACGCCACTGGTTGCAAAAAAATTAAATGAACATCTGAAAAGTGTGTTTTTATGCCATAATATCCTGTGCCAAAATTCAGTTCAATATCTCAAACCGTCTTTGAAAAATGTATTAAAAAGTGAAAATAAAATAAAACTTTAACACCCTGTATCTTAATAACTAAGCATTTTAGGGCCCACGTTTATATGAACTTTTCGACTTAAAATCGATCCAGGAATGCCTCCTTCAAATTATGACATACCATTAAGTAACACCCTGTATATTTTTTTTTTTTTTTTTTTTTTTTTTTTTTTTTTTTTTAAAAAAAAAAAAAAAAAAAAAAAAAAAAAAAAAAACAGGGTTTAAATTATCAATATTTTAGGACTTCATTGTACTTCCCAAAATATACAGAAGTTCATATAAACATGCCTTGAAAAATGCCTCTAAGAAAACTAGAGCCCCCTGAAGTCTTTTATCTGGAATTCCGAAATCGATGGGTCCGAGCATTTTCTCAAAAAATAACTCGTTTTTAATTTCCTGACTTTATTCTAAGTAAGAGACTCGCTGTATACAGGGTGTCTCGAAATTAGTGGGCAATATTTCTAGGACTCATTGTACTTCCCAAAATATACAGAAGTTCATATAAACATGCCTTGAAAAATGCCTCCTAAGAAAACTAGAGCCCCCTGAAGGTTGGACCCCAAGATCAATAGCTGCTTTTCCAAATTACATAGTTACATACAGGGTATGGACTCGGTTAATTGTGCCCCAAATTTTTTGTTTGTGGAATTTTAGTTCTTTGGACTCGATTTTTATTAGGTTTCGAGGTGATCTTCATTTTTTTTCCGAACGAAAGTTCTCTAATTCGCAGATTTTGGTAGATATTCGCGGAAAACTCATTTTTGGGGGGCAATTTTCAGCGGGTGTCCACGTCGGAATCGTGATAAATTTTTTTCTCGCTCGAAAGTAATCGCGAAGACCTAAGAATTGCGCCACAAATGAAAACTGTACAGATTTATTTAGCTTTGGGTACTTTCAGGTCTTCGGTTACTGGACTAAGTTGACTCTAGTTGGAAAATAAAATTTAATTAACTTAGGCTCTCGCGGCCAGTGTTTAAAGTAAAAGAATTTTTAGTCGGGCTTTTCGAGGCATGTTTATAAGAACTTTTTTTCATATTTTGGGAAACACAATAAGCCTTAGAAATATTCTTCACCAATTTTGGGACACACTGTATAAGAGATTTTTAGCCTAAATTAAAGACCTTGTAAAAATACATTATTTATGTCATAAAATTTCGTGTAGCTTTTATAGTTTTTAAGATATTGACGTTTTAATTTTAAAAAAATCTTCAAAACTATAAGAGATACAAAACATTTTATAAAACAAAAAAATAAACCTTTTTAAATTGTTTATATATAAAGTTACAATACAAACATTTTTGATACGATGAATAATGAAGGAGATATAAACGAAAATGTGTTTTTGACCAAAAATTGCAGTCCAAAATGGAAAAAAAATTATTAATGTAATTTTTGTGGTTTATTTATTAAAAATTATTTATTTTATTTATTTAAATCCTAAACCACTTACAATTTGCGGGAAAAAAAACAAAAATATATATTTTTTTTATTTTAATTTTTTTTTCCAGGGTATACCTATTATATTTTTAAATACAATTATTACAAATTTTTGAATTTCTAAATTAAAAAAAATACATAAATAAAGTTGCTGCAATGATTTTAAACATTTTTAAAAAATGTTATGTACAACTTTTTTGGAACACTGTATAATATTGGTAGAAAAAAATCCAAAAATCCGGTACACGGATTAATAATTATAAATTTTTCGTACAGTATCCCTATGACTAGGTTCATCCAAAAATAAATTATATTTTAAGTTTTATCTTACCGATAATAAGTAGGTGCCGCCCCAGTCGCTCTCCCCACTTGCCATACAAACTGTGCTTCAGGTGGAGGGGGTAACTCATAAGGTGAGTCGTGTTTAACACCCATTATGTCATTGGGACTGGTGTAATTTCTAAAAAGATGTAGTTCTGCAGGTTTTCTGTCAGCTAATACGCCTGTTATCATCACCTGCAAAAATTTTTAATTGGTAATTATGAATTTGATTTTCAAATCATAACGACAATGGCTCTTGGCGAAATTTTTAAATGTTAACTATTTAAAAAAATATTTTGGGATTTTGCGTTGAAAACCAATTAAACCTATAACACAAAATAATTAACAAAGTAATTTTATATATTAAAAAAAAAACAAGTAGTTCAATAGATAGCTCAAATGACTGCAGAACTTCTTTAAATTTGTTTTTTTTAACAGGTTTTTTTAATACACCTCATGCTTAATACATTTTATTGATATATTTAGGTTGTTTTACATCTGGACTAGACAAGATATTTACTTTATTTTAATACAAAATTGCTGTTTTAATTAATAAATATTAGTAAAACCCCTTATTTACAAGAATTTTATTACTTACTGCTGTTTATTATTCATCTATTCTTTTTAAAACAAAAGAGTTAAAATGATTTTATGTTTATTTGTGTATTTTTATATGTATAAATTAACAAAATTAACCTAGAAAATGCTTCTTATTTCTTAGGTTAAGGCGTGTCCAAAGCTATAACATGCGGTATTAAAAAAACCGTTAGAGACCCGCTGTGGTATATTTCCCATTCGCCCCAATGCCTTGTTCGAAATCCAAGTCAAACGCAGTCTAGGGTGTGAAATTTGACCTAAGAATTTTGCATTGCAATGAAAGGAAATTCAAAAACATCGCATATACTTATAATAATTTTTACACGCACGCTAGAGTGAGTTTCTAATCAAACACATTTAAAGGGTTAGGAGTAGATCACGAGCGTTTTCACACTGTTTCTGCAATAAAAAGTGCCATGCACATTAATAACAATTTTTTATTGTTAAATTTTTTGAAGCAGACCATGCTCTAAGGCGCAGAAAAAAATTCATCACTAGAAAGCTACTCAGATTATCCATCGCAATCTTCGAGCATATACTGCTAGAGGCGGTCTTGCAACTTGGTCGTGCGAACATAGTGCGTAAGAGAGAAATAAGGATACGAGTACAACATTTCTATCTCGCTCCATGTGCTGATTAGTCGGCGGGGAATGGTATATACCATGTCGACCAATTAGCATGCCGAGCGGGGTATATACTCCTAAAATAGAAGTATAAATTTTCTCTTTTGCTCTACGTGCTGAGTAGTCGACGTATTTTTTTTATATTTTGTCTACTTTAGAAGTAAATCTACCTAAATGTTAAAGGAACATCTTATAAGTCAGGTTCGAGTAAAAATGTCGACACTTTAGATTTTAAGAAGTTAGGATATTAGACAATATGTGTTACTACCAATGAGCTGTTAGCTGAACTGGATTTGGCATAAGCGTGGCATCATAAACGCACATTCTAAGGTTCTGCCTAGCGATGAATGAACCTCTGTACTCGAAACAATAAAATCCACCAAAACCCGGGAAAATCGTTACTACAGATACTATTTTTTCGTAAAGCGTGGCTGCCAAGTATCTTTCTGTTTCATTTACTTGATAGTATATTATGATTAAATTTTACTTAATTTTTTCCTAACATTACATCAAAATAAGCTCTACTATTGTATTTTAAACTGTGAATAAAATTTTTTATATTTATTACTATAAAGTATAACACAGAAAAGAATGATGTCAAAATACTATTTTCTTTTTGGACAGTTACTAATAAAGGCGCGACAACGTGACAACAGCGGATTTTTCGTAGAAGCGTACTTCCGCCACCTTCAGCTTCGCTCGACAGATGACAGAATCAATATGGCGTTTTAGTCTAAATGTTTTTTGTTGTTTGGTTAATTTTTGTGACAATTGTATAAATTTCAGTTTTGTGTAAGTACTTTTAATAAATTTAAATGGCAAGGAAGTGCCAAGTGTGTAAAGTGACGGATATGATTCCTGGATTATCATTTCACAAGTAAGTACAAACTATGCTTGTACCATTCTATCGCCAATAATAAACATTCTATCGCCAATAATAAACAAAAACATGTTGGGCGCAGCTCTCGATTGCGTTTATGAATGAAATGCTTTCTCTATCTATGATGTTAGCTCATTGGTTACTACGTTTCTAATATAAAGTAAAGATGCCTAATCAGTAGAGTAGAAAAATAAGAAGAATAATAAGAAAAAAACATCCTTTAATAAAAGATTTGCTTGTTCTGTTGAAAGTAAAAAACGTCTAATTTTATTAAAAGTAAAAATCAAAACAGCTATTCCATCACTGAAACAGGCTTTTTATCTAGTTATTATATAAAAAAATATGTATTTTTACCTTTGGATGTTTGATATCAGACATAACAGTTTCAGATCCAAATGTTTCCTTCATGACATTTTCCAAATTTTCACTACAATAAGGCCTACTTCCGATAAAAGTCTTCTCTTTTAATCTAAAGTACAGACATTGGCATTCTTTCATTGTTTTCCCGGATGCAATAGCTAAAAACAATAACCAACGATTATTTTTTTTATCAAACAACGTTAAAACGATCAAGACGTCTTACCTAGCGCTAAAATTCCCCCAGTACTTGTACCTGCCAACCAGTCAAAACAGAAATTTGTAGGCCTCTTGAACACTTTTTCCAACTCTAGTAGCATCTGTACCAAAACTAACCCTCTGATACCGCCTCCGTCCAAACACAACAATCTACCCTTTTTGGGAAAACTTGCCCTTTTGTGTTTTTTCGCTGCAATTTCCATTCCTGCTACGGCTAACATTTGGTTCAGAACGTCTCTGTTTGTCGGTCCAATAACCTTAAATTAAAACATAAATAAAAAACTTTTTTGCTGATTTTAAGGATGTATTCTAGTCTATAAAGTTGAAAAATACAGTTTTTTTCATATTTCGATAGTTTAGATATTCAAGAATATCTCTTTAAAAGGATTTTTCGAAATTCTAATTATTTCAAAAGTTATAGCTAAAGTTGTTGTTCGGAGCAATGAAGATAGAATCGAAAGTTTTGAGTTTCGAGCTTTAAGTGCTCCAAAATAAGGAAGAAGTGCTTTTCTTTGGAAAGAAATTCCTTAAATATTCAATTTAAGGTAAAACAAGGCCCGATATAATCATCCGGAATCGCTGAATAAAGAAATGTACTGTTCTATCTGTAACACTACTTGTAGTTCAATCATTAATCAAATGTCATTTTTGTAAGTAATGTTAAAGATATCTGACTGTGCCTGTAGATTACTAAAATCAAAAAACCAACCAATTTTTTTAGGTAATTTTTTTAAACAATAATTAATTAAAAAAAGGGCTTTTTTCGTTTTTTTGTTTAAATATAACAAAAAGTACTGGCTGGTACATTTTACTCATAAAAGACCGTTTGTAGAAAATTTAAAAACCTACCAAATGGTTTTTGAAAAATCCCTATCCGACCATTTTTCACCGAGAAAAGCCGGAAAAACGCGTCTACAGCTTATTCCGGAAGTCATGGCGCAGTCACATATCTGTTAACATTAATTTAAAAAATTACCTTTTATTTTGCTATAATGATCGGACTATAAGACAAATTTAAAAAAAATCGGTGTTAATGTTTATTTTAATAATAAAAAATTGTTATTTTTCAAGTTTTTCGTCAATAAAATGCATCCATTTCTAGTGATTTGTTTTATTTTCTACGTGTTAAGACAAATAATTTCAAAAAAAATCATAAATATCAATTTTTGGATTTATCAAAAATTCTTTAAAAAATATCGAAAAATGGAGGTTATTTATTTTTTGTTTTTAATTATTCTATTTTTGATAAGCTTTAAGGATAGATATTTTTGACAACTTACAAAAAATTTAATTATGTTGATTTTATATCCCAAAAAAGTGGGGCTGCGATTTTTACCCATTTCCGAAACAATGATACTTTTTCTGGTCGTTCAAGTAGGTTTTTGTACGGCGCGGTGTTCGACGTACCACCACCAGAGCTGTCAAAATACTCTCAAATAGTACTTCAAGTACAAGTACCTAGTTTATGCTTTTTTTAAAAAGTACTTCAAGTAAGAGTGCAAGTACTCATTGAAATGTACTTGCTTTTCCTAGTTAATTCAAAAAGTACTTGAAGTAAAACAAAGTACTTGAAGTAAACTAAACTAACTGAAGTAAACAAAAGTACTGGAAGTAAAAGTAGCTTTACTTGACTAGCATTTTTTAATAACATCAAGTTAAATGATAGCCTTTTTTTATCTTGGGACAGTCCACGAAGGCTGATGCCTAAGTACTAACGTACCGTGGGTATCTTCAGTGTGGTGAGAGGGAGTTTGTTCACACGGGACTTAAATTTTTGGAGATTGGGAGGAGAAGGAAAAACTTCTGCGGGCAGCATGTTCCATAGTCTTGACACTCTAGGAATAAAGGAACGAAGAAAGCGGGAAGTTCGGGGCCTCTCTAACTGAACTGTAAAAGGGTGCATAAAAGTTGCACTACGTGTTGCTCTGTTGGGAGCTGCCAAAGAAGGAATAATACTGGCCAATTCCTCTGAGCAGAAGCCGTGAAAATACCTATAGAAGAGCGACAGATCCCCTACAGCTCGACGATGGGCAAGAAGAGGAAGCCTTTCTGTGAGCGTTGGATCATTAATAAGACGAACAGCTCTTTTTTGAATGGGAGTCCAGAAGGCTAAGTGTTGTAGGGGACGCCATTCCTCAGACATGAGAACAATATTTCAAAGAGGGTCTGATTTGGGATACATACAGAGTGTACAGATTGGAAGAAGAGAAATATTTTCTGGCTCGAAAGAGGAATCCAATCTTTTTTGAAGCTGCCGAAGCTATGGATGAAATGTGTTTGTGCCAGTTGAGGTTATTCTCAAAAGTAACGCCGACTAGATTAAACGACTCTTTGTTCTGCAGAACTTGGCCGCTCATATGTAAGGGATGAGCATTCGCAGACTTTTTTCGCGACAGCGAACATGACTGTGTTTTTGATAAGTTTGAGGTCTTGTGAAAGAGATATCTGCATTGACCTGCGCTTGTTTTCAAAATCAGAATTACACGGTGGCTTAAGGAATTGAATACTAGAGTGGAGGGTACTATCGTCAGCAAAACTATGAATGGGATTGATTGTGGAAGAGAGAAGATCGTTAATGTGTAGAAGAAATAGCGTGGGTGCCAGCACTGAGCCCTGGGACACCCCAGCATTAATTTGGTAGAAGCTGGAGGAATGACCATCTACACTAACTGATATACGTCGATTAGAAAGGAAACTGGAAATCCAAGAGCAAAGCTTAGGTGGAAGACCGTAAGAAGGAAGTTTGTTAAGAAGCCCATCATGCCAGACCTGATCGAAAGCTTTGGATATGTCAAGAGCAACGATCTGGGATTCACCAAGAAACTCAAGGGACTTGTTCCAGTTGTGTGAGGCAAAGGAAAGAAGATCAGCTGTGGATCTACTGTGACGGAATCCATATTGTCTATCATGTAAGATCTTATGTTTTTCCAGATACTTTAAGATTTGGGAATTAATGAATTTTTCCATTACCTTGCAAACAACTGAAAGAAGAGATATATGTCTATAGTTAGAAGGGAGACTTTTGGAACCTTTTTTGGGGACAGGTTGCACACGTGCAGCTTTCCAACTCTCTGGGAAAATGCCCGTGTCGTAAGAGATTCGAAAGAGGCGAGTTAAGATGGGTGCAAGCTCGGGAGCACATTTTTTTAAGACGATTGCTGGTATGCCATCCAGCCCAGACGATTTTTTAGTATTAAGAGAAGAAAGAATACGCTTGATCTGTTTGACTTTAAAAATTATATCGGACATTTTATGAGAAACTGGGACAACTGTTGGAAGAGGAAGATTAATAGGAGGATCAAGCGTAGAATTGGCAGCAAATTGTTTGGCAAATAGTTCGGCTTTTCCTTTGGAGAGACAATTCCATCTTCAGAGATTAGGGGTGGAAAAGAATGTATGCAAAAGTTTTGACTAATATTTTTGGCAAAGGACCAAAAAGCTTTACTGCCATTTGAGCAAGAGAGAACTTTATCTTTTATTCGATTGTTAAAACGGTCTTTTGCATCTGAGATGGTCTGATTATACTGATTTCTTGCTTCGATGCTAGCCTGTCGATTTTCGGGACTGGGATTTTGAAGAAACTTTTTGTGGGCTTGAAGTTTTAAAAGCCTAAAACGTATTAGCGCAAAAGAAAATGTATACTTTGGTAATTTAACGATTTACCTTACCTGTAAAGTCTGTTATTGTAAAGTATGTATTGAGATTTTTAGCAAAGTTATTTTTTTGTTTTTTTTTTCGGGTTTGAAGGTCCAATATTATTTTTAATGTGATCCGTTTTTTATTTTATATTTTGAAACCCTATGACCTTCCAAAACTAGTGATTAACCAATATTTTCTGCAGTTTTACCCTTTTAATAAATCATCATTTTTCTTCTTTCTCTAACAACAAATATATGTTAAACTAATGCACGTACCCTAAAGTCATAAACCTTTAAGTATTATAAGTATTAATTAAAACAAGTTGGTACCGTAATAAAAAAAAATATATTAAAGCTGGTAGAGCTCTTGAAGAGAAGAAAGTGGCGAAGTAAAATACTTCAAGTACAGAAAAGTACTTGAAGTAAAATTTTACTTTAAGTACTTCAAGTTTTGACAGCTCTGATCACCACAATGACGCGTGCGTACCGCAGGTTGGAAAACGCTAATCTATACAATATACTTTTATCCATTACCTTAAACACACATATTTTATTTTTCTATACTTACTGGTGGAGGCGGAATTCCATCGTAAGTACCATCATGCGAACATCCATCAGTACAACCTTCCATATCAGCCGGACATCTTTTAGCTCCAACCGCATGAATAGCGTAAAGTAATTTGGGTTCCAGTTCTAAAAAAATCCAACATTGTTACACAGAGAAGACTGTGAAGTGCTAATGTACCGCGAAGTAAACCATATTTGTGGCTTTTTCGTATTAAAAAAAAATGAAATAGCCATCGTGGGTATTTTTCGCGTAGAATCTGAAATCAACATTCAGAAAATTATTTGAATTAAAACAAAACAGATTTGACAAAAAATTAATATGAAGGGTACAGGGGAAGAACGGGCTAAGTCAAATTTTATGATTTTGAGAAAAGCAATTTTAAATTTCAAAACGCTACAAAAACTAAAGTATTTGGATTATAAAATTTTCCTTTTACCAATATGTTTTCCAACACTCTGAGATCTGTAGGTCATAAACTGCAAGCGTTTTAAAAAATTACTGAAGGAAAAATTAACACTTTATTGATAACTGGTCGTAACTTAGCCCGTTCTTTCCCTGAATTCATATCAATTTTACTCAACATCCAGCGTTATGCCTATATAACCAATATAGTGAAACAAAACTAAACCTAAATATAATCTTTGGTATTTTTATATGAATCTGATCACCAAAATGAAAACATAATAGTTCGATTAGTGTAATAAAGTAAACTTGATTCTTTTTTTTGTTTCTTTTTTATCTTTGGACAGTCTACAAAGGCAGATGTCCAAGTACTAACGTACCGTGGGTGTCTTAAGAGTGGTGAGAGGAAGTTTGTTCACATTGGACTTAAACATTTTGAAGCCTGGTAGGAGAAGGAAAAACTTCTGCGGGCAGCAGGTTCCAAAGTCTTGACACTCTGGGGATGAAAGAACGAAAAAACGGGAAGTAAGGGGATCTCTAGTTGAACTGTAAAAGGATGCATAAAAGTTGCACTTCGTGTTGCTCTGTTGGGAGCTGCTAGAGGGGAAATTATACTGGCCAACTTCTCTGAGCAGAAGCCGTAAAAATACCTATGGAAGAGCGACAGATCCCCTACAGCTCGACGGTGGGCAAGAGAAGGAAGCCTTTCTGTAAGCGTGGGATCATTAATAAGACGAACGGCTTTTCTTTGAATGGAGTCCAGAATGCCAAGTGTTGTAGGAGACGCCATTCCCCAGACATACATACAGAGTATACAGATTGGAAGAAGAGAAATACTTTCTGTCTCGAAAGAGGAATCCCAACTTTTTTGAAGCTGCCGAGACTATGGATGTAATGTGTTTGTGCAAGTTGAGGTTATTCTCAAAAGTAACGCCGACAAGATCAAACGACTCTTTGTTCTGCAGAACTTGGCCGCTCATATGTAACGGATGAGCATTGGCAGACTTTTTTCGCGACAGCGAACATGACTTAACTTGGCGCCCCAATTCAAGATAAATTTGAGATCTTGTGAGAGAGATATCCGCACTGACCTCCGCTTGGCTTCCAAATTAGGCTTATTGACTGGCTTGAGAAATTGAATGTTAAAGTGGAGGCTGGTTAAGTGAGTGGGCACAACACCCCTCCACCGCGACCCTAGAGTGGAGGGTACTGTCGTCAGCAAAACTATGAATGGGATTGATTGTGGAAGAGAGAAGATCGTTAAAGTGTAGAAGAAACAGAGTGGGTACCAGTATTGAGCCCTGGGGCACCCCAGCATTAACCTGGTAGAAGCTGGAAGACAGTAACTGATATACGTCGATTAGAAAGGAAACTGGAGAGCCAAGAACAAAGTTTAGGTGGAAGAGCGTAAGAAGAGGAAGTTTGTAAAGAAGCCCGTTATGCCAGACCTGATCGAAAGCTTTGGGTATGGCAAGAGCAACGATCTGGGATCCACCAAGAAACTCAAAGGACTTGTTCCAGTTGTGTGAGACAAAGAAAAGAAGATCAATTGTGAATCTTCTGTGACGGAATCCATACTGTCTATCATGTAGGATCTTGTATTTTTCCAGATACTTCAAGATTTGGAAATTAGTGAATTTTTCCATTACTTTGCAGACAACAGAAAGAAGAAATATAGGTCTATAGTTAGAAGGGAGAGTTTTGCAATCCTTTTTTGGAGACAGGCTGCACCCGTGCAGCTTTCCAGCTCTTCGGGAAAATGCCCGTGTCGTAAGAGATTCTTACTTTAAAAGTTTTTTTTTATAGGAAAGAATTTTCACATATTCCCAGTTAATTATGCACCAATGAGGTACCATAATCTTGAGCTTCTTTTCACAAAACTTTTAAAAACTCTGTAAATTGATAAATTTTTCGGCCGAAATTGGTATTGGACACAAAATGAACAAAATCGTTTAAAATAGCGAGCACAACAATGTCGAATACAGAGGTAAAAACGCGACGTAGTCCGTTTTTGCTCGGTACCGCACAGACTTCCCCGAGACGGGATAATTTTTGTCGGGGATTTTTTTAGAACAAAATTTAACAATATTTTCTATCGAATGACGTCAGTATCTCAATTTCGACTTAGCCCGTTTTTCCCCTGTACCCTTCATATTTTCTAATTGTGATACCTTATTTAATGTTTTTAATAGGAGAAAAGCCACAAATATGGTCCCGTTCAGTCCTGATCGGATAAACCAATACAGATAGAACAGATAATGAGGTCAATGTAAAAGTTGAAATAATTGCCGTTCACCAAACCTTTTGTTATCAGATGCCTAGGCGACTCTCCCGAATCATTTAAAATATCCAAGTCGGCCCCAAATACTATCAACGCTTGCAATATAGGCAGATATCCGCATTTTACGGCTAAGTGTATAGGCCTGTTACCGTCCTTGTCTGCTAAATCCGACTTTGCTTGTCGACTTAATAGGGCAACTACGCAATCTAACCTAAAAGGTAAAAAAGAACAAACTTATAAAATCTAATATGAAATAAATCGAACACTTTTACTACACTAAGGATTTTCGGAGTGTGTGTCTGAGCAAAGACCATTATAGTTTTCCCTATACAGTGTGTCCCAGGATAGGTGGTCCGTAAGGACAAACGGACAAAAAATTTACGAATTTCAAAACGCTGTTTTGGGATTATGGTCTGCATGCTCTGAAACTTAAATACACAAAGTTTCACTCACAATCAGATCGGTATTATACAGGGCAAATTATAACTAAATTGTTAGAAATTGCTACCATTAAAGTAACCCTAATTTGAGAGATAGAGAAAATTGTATAAAGAAAAGGTTGTTTAGAATTAAAAGTAAGGCTAGAATGTCAATAAATCAAGTAGTACGGCTTTTTAATGTCAAATATCCGCATACACATTTAGCAGACAATAGCAGACAGAAGCCAGAGAAAAAAAGGAAAACGTATGATGATAATAAATAACTTAAAATTAAATTTTAAGCAAACAATACAGACAATAAGTACAGGGTGTTCAGTTTTCGTGTGTTTTCATATACCAGCTCCCTTACTATAAAAGATAGAAAGATGGGGTTTGCGGCTTACTGTCCTATTTTTTTATGAAACTTTCATTGCCGCAAACGAAATTTTCATAGCCCCCTTAGTTTCTGACATACAGGGCGATTTTGAAATTTGTCATTTTGACGGTCCCCTGTATCTCGATTATTTGGTAACTTTTCAATAAAGTGAAAATGGATTGTTATAGAGTTTTTTACGTAGAATTCAGTGGCGTAGGTAGTTTTTTTCTAAAAAGTTTTGTTTTTGAGTTACGACCCAAACTTATGTTTTTTTTTAAATGGGACACCCTATATATTATTTTTTTATCTTATTCCCCCTTTCACAGGCCTTTCAAAAATATATAATAGTCCATATTTACTTCTTTTAAAAAAGGAAAATTTTAACATTTTTTGTAAAATTTATCATTTTCCGATGGTCAATCACGGATAGCCATGACAAAAACAAAATTCTGTAAATGCGCCATTATGGATTGTTATTTGTCAAATATTACTGTTATTTGTTTGATTTGGGTTTTTGTTATGTGGGAGTTTACTTTATTATTTTTGTGAAAAATTGTTCCACATGGCACAAAATAATAGATATGAGAATTATGAAAAACACGATATGTATGTTTGTTTTATCCAAGCTAATGAAGACGCCAACGCAGCCTCGGAGCTTTATTTTAATCGGTAAGGTTTAATATATATTATATACCTCTAGGTTAAGAAGTAGCCTTCTCAACAATGATATATTATAGGATGTTTTTTTATTATAATGTGAGCATATCTGATGATTTGAATAGATTTTGACATTGCTAATATTCAGCATTAACAAAAAATTGATATGTAACATTAATATTCATAATAAATATAAAAGTTTTAATCATTATTATTATCTAGCTTTTTGTTACATATCTAATTATTTCGTAGGTATCCAGAAAGACATCAACCTGATAAAAGAATATTTCATAAAATCAAAGCCAATCTCATTGAACACGGATCTTTTTAAAAACTAAGGCCTAATTTTTACAACAAGGAAAACAAGGAAGAAAATGAAATAAATGTTTTGGCTTCTGTCGGGACAACCATCCATATCATGCAGAAAAATATATGATATGGTTGGGGTTAAAAAATCAAAAACTCAGTTAATACTAAAAAAACATAAGTTTAGACCATACAAATACCATCTCGTCCAGCATTTGCATCCCGGTGATGCAGAACGTAGGGTAGTTTTTTGCAATTGGTACCTACAAATGTTGCAGGAAAATGCAAATTTTGAAAGAAAGGTGGTGTGGTCAGACGAGACTTATTTTACCAGTTCTGGTATTCTAAACCGAAACAACTCAAGGTCGGTTTGGATTTAGCGTGTCATGCTTCATTTTTGGCACTAAAATTAAGTATTTTATCTATGAAGGAACGCTAACCGGAAATAGACACCTAGAAATAATGCGAGATGCACTAATGGAAATAGAGGATGTTCCTTTGGCCGATTTAAATAATATTTATTACCAGCAAGATGGCGCTCCGAGTCACAATGCTCAAATAGTGAGAGAATATTTAGAAACAACATTTCCAGATAAATGGATTGGTACGAATGGACCTGTCAGGTGGCCCCCAAGATCCCCAGATCTTTCTGTGTTGGATTTTTTTTTATGGGGGTATATGACAAATCAGATATATATGAGACAATACCACAATATTGATCAACTTCACATCAAGCGTTTAGGCTTTTGCAGGGTAGGCCAATTACTTTATTAAATGGATTGCGAAAAATTGAAAAAGTATGTCGAAAGTGTTTGGAACACAACGGAGCCCAATTCGAGCAATTTTTGTAATTTAAATAAATAAAAAAAAATTTAAAATATGTTATTTTCTTTTAATGTTGCTTAGTTATTATGTATTAATATAGAGCTGTAATAATAAAAATGACGTTGTTAATTTTGTTTTGATTTGCGGGCATAGCCTTCTATACGAAAAATGATAAATTTTACAAAAAATGTTAAAATTTTCCTTTTTAAAAGAAATAAATATGGACTATTATATATTTTTGAAAAGCTTGTGAAAGGGGGAATAAGATAAAAAAATAATATATAGGGTGTCCCATTTAAAAAAACATAAGTTTGGGTCGTAACTCAAAAACAAAACTTTTTAGAAAAAAACTACCTACGCCACTAAATTCTACGTAAAAAACTCTATAACAATCCATTTTTACTTTATTGAAAAGTTACCAAATAATCGAGATACAGTGGACGGTCAAAAATGTCAAATTTTCAAAATCGCCCTGAATGTAAGAAACTAAGGGGGCTATGAAAATTTCGTTTGCGGCATTGAAAGTTTCATAAAAAAATAGGACAGTAAGCCGCAAACCCCATCTTTCTATCTTTTATAGTAAGGGAGCTGGTATATGAAAACACATAAAAACTGGACACCCTGTACATTAAATTATTAATTAAAAATTATTCAACGTAGCTTCCTCCGTTTTCACCGCATCTTTCAATCAGTCTTCTGAATTTCTTTTCTTGAATATGGGCTAGTGTTATTGTCCGGGCAGCGTGCGTTATTCTTTCTTTCAAGACATCCTGATCATTGGGAAGTTGCTTGACATAAACCAAGTTCTTAAGATGACTCCAAAAAAAGAAATCTAGTATTGAGAGTTCTGGTGACCTAGAGGGCCAATGAATAGGTCCAAACCTGCCAATCCATCTGTTACCAAAAGTTTCGTTCATCCATTCAATAACAATCTGCGTCGAATGCGCTGGACAAGCATCTTGCTGAAAGTAAACTGACGTCCTTTGATCAAGGGGAAGATTTTCGAGGAAATTATTACGGAACCATTCTAGCAGTTCCAAATATTTATTTTGATTCAGCTTTCCATTGATAAAATATGGTCCAATAATGCCATGTTGCCACGAAATAGCACACCATACATTTACATTTTTGAAGTACTGCCGATGGGACCGGATACGAAAACCAGGATTTTCTGAAGCCCAATGCCTACAATTTTGAGTGGAAACAACCCCATTTGTAGTGAAAGTCATTCGTCAGAAAAAATAATGATTTTGTAATATTTTCTCCCCTAACAGCAAACAAAAATCAAGACGGTAGGCTTCGTCTCCTTCCTCCAACGTATGACGTATTTTAGGTTTAAAAGCTTTAATCTTCTTAGCTTGGAAGATTCTTTGCAGCTCGGATTTGCTTATATTCGTTTTCCGTTGTCTCTTTCTTAGGAAAAGTCTTGGATTAACTTCAACTTAGTTCAGAGCTCTTACTGTAAGGGCATCATTATCATCAAACGTTTGTCTTTTTTCCTTTGTGTTAAGTACACTTCCAGTTCTTAAAAATTTTGTAATAATTCTTCTGGCTGTTGTCTTTGCTAAATGCGTATGCGGATATTTTTGGCATTAAAAAGCCGTACTACTTGATTTATTGCGTTTTCTCCTACTCCATAACATTGGACGACATAAATCGTCTGTTCTAATGCTAAGGCCATAACTCGTTTTTGTAACAAACTTTGCTGAATTTCGCGAAACAATGTCAAAAAATGCCATGCAAACAAATAAATTGTAAGCCACCTTTACCTGCTTGTGTTGTACCTGCAATTGGTTTGCCAGACGTCTACACCAGCGTGTAAAGGTATTTTCTCTAGATGAACGCCCGCTCGGGTAAGCAGCGTCCAAACCTATTACCAAAAATTTAGCAGTGCTTTGTGCATGTATAGTAAAAACTATAATTGTCCTTTGACTACACACTAGGTTGTCAATAAAATTTTAATACACTTTGCAAGAAAAATTAGAAATTCACAAAGCAAATGCGTTTCGGGGTACCTGTTTCGTTGGACCATAACGTGGAGTGCGGTTTTGTTTTCAAAGTTGACAGCGTTTATATTACAATTCATGTCAATCAGAGCTTCTATAACTTGTCTGGAATAAGCCCAATGTAAAGGTGTACCTCCGTGTTTCATGTCGTTTTGGTATAAAGTATTTGGATTTTCCTAAAAATAACTCACTTAGAGCCACTTTTCCAATGTCATGTCAATCTATGGTTTAAACCAGAGCTGTCAAAGTACTCTTAAATGGTACTTCAAGTACAAGTACCAAGTTTTTAATTTTTTAAAAATTACTTCAAGTACAAGTACCAAGTATTCATTAAAATGTACTTGCATTTTCAAGTAAATTAAAAAAGTACTTGAAGTACCACCCAAGTATTTTACTTGAAGTAAATCCAAGTATTTGAAGTTAACCAAAGTACTTGAAGTAAAACAAAGTATTTAAAGTAAAACAAAGTACTTGAAGTAAACCAAAGTACTTGAAGTACATAAAAGTACTTGAAGTAATTAAAAGTACTTCAAGTAAAACAAATTATACTTGAGTAGTATTTTTTGTAAGGAAGTTTGAGGGTTTATTCTTCAAAACGGGGTTTTCCAACAATTCCTAAAAGCTTTAAGGACTGAGCGCTCGATTGGAAAGTGGGCCCTAGTCGTTTAAAACTATAGTTAGGAAAACAAGTAGGGGTTGCTAAGTGTCCCGTTTTAAGTCGGGATTTTATGCATCCGATGTCCGAAATAATGTAAATTTTCGTATGTAAATTTATGCAACAGGCCTACAATGCCGTACTCGGGTGAGCGCTTGGGTTTTAAAAGCTATTATAGGAAATATTTAGGTTTTTTTTCCAAAATGGGTTTTTCCCTGTGGTTGCCAACGGGTTGCGTTGGCCCCGTTGGCATCCGATACATCTGTTAAAAGCGAGTGTTTTCATATGGGTGCCTACAGCAGGTTGGCACCCAAAACCTTTGTTGGGAAATATTTTAATTTCCCATCAACACAAAATCAAGTCAGAACAACCTAACTTTTTTTAACATTTTATTAGTGGAAATTTTGTTTTAGTTGCCTATTAAAATACAGGGGTTTTCGTTCAATTGAAGGTAATAATGAACGCATTCACAATACGAAATAGTTGGGGAACCGCTCCATCAAACGTCGAATCGCACCAATAGAATATTCTTGAACTGTCACGTTTTTGACATTTTCGGGAGTGATTTGGAAACTGTTTCGTATCCTGAATGCGTTCGATAATAAAATTGTCATGAAAAATGGCTGTTAGTATTCATTATTAAATATAACAAATTGGGTATCAAAATAAAGGATTTTTTATAAGGATTGATTTCAAAAAAGAACAAAAAGTCTAATTATCAGTAATAGTTACACTTGTCTTGCTGTTGGATCCAATTCAAATGAGCACTGTAATGCAATACAATAGAAACAGCAGCAGTTGCGCGTATTTCTTGTTTTAACTTGTTTGTACGATTATCTAAGGCGTGTAAATTCGAGTACTTGGTTGATTTTTTACTTCAAGTACTTTTTATTTACTTGAAGTACTTTCTTTACTTAAAGTACTTTTACTTGATATTTTTTTACTTTAAGTACATCGTAATACTTCAAGTACTTAAATAAATACTTCAAGTAATTTACTTGGTCAAATCAAGTAAAAATCCAAGTATCTTCATAAAAACTAATCAAACCTCCTAATAAAAAGTACTTTAAGTAAAATACTTGAAGTACAAAAAAGTACTTCAAGTAAAATTTTACTTGAAGTACTTCAAGTTTTGACAGCTCTGGTTTAAACCAAGGCGTCTAAAAACTGTGTTTTGTCGTTATTGATAGGCAATGTCATTAAATATCATTGGTAATAGCTTGTTTTGAGTTACTAATGAATTATTAATTTTAAATTTAAAATCACTATAAAATTAGGAAAAAAAAGTGAAATTTATTTTATTGGATACTCTCAAAAAATTTATTTCGACTCCGCTAGTTAGCATACTTGTTTGTTTATCCAACACCACAGCAAATTTTTATTAACCGCAAACAAACAACCCAAGGAACATGATATTTTGTTACTTTATTTTTGTTTTTTTTTGACAATAAACCATAGATTAACACGACATTGTAAAAGTAGATCTGAGGTTTTTAACGAAAATCTTGGTTGAAACCACAGAGCTGATACTACATTATACAACCGGTCCTTAATAAGACAAATCAGTTTTATGAACTTAGGTGGTCTTCGTCTAACTGGTTACCTGTAAGAAGTTTCCAACATAACCTGGTTCCATAGCATCGCCGTCGCCAGTGGCATTTTTGTTGACATCAGCTCCGGCCAATAGCAGCGCCTTAACACAATCCGGTTTATCAGCTAAGCAAGCCATATGTAAAGGTGTGTGGCCATTTTTGTTCCTTGCATTTAGACATTTTGGCGGGGAAGTCTGTGCCAAAGCCTTTAATAGACATTGTTTATTGTAAATAAAATTACAGAGGTTCATAGTTACACAACGAGGACTTGACAGGCCATTGTTTTGACCCTACCTGTACTTTTAAAAAATAAATTATAGTTTGAAAAACTAAAAAAACAAGCAAACTGAACTTTTGTTACAGTAATAGAAAGTCCAATAATCAATTATGACCAATAAAATTAAAATAAGCTTTAAATAAAATTGGGGGGTGCAATTTATTATATTTTTATAATAACTCTAATTTTGTAAATGCCTACCAATAAATTAATTGTAATATTTAATATAAAGCATCCCACGATTTTTTACTATATTGAATTAATTTGTTAATAACTTAATTTTAATTTTTATCTTATTCGAAATTAATTGGTCATAATTGACTATTAGACTTTATTTTATCTATTTATATTATAATAAGATTAAAATAAAAATTGGGTTATTAAAAAAATAATGGTTCAATTCGGTATTATCTATATATTTTAAACAAAGCAAAATTCACATTAGTTTCTAGGGACAAGTCCCCAGGTCTATTTTATAATCTCACAAGTCCGTATGGATATTTTCGCGACTTACCGTTTTTAACTACTGGTTGATAGCAGTTCTTTCCCCCACCATTCTAACCGTGTTTAACCAGCCTATCCTCGCAAAAACGAAACGGTTTACGTATGTCAACTTACTACTAATGGTTTAATACACTTTTAAGTATTTATTGTGTGTTAAATAAAATAAAACATCTTTTTACAGTAATTGATGTTTAAATCAAATTAGAAAAAATATATTTATGTAGGTATTTATGTATTTGTTAATTATAACCTTATTTCTAATTTACATTAAAGTGGTCTGCACAACAGAAAGATTTACTTTTAAATTTTGACATATCACATCTTGCTGCTGTAAACCATCGTTTCTTACGCTCCTAATCCCCCTGAAGCACACATTTAAAAATTTTGTTTGTTGTATTTACCGATGTGCTCGTGCAAAGGGGCACAAAACACCATTTATGTTGTAATTCGTACATATTACCTATTTAAACAGCTATGAATGTTTCTTGATATTAACAGCAACTTACATTTTTTCGACTGTAGCCATGTAAATAATGCCGTAATAAAATTAAACCTCGCTGAAAAGGTGACAATGTATTAGAAACATGAATAACATTTTACTGTTTATATGCGCTGTGACGTCAGACAGCAGCGACCTTCGGAAAGCTTATTTTGGCGTCAATTCTTAGCGTTTGAATTTTTAAGTGCAGTTTTTGCTTGAAATATGTTTTTTTATCTTTTTTGAAGTTACTATACGATTTATATGCACATATGCTATTATTTTATAGGTTTTACAAAAAACGTGAATATACCCAATTATAGTTAAAAAGCGTGGGGTGCAATTTACTATATTTTCATAATAACTCTTATTTTGTAAATAGCTACCAATAAAATTATTGTAAAATTTAATAACAAGCCTTCCACGCTTTTTTACTATATTGAATTAATTTGTTAATTACTTAACTTTATTTTATTCTTATCGCAAATTAATTAGTCATAACTGATTATTATACTTTCTATCACTGTACCACAAACTCTTTATATTTAAAAATTATTTTCTACTTTTTAGTTTGGTTTGCTATAAAAGCGTATTTTTTATATTTTTTAAACTATAATTTATTTTCTTATTTTTTTGTCCCAAAACAACATCAAAAGTAATCTTAATCAAGAGCCTCGATTTTTAGTATATCCTATTTTTGTCAATAAATCTATTATGGCCAACGGTTCATAACAAAATTTTATATTCTCAATAAAATAAGTCTTTTGTTGCCAGTAGCCTGGATTCTTGTAGAAAGCGTTTTGTACTGTGGCAAATGCGCAAGCATTGTCATTTTAGGAAAGTGTTATTTTATTTTTTTTTATTCTGATGATTTTAGTCAGGACATTTAAACAAAGTTTTAAAATAATTGTATTGTAATAGGCTTTTGGCCCATATACAAAGTTATTTTCTGTACGTTTAAACCGAATAATTAATAGTAAAAAAAAAACATTAAAAAAAGCTTTTATTTACAGGTATCAAAAAGCCAAAAAAAATTTTTTTGGCACCCCTACATATTTTTAAAGATACTGAAATAGTATAAAGCGCAGAAATTGTGTCTACTTACTTTCTTTTATGAAATTATGTTTACTGAGAAATTTATATTATTACCTTGTGTTGTAAATAAAAATATTTACAGTGGAAATGTATATATTGGAAAAATTTGAATGTATCTCCGAAAAAAATTAAAACGCGTTTCAAGGTAGTTGTATCGCGACAGTCGTAGAAAAAAGTTTACGCTATAGTATACAGTAGTCAGTCAGCCGTCGCACAGTGAGACGAAGGGGCCACTGTGCCACCCAAATTACTCTATAGCTCGTATAGTTCCAACCGTTTAAGCTCCTTTTTTTATATGCTTGTCTTTAATTTTCTTATCGATTTCTCTTTTTGAATTTTTATTAAAAAAAAAACGGATTTTCGGCGCAAAAATTATTAATATTAGGTTTTGGCAAACATTTTTTTTTTGCTCAAAATTTTTCGAATTTTTTTTAGGCATAAGGGACTTATACTTATAAAACGTCCAGGAAAAAATTGCTTTAATAAAAAAATGTACAAGAAAGACGGATAATCTGTGAAGATCCCAAAAACTTTAGAATCTATAATTTATTTTTAAAGCTGACACATTTTTCGGTAGAATATCGGTCAATTATCTATTGATAAATACCCGTTATGTCGAGAACAAGATTTTTTGCACAAAAAGTATTCAGTGCCATTCGGGAATATGGGTGAATTTTTTCAGAATTTTTGCATAAGTCTCAAAATTTTTCTATTCAGTCAATTTTCTAGAGATCCGAAGATGTATCCAAAAAATCTAAAGAAGATTATTCCTTGAATGACTCTAAATAATTTTTATTGAATCAAATTTTTTCTGCACGTTTTATGAGCCCATCCCACTGTGCGTCGTTATTCATAGGCCCAGAAAGTTTTGCTCTGACTACTATTTCCAGCCAATCCCGTACGACTAACT